>CM067079.1:23479157-24079157 GCA_033980235.1 Diadema setosum | reverse complement strand
GTTATTATTATCATTATCATTATTATCATTATCATTATTATTATCATCATTATTATTATCATCATTATTATATTATTTTTATTATTATCATTATTATTATTATTATCATTATTGTTATTATTATCATTATCATTATTATTATTATTATCATTATTATATAATATACAGCTGACACAAGTTTATAATTGTCTATAGCATATATATTGTATTTCTTCTTCCTCTTCTCTTGCTTCACAGTACACCTTACAATAGTTTTACTATAGATAGATGTCTTGTATCCTTTTCATCATTGTTACACATTAAACTTCTTTAGTTGCACTTATCTGTCCCTCGTACAGCGTGGACATTACTGTAAAACACAATATTTTTGCGGCAAGACATTTTCACAAATTGGAGCCAACGGCTTTTTTCGTGGCATGAAATTATCACGAGTTGCCTCTAGTATTCTATGCATGCAGTGTAAATAAGAACTTCCATGCTAGTGCAAAGTAAAAAAAAACGAAAAATGAAAATTTCAACACATTTATTTTCTTTCATCCTCATTTCCTTTTGTGCAAACCACTTCAAAATGACACTTCAAGATGACACTGTGACGCCTCAAAGCATTGGGAGAAGATAATGAAAATCAGCAAAACAGATTGGCATAATCAGATAAATTCCGTTCAGTAGCAATCATTTGCAGACTGCTAGAGGGGTCTGAAATGAAATGATTTTCAGAAATAGTCCAGCTGCACAATAGTCAGTTGACCTTGATTACGTAATATCATTCAGATGATGGTTGGCATGGCAGGGTACATACAGAATTAGAAACACATTTCAGGGTTTGAAATGCTATTTCCCTCAACTTCATCTCAGGACTTAAAGGGAAACAGACCCAGGACTCAAGGGGGCGCTGTAGCATCAACTCACACTTTATATGCATCTGCCATGTTCTAAACATCCGAATAAAACCAATTTGTGCATAGTGAGTACGGAAAAAATGGTAAAAACAAGGAAAAGTAGAAATTACGCGGTGCGTAATATATGTTCCCTCCGGAAGTAGCATTTAGTAGCAAATGTACAATATAGGTAAAAAGATGAAGGTCAAAGTCAAAGAAGTCAAAGGTCAAAATTCTATGTAGAAGTTTTGAAGCCCTCACCTAGTACCATCACATAAAGCAAACGGAATCGAAATCGGGTTAGAAATGGCGAAGGAGTAGCATTTTGTAGCCAATGTACAATATAGGTAAAAAAATCAAGGTCAAAGGTCAAAGAAGTCAAAGGTCAAAATTCTGTGTAGAAGTTTTGAAGCCCTCACCTAGTGCCATCACATAAAGCAAACAGAATCGAAATCGGGTTAGAAATGGCGAAGGAGTAGCATTTGGTAGGAAAATGTACAATACAGGACAAAAATCAAGGTCAAAGGTCAAAGAAGTCAAAGGTCAAAATTCTGTGTAGAAGTTTTGAAGCCCTCACCTAGTGCCATCACATAAAGCAAACGGAATTGTAATCGGGTTACAAATGGCGAAGGAGTAGCATTTTGTAGGCAATGTACAATATAGGTAAAAAAATCAAGGTCAAAGGTCAAAGAAGTCAAAGGTCAAAATTCTGTGTAGAAGTTTTGAAGCCATCACATAAAGCAAACGGAATCGAAATCGGGTTAGAAATGGCGAAGGAGTAGCATTTGGTAGGAAAATGTACAATACAGGTCAAAAATCAAGGTCAAAATTCTGTGTAGAAGTTTTGAAGCCCTCACCTAGTGCCATCACTTAAAGCAAACGAAATTGTAATCGGGTTACAAATGGCGAAGGAGTAACATTTTGTAGGCAATGTACAATATAGGTCAAAAATCAAGGTCAAAGGTCAAAGAAGTCAAAGGTCAAAATTCTGGGTAGAAGTTTTGAAGCCCTCACCTAGTGCCATCATATAAAGCAAATGGAATCAAAATCGGGTTAGAAATGGCGAAGGAGTAGCATTTTGAAGCAAAATGTACAATATAGGTCAAAGGTCAAGGTCAAAGATCACAACTGAAATTCTGTATAGAAGTTTCAAAGCTCCCATGTAGTGCTATCATATAAAGCAAACAGAATCAAAATCGGGTTAGAAATGGCGAAGGAGTAGCATTTTGAACATTTTGATCACACACGGACGCACACACGGACACACGGACGGACGGACGGACACACGGACACACACACGTACGGAGCCCGTTTCATAGTCCCCTGCTCGAACTCGTTCGGCGGGGACAATAATTTTAATCTCAGTTTGTCTGTTGACTCCATTGTTGTTTCATGTCTGGTTATGCCAGATCATTCAGAGATAAAGTTTGCTCACTAGCCAGCCCTGAAACTTGCATTTATGTGTAACAGGTATTGTAGCAGTCAACAGTTTGTTATGCAGATTGTGTAAGACTAGATCATCATCTATATCAAGACTGATATGATCGATCAAGTCCAACAGGCGCATACCATAACATATGCTGTACAGACATACACCATATCATAAACAACTAGAAAAACACTCTGAGAGCGCAGACCTCTGCCAAGCAGCTACTTTCCACCGATGATCTTGCTCTTCCATAGAAATCAGTAATTTCCACCCATATGTACAGTTGTAGTACGCTGAAAAATCACCCGATTTCCCAATTCAGAAGTCTTAGTTACGTCATAAACATTCAGCTGTGCGGCGCACATCGCCCCAGCAGAAACTAGAGCATGCACTTTAGTGCGTAGATAAAAACCTAAAAAATGCGTAACTTGAACTCCCAAGTTTATTGACCCTACCTGCCATAGCAAATCCTTCATAAAATTTATAAAAATTTCTGGTTCACTACCAAAATTTAATCATCTATTCCTTGTGTCACTCTTAATTTAACCTTGCCTGTAAGTTTCATCTAAATCCGTTAACTACTTTTTGAGTTATTTTGCACACGGACAAACAAATCAACAAACCAATGCCGAAGAAAACATAACCTCCTCCCTTGGCAGAGGTAATGAATGGGAAAAGATATCAATTTTTACTCCTCTAAGATTCCCACCTGCTATGTTTAGCTAGGAATATAATTTATGAGCTCAAATTTGATAACGGTTAGATCTTCTTTAACAACATACTGCTGTCTTCATATTGAATTAAACATTTATCAAGAGGACTTCAAGGGAGGTAAAAAATGACTAAATTAGCATTATGGAAACAAATTGTGCTTACAATTCAATTTCACATCCTTTTAAATGCCAAATTTTCCACTGGCAGAATGAAATATTTAATAGCAAAATGCATTCCCAGAAAGAATGGATCGAGATAACTGATCCAGGAAACCTGCATTTCTTCTTACTGTCAGTGACTGTCAATTATAGGGGAAAAGAATGGAATTTCCCCCCACTGTCTGGCTCAAGCACTGTGATGCTATTCACTAATTACCATGGCAACCAGCACACTTCACATCTACTTCAGATCCTGCATTGTAGCCTCACATCCGATTACCACACCGTTGCAGCTACTCCAAAGTTATATCTTACGCAAACACACACAGACACACACACACACATGCGCTCAAGCCTACACACACCAGTGAGGGAAGCAAATATATCAACAGGTGCATTTATACCGCATTGTATGTCTGCCAGGTATAAAGCACTTTTTTTTTTTCTGCCTTATCCACCCCCTCTCTTAAAGGGACTGTTCAGTACTGGTTGAGGTGAGGATTCAGGTTTATAACAATTTTTTGGTGGGATAATGAGAAACCTCTTATAGAATATGAAAGAGCATGTAATTTCAAGAAGGATTCAATGTTTATTTGATGAAAATTGGCCTTGAAATGGCCGAGATATCCAAAAAGAGCAATCCTAATGAAATTGACAGGCAACAACTTTTATTAGGATCCTTTTTTTTTCCCTTGTTTTTAGATATCTCAGTTATTTCAAAACTGATTTTCATCAAATAAACTTTTGATTCCCCTTAGAATTGTATGCTCTTTAACATTTCATACAGTGGTGTCTAAATATCTCACAAAACGTTACAGGCTGAATCCTCACCTCAACCAGTACTGCACAGTCCCTTTAAAGGCCGAGCTTAGTGTTAATTTTCACACATAATAGAAAAGGCAATGTGGCTGGCTAAATTTGCCTCAATATGAATAACTGTAAAATCTTCTGTTTCTGGTTAATTATAGGTAATGTTTACCATTAGGAGCATTGATTTAAAAGTATTCGAGTTAATGTATCATATTTGATGCATATGTGTAGTTATAGGTCAGTTGTATCAAAACACATCCTACCATACGGAAATTTTGCAATAAATCCTAAAATGTAAGGACATATCACAATTTCATTATAACTATTGTTCACATTTTTTGTTTACATTTTGTATACCTAACAAGTAACAATATTAGCATTTATTATACTGATCAACCTTTTTACATTGGTTGTTTTTACATCTATCAATAACTCACATTTTAGAACTATTTTGAAGAACTAAAGCTGGGTTTTGTTTCAACTTGCAAATGATATAATTCCTTTAATTAGATGGGTTTTTTTAGCAGACTAGAGACAAAAATCAATTGAAGTTCATATAATCATGAACATTTTAAGAATTATTGATCTTCTACAAAAATAGATTTATAAGCAGGGAAGTACAATATGAATTACAGAAATAAAAGAACCAAAACAAGCTCATTAAAGAATCCAGAACCTGCATACTAACAACCATAAACTATGATAGATACACTTGCTAGAAGGTCAACATGGGATGAAATGGTTTTCATACAAGAAATTTTTCTTTAGCTATCAAGTTCATTTTTTAATTATATTACATGGAATCATTATAGCATCTTCTTATGACAAGATAGAGAGAACTTATTAATACATTAGGCCATCGAAGTGGCATTTTTCAAAGTATCTGTGGTCCTTTAAAGATACTGTTTACCACTGGGAGCAGTGATTTTAAAAAAAAAAACAATGTTTGAGCTATCACATTTGATGCATATGTGTATAACAGTTGTATCAAAACACATCCTACCATATGAACATTTTGCAATGAAGCCAAAACTATAAAGAGATAATCACTATTTTTTTTCCAATACACCATAACTGTAGACAGTTTATTCTAGAAACAATTTCATATAAATATTGTTCACATTTCGTATTGATATTCAACAATACTTGAAAATGATTATACTGATTAACATTTTTACATTGGTTGTTTCTATCCCTAACTCACATTTTAGAACTATTTTGAAGCACTAAAGCTGGGTTTGTGTTTCATCCACAAATGGTAAATAATCCCTTTAACTCATACATGTATGTGCAACATTGAACAAAAGCAATATTCCCCCAGTTCTGGTCAAGTACAATGTAGATGTGATACAGAGAGTCAGCAAACAATAAAGAAGGCAAGAGAAGTACACACCATCTTCTTCATTTGTTCGAGGTGTAATGTGGTAACATAAAATGGAAATCCAGCTTCGTTTCTCTAGGTACAGTGGGTCATTCAATATTTAATGAATCTCATTATGGCAAGTGCACTGCAGGAAAACAACAACAACAAAATCCTGACATATTTAAGGTGAGGTGGCATAGGGCATGACATAGGTTTTCCTTCAGGACGATGGGAAAGGGGGATGGGAGTGAAAACAGAAAAAAAAAAATATGTAAAAGCACTAGGAGAGCACAGACCTCTGCCAAGCCAGCAACTCATTTCCACCCTTACACACAGATGCAATTTCCTAAAATAAAAGGCTTTTGTTTATGTCATTGCACTGCATCTTGCCCAAGAAGAGTACGCACTTTAGTGCGCATATATATGTAAACCTACACATAGCTTGAACCCCAAGTTCGGTGACCTTATAGGCCAAAAGATGAACAATCCTCAAAAATTCCCTGATCACTACCAAAATTGAATGAGGTGTTCCTTGTGTCAATATCAACATTTTATGCAAGTTTCATTTCAATCCGTACACAACTTTTTGAGTTATTTTGCTAACAGACAAACCAACGCCGATGATCACTTAACATCCTTCCCTGGCGGAGGTAATAAAGCAAGGCTGCACACTGGCACTGGTCTGATGGTCCCTGAACAGTAAAAATCACTGTTGGACCAGTAACTTTTTCATGAATGGACCAGTAAAATATGGAGAAACTGGATACCTACTGGTCAGACAGACAGGTTGGACCAGTGGAAAAAAATGACTTAGTGTGCAGCTCATATTTATAGAGTAATGCAAAGATTGCCATTCCTTTTCAGTTGATGAAAGAGAGCTTAGCACAGAACACTACATGCTCAAGCATCAGGGAAACTAGGTGAATATTTGTTCATGAATAACAATGTGTACTGCGCGATGATACGTCAATGAATAATTAAAGCGCCTGAAGTAATATACAGTATTTTCCTTGTTCAACAATATGAAAAACACAATGAAAAAGATTGTCTTTTTCTAAAAGAACAGAGTGACTGATTAGGAAAACTGCTGCACACTGACCTTTCATATGGTCAGGTATTTTATGTTGAATTTTACAATAAAGCTTTCTAGATACAATGATTTTTCAGAGTGTCAGGTTTTATGCTATAAATCTTACATTACATGTGTAAATTAGAGGTCCATTTCCATGTAAGTTATAATAGATGTGAGGCTATTTTTATTCATAGTGTGCAAACATATATGCACTGACATGTGTAGAAAGGAAAGATGCCAATGTAGCTGCATATATTTTCAAAATCACAAAATTAGAATCTATCAGATCTGAGGAATATTGGAAGAACTTAAAGGACTGTCTTGTTGACAGAGGTGTACAGTTCATCAAAATCTCAAATATACTTCGGTAATGTACAAACGTACATGTTTTGTTAGCAATCTTTCAGTTTGAGATATTATTTCCAATAAAATGATAACATGTAAATTTTTTGTAATGCTGTACTGAATCAGAGGATTATCTTGCAAATCTGTCCAAGATCTTCAGGCACAATTTTTCCAAGCAAACACTGTGAATATTTTCAAGTCTGTCTCCTTCATGCAACAGTAGATCAAATAGAAAAAAATCAGATTCAACTCAGCTATAAACGATGACCAACATGAGAGTCAATACAGCTATTTAAATCAGTTCCTGTTGCACTAATCTGGACATGATGCCCCTGAGCCTTGTGAGAGTGTAATTATAGCTAGCAGGGATATCTTAGCGACATGCTAAGCACAAAAGAGCACAGACAGCATGTGACTACACTTCAACGGAATTGTACGAAGACATGTATCAAACCACAAGTGGCGATGAGTGTCCATGTAAGTATGCACTAATTAGCCATGTGATCATCAGGACACTTTTAAATCAGGCAAGCATTAGCATTCTTCACATCCATCCTACATCTTCATGTGCACTGATACTTCATGTGAGATGGTGCAGCTAAGAGACTTGGGGAGCTCACCTTCCTTTGAGATTGTTATTTCACTCAGCAGTTGGAATATCAACTCCAGCGTCTCCTGCTCTGTCGGCATGGTGCCTGGGTGAGAGAGAGAGAGCGACACCCCCAACCGCTCCTCCACTACCACGGCAACGGATGACTCGATGCCTTTTGAGTTTTTATGTCTCCCCCATCTCCCTCACATCTCTTTCTCCCTTTCCGAGCAGCCAAGCGAGCTCTTCAAAGCCCAAGAATGAGGGAACAATGAGAGGGAGATAAAAAGGAGAGGGGTGGAAGGTATGCCTCGGAATATCTCGTTTGGAGATGGCGAAAGAGACTACAACACTCTGGAGACTGCCCCAATCTCATCTTTATCCTCCGCAGAACCGACATCAAAGATAAATTATGGAGGAATCCAGCATGGCAACATACACTCTACGCTATGAATTTTGTTTCTTGTTTTGTTTTGTTTCGTTTTGTTTGCTTTTCTCAGCAGGGAAGCCACACAATTCAACGCTACAAGAAGGAGGGGGGGGGGAGGAGCTGGAGAGAGAATTAGCTCCAAGGATTGTCAACAGGGGCAGGTTTGGTTTGCATGAACGATGATGAATCAACTTGTGCACGTCTTGCCAGTTAACCACAGAATGAAGCAATGCTGCATGATTACTCTTAATGTAATCCATGAGCGATGACGGCCGCAGCAGCTGAAAAAAAAAAGCCCCATCATCTCCACATGCTATTATTTATTTAGAATCATGATTCCCGTTTTCTCCACCAGCACTTGGATAAAAATGTAATAACATTCAAATGAGGAAAGGGCCAATTTCTATGAGCATTATATTTTGGACTGCAGCGGCCTTCAGTTAGCAGATAATTTTTTTCCCCTGTCATTTCAGCTTGCACCATTTCCATGGTAGCATCATTAACAGCATGCAGCTTATCCCCCACAGAACCTTATACACATATGCTCAAAATATTTTCTTAAAGCTGATATATCATAACTCAGTAGGCATATCTGTGGTGCTCAAATTTAAGACAACTTACATACACAGATTTACCTCAAGTGCTAACAAAGGGAATTTGTGCAGTGTTTCTACAAAATTTACATTTTCAGTCATGCACACTATCAATTTAAAGCCAATTCTTTTTCAATGATAATCATGGTCAATTTACAATATTTTTGTCTACCAAGAGATACACAAAACTTTGCCAAAGAATGAACGCCAGGCACAAATCTCAAATTTGAAGCCATGAAAGAGACAATTAAGAGGATGATTGTACCAATATTGATTCCCCTACCAAAAGAAAATTATGTTCTAATCAGCAAAACATGCTGTCCATTTTCAGATGGTAAGAATATCTTGATTGTAATCATTCTTAAACATTTTTCTATTGTGCTTCTAAAGATATTGAATCTTCTTGCCAAAGTTCTGCAAAACAAGACCTGTGGACTGTCAGTCAAGCACAAAATGTAGAACAGAGAAGTGTGAATATACAGGGTGGCCCAAAAAGAACAGAACGCCTAAGATATTTAATTTCAGCAATATTGTTACAAACGTATCATTATTTTGCATACTATTGAAAAGGCCATTCTTTGTCCAATAGAATGACACCAAGTTCTTTAATTTTGGTTAATGCGTTATGATTTTAGGACCATTTTTGTCAACCCTTGCAATTTTCAAAATGTGATCATTTTGCACTCTCAGCGATACCGAAACCAGCGACAATTCGGCTTGTCATAGAACCAGTAGCATGCACAGAGTGTGGAATGTGGGGCAGACGTGTCATTGTCATTGTCCCCCCCACATTCCACACATTGTGAACGCTACTGGTTCTATGACAAGCCGATTTGTCGCTGGTTTCGGTATCGCTGAAAGTGCAAAATGATCACATTTTGAAAATTGCAAGGGTTGACAAAAATGGTCCTAAAATCATAACGCATCAACCAAAATTAAAAAAACTTGGTGTCATTCTATTGGAAAGAGAACGGCCTTTCCAATAATATGCAAAATAATGATAGATTTGCGACAATATTTCTGTAATTAAAGATCTTAGGCGATCCGTTCTTTTTGGGCCACCCTGTATACCATGCATCATACACACGAAATAAAAGGGTGCACAGTTTTTGTCTGTGTAAGTGAACACAAGGCCTACAGTTTTGCAGCTGAACTTCATCTCATCAAGTGTTTTTTTTTTAGGCCAAGCCATTCGGACAGTGAAATGTGCATCCAACGTAAAGTAAAAACTGTCTTGGAAAACATTCAGCTCACAAATATGAATGGTCTCAATGATTTTCCTAAACATTACAGAAACATGACTTCAGTTTGCAAAGTCTAGAAAAGTACTCAGAAAGTGCAGACCTCTGCCAAGCAGGTATTTTCAACTCGTATTTTGATTTCCATCCCATATTATAGTCCTGCATTCACATCATCTGCATTAATTATTAGATTTCTTGATCATCAAAACATATACCTTTAGCATCTGATATCACATTGACAGCATTGTTAGTGTACAAAAATATTGATGGCCATGCTAAGTAATCAGACTTTTTATTGGTGATTATATGCAATGCCGAAAATGACCATATTCCCCAATGACAAAGAATCCTTTACAAAAAATCTGAATCCAGAAGGTGATCTGGACCACTACCAAAATCAAAATCAAAATCATTTATTCCTTTGTGTGATTATTAACTTTTTCTGAAAATTTAATCCAAAGCTGTTTATAAGATAACTTTTTAGCTAATATTTTTTAAACATGCAATTAGACATACAACTAATGGTAGCAAAACCATACCCTCTCAAAAAAATTGAGTGAAAATATTCACTCTCTAAGGAGTGAATACATGAAAGAGTGAATTTAGAGTGAAATTGGAGTGAATTTTGAGTGAAAATGTTTATTTTCACTCGTTTTAGAGTGACCTCAGGGATCACTCCAAAATCTTGGAGTGATCCCTGAGGTCACTCCAAAATGAGTGAAAATGAAAATTTTCACTAAAAATTCACTCCAATTTCACTCCAATTCATTCTTTTTTGTATTGACTCCTTCAAGAGTGAATATTTTCACTCATTTTTTTTTTAGAGAGCAGATGTAAATATGAATACCTTGATGATGATAATGATGATGATGATGATGATGATGATGATGATGATGATGATGATGATACAAACTATATTAATCATTTTTGCCTTTGAAATTCAACACAGCCATCTCTGAGACAATATGAAGCCTGCATCATTCATACAAAAAAAAAAAAAAAAGACAGTTAAAGGCCCTGTTTACCTTTGGGAGCAGTGATTTAAAAAATGTTCACTCCCAGATATCACATTTGATGCATCTTTGTAGGTCTGTTGTATCACAAAACATCCTATCATATAAAGTTTTCACAATAAAGCCTAAAATTTAAGGAGATATCAGTATTTTTCTCAATAAACCATAACTCTTAACGGTTTAGTCTGGAAACATTTTTATTATAATCATTGTTCACATTTGGTGTATCTAACAATACTTAACATCGATTATACTTGTTCAAATTTTTACATTGGTTGTTTCTATCAGTAACTCACATTTTAGAACTATTTTAAAGCACTAATAATGGGTTTTTGTTTCTTCTACAAATGGTAAATCATAATGTCTTTCAGGTTGGTATGAGTGTGCGTGCATGGGGGAGAGGGGGACACTGGTTTGATTTGTCTTCTCTTCCAATAAGCCAGTCACAGCTTACATAGCTCTATCATTCTCTCCCGACAGAATTCATTGATAACATTCTGATCATGTATTGTCCTCTAAGATATCAGCACTGTGGAATGAATTTTTGGCGTGAGTTGGCTCAGTCGGTAGCGAGTCCGGACTGAGCAACGTTGTGTGTAATCATACCATCCCCTCTAGCAAGAGGCTAAAAACTCTGTCCCTCGGAAAGGACATAAAATAGGTCCCATGTGTGAGAGAGTTACAACTCATGCACGGGAAAGATCCCGCTTCATTCATTAATCGCAAAGAGCAGGGTGTTTAACCCGGTGAAGTGGTCCCGCCTCACATCCAACTGGACCCCATAGAAGACCAGCTTGGCATAGCTAAATATGGGCTATCCAGCCATCTTCTCAAATGGAAAATGAACAAACAGCTTACATAGCTCTATCATTATCTCCTGATAGAGTTCATTGATAACATTCTGATCCTGTATTGCCCCCTAGGATATTACCACTGTCAAATTTACAGAGACTCCAACCCAAAGCACCTTCTGATCTGGAGATTCTCCCGCCTGAAACCCCTAGCAAACGGGAGACTCCATCTTGATGCGTGCGAAGCGTGAAATTCCCAGGGTTCTAGCTGATCTCAGTGCTCCGGTGCTATCTAAGGCTTATTTTTTTCAACCGCCCTAAAAGCAATATGTTTAAGAAATCCTTTCCAATGGGAGACACAGAGCCAGGGCGGGAGAAATTCACTCTCAAGCGGGAGAACGGGAGATTTTGCAAAAATGGGTTTTCAGCGGGAGATCTCCCGTTGAAAACGGGAGAGTTGGAGTGTCTGAATTTATGGAGAAGTTTCATGTTCTTCACTCCACAATTGCTATGTCTATACTTAGACTGTCTGTATGTAAACCTTTTAGCACGGGGAAAAAAAGTTTATTTGATGACACTGCTGCACAGGTATCTGTAGACAGAAAGATCCGTCTGTTCGCGGAAGTCTTTTATTTCTATTGACGTTACCACTCTCCTCCTGAATCCGGACCCGTGAAGCCAGATCCCAGACGCAGTCTTCGCGGAACATATCCCCGACGACCAGAGGTGGTGAACAAGGCCCATCAAATTGAACAGGTGGGACTAGGACTAGGAAAGCACAACTCTCGTGAACACAAGGCACAGACAAAACAAAAGTTGATAAGACTTACCCATAATGTCAGCTACCGATGAGTCTAAAAGGCAACACTTAGTTGGTAGACAATTAATTGGCGGTTCATTTAAACCACGGGATATTCTCAAGTTGAGGCAATCCAAAACGTTTCAAGACAATTCTTAGCTATTCTTCCGGATCCGGTATACTATCGACAGCTTGAAACAACAACGTTTATTACGCAACCAAACGAAGGTTAGCTTCTTTTTGGTTACCTTCCACTCAGCTCGCAAGGCGCAAGAAGCGCGGACCTTGTGTGTAAACCACACCCACGTGTTGGACGAAAATAAAGTTTTTGGACTGTTCTATTTTATGAGCGGGGGTGGCGGGATTACTAGTATACACGCTTGGACGCAAAGAAGCTAGAAGCGCACGCAGTGCTTCTAGGTACTCTGCTTGAAAGTCTCGAATTGGTTAACAGTTTGATCACATGTAAACAATTGTATCTTTTCTCTATTTCAGATTAATATTTTGGAACTGACATAATACAGAAGAAACGAACATACATTGTATGATTATGATAATGACAATAGTAACAATGATTATGGTATGTATGACTCGGGCATAATTCAAATCTTCTTTATCTCAGCAACACTTATACATGGTTCACATTTGTGACATTATAGGGAAACTAACTAACACACACACACACACACACACACACACGATATATACAAACATACACACCTACATATATTTGAAGAGTTTGTTTGTAAAAACCGATGTCCATATTTGCCAAATGGAGATATTTGCGATTAAAGTTGAAGAAAAATAAAGAGAATAATGAGCATTTTTTTTTATTTTTTTGACCATAACTTCAAAAATATCCCTTTACATGTAGTGACCAATATATCATTTAAAAGGTATTATTTTGTACTTTTTGACAGAGATCGTACTTCAAAATCTTCAAAAATGGACTTGTCGGTTTTTGCAAACAAACTCTTCATTTCTACAAACATACAAACATACATGACATGCAGTGGTGGATCGAGAGGGGGGCGCACCGGGCATGCACACCTCTTTATTTTTAGTCAAAACAAAAGAAATAAAAAGAAAATAAATGGGGGTGCATACGCCCCCATTTCATTTTGCAAAGTGCCTCCCCTTTACGGAATTCCAGGATCCACCCCTGACATGCAAGTCTGTACACCAACAGGCCTACATTTAATTTGCATAAGTACCATTGTACATGCATACAGATACACGTAACACACAGATGGCAGCTGTGTTTTGCTCACTTTTGTTTTGCACAGGCGTTAGCTTGTATGTTGGGATGTTTTGATTGCTTGTATTAATAATAATAATGATAATGATAATAATAATAATAATAATAATAATAATAATAATGATAATAATAATAATAACAATAATAATATATGTGCTTGATCATGTTGAAAAAGGAAAAAATATGGAAGTAGATTCACAGGATACTTGTAAGTTAGTGGCATCACATTTTCCACTTTGCATGTGCAGTTGTTCCTTGTATTACTGTATTGTGATAGCATGTGAAAATTCTATAACTTTCACAATGATAATATATTTTGACAAAGCCTTTACCATTTTAATCTAAAGCATTTTTTCCAAGGCCAACTTGAATATGGCATGAAATTGCACTATCAAGTCTACGAATAAATCTTTCATGGGAGGATTAACACTTGATAAAGGTTCAAAACTTGTTATGCAAGTTAGGAGATTATAAATTCTATGGACCACATTCACCCATTCTTACTCTTCAGTGCAACACAGAAATCACACATTACATGCCAAGGTAAAGAATAATACAAATCATTTTAATTCCCAATATATATATTATGTCAGTATTGTTGTAACATACAGTATAAAGGCATAAAACTGCCTATTAAATGTTATCTTTTCTTCCCAGGATATCATGAAATATACAGCACTCATCATACTAGACAATTTTCTTCATGATTACAACAGATACCACACAAGATTTTAGCTTTTTTATATTGAGGCAGATCACTTATAACGCAATGTGATTAGTAATCATATAATGTAGCTTTTATGGCCTTTTAAAAATCATTACAGTAAATAGTGGAATTTCTGCATATACAATATACTCTGGTTTATGATACAATATCAACACATAGTAGAGTGACCCTCATTATAACAAGGTCAGATATACAATGGACGTATAACCAAGGAGGTACTAGGCGAGCTACCTCCTTGGTATAACTGATATAACTCTGCAATTTTACAGGCTCTATTTGTTAGATAACCGATATAACTAGGTAACTCTGCAGGTCCAATTACTTTTTTATTCTTTGGTTTTTATTATGCCTCCGCCAACGAAGTGGCCAGAGGCATTATGTTTTCGGGTCGTCCGTCCGTCCGTCCGTACGTACGTACGGGAACGTCCGTCCGTCCCATTTTGTTTTTGTCGATATCTCAAGAACCGTGTTGGGGTTTTACATCAAACTTGGTATGAGGGTATATCCTGGGGGGATAATACTTTGTTTGGATTTTAGGGTCCTGGAGTCAAAGGTCAAAGGTCACAGGTTATTTTTGTGAAAAAAAAGGTTGAAAATTCATGTTTTTCTCCATATCTCGCAAATGGTTCAAGGTATCTTCATGGAACTTAGTATATATGCTTGTTCCAATGGGCAGTGATTATGTAGGGAAGTTGGTGGTCATGGTTCAAAGGTCAGGGGGTCAAAGGTCAAGGTCAACTCCTCAAAATATCACTACTTTCCTTATATTTATGCAATGCCTGAAGGTGTTTTTTTTTAACTTGATGTATACATGTATCACCCAATATATATTGTGGGAAGTTTCTTGCCAAAAGGTCAAAGGTCAAAAGGTCAAAGGTCAAGTGAAAGTGCTGAATTGCACTTTTTCCTCCATATCTCAAAAGTAACTCAAGGTATCATCATGAAACTTACATATTTATGCATGTTCAAACTAACAGTGATTCTCTTTGGAACTGTGAGGTCAAAGGTCAAAGGCCAGGTTTAGATAATGCTATTTTCCCATTTGATACTGAAATTATACTTTTTCTCAAAACCTTGAAAATTACTCAATGCATTAACTTATAAAAGGGTCAAAAGTCAAGTAAAAATCATCAGTTCCCCCAAATACCTGCACTCTTGACGTTTTAATCATTCATCCAATTGAACCTAGTTCTAGGAAAGTGAACATTCAGCACATTTGTGGCGAACCTGTCATTTTAAAGGTCCAGTTTACCTTTGGAAGCAGTGATTTAAAGAATGTTCAAGATATCACATTTGATACATATGTGTAGGTCTGTTGTATCATAAAACATCCTACCATATGAAATATTTGCAATATAACCTAAAATATAAGGATATATCAGGGTTTTTCTCAATAAACCGTAACTGTATACGGTTTAGTCTGGAAACATTTTTATTATAACTATTGTTCACATTTTGTGTATTTAACAACACTTAACATTGATTATACAGATTCAAATTTTGACAGTGGTCGTTTCTATCCCTAACTCACATTTTAGAACTATTTTAAAGCACTAATGCTGGGTTTTTGTTTCATCCACACATGATAAACTATGCCTTTAATATTTTGCCAATTGTGTGAAACTGTCATCACACATTGTCAAGAGATTGTACTATAGACCTATTAGGAGAACCATGCATTATGGCGGAGGCATACACCAGTCGCCGTAGCGACATTTCTAGTTCCAAATAAAACGAGATGCCTGATATAATGAGGAAATTTAGGATGGCCCAAGCTCCTTGTTATATCAAGGTTCCCCGGTATACTATACATAATTAGTACAGGTCTCAAAACACATCATGATATAAAATATACAGCTGCGCAAATTTTGAAATCAAAATTAGAGAGGGAAAACAGAGCAATCAGGGAAGAACTATACACATACTGTATACGCTATATATTTCGCGGGGGGGGGGGGGGGGGTTATTTTTGCGAATTTCGCGAGTCGGGAGCTATTTGCGAAATTAACAACACACGAAAATATTACCTTCCAAAATGAATCCCTTGCCTTGATGATACGAACATTTCAGTACTAGTATACCATGTCACGGCTTACCGAACAGACCATACTGGCTAAGCTTGTTTACGCACGTCCACGTCTACTTACGAATACTGTAAAGAGCCAATCTATTATCGCAAGGGGACCACTCGTCAGAAATCTAGCGCAATGGACTTAACCACTTCAAAAATGTTGAATTCTAACTTACTAGTTCGCAGAGTTTGGCAAGTCTTTTTCATGCAGTGTATAACTAGTATCATTCTTATTTGCTAGTAAGTTGAAAATTCACACTTTCTTTGCCACTTCATATTTTCTCTGGTCCCCCAATCGCGAATTTAACCACTCGCAAAAATGTGTGACAGCGGCAATTCGCGAAAATTTATGTATGCAAAAATTACAGCGTATACAGTACATGTATTACATGCACCTTCATGGGCATGAAACATTAATTTACAAATCAGGGAGACTTTATACATCAGGGCTTGACATACTGTAATTAATGTTATCAAATGTAAAACATTCCATAGCAACCACGATCAGGTAAGCTCTGAAACTGAAGTACTTCCAGTGAATCTTTTTGGTTGATATTTCACATTTTTGTCATCACCCAATGGTAAATGCGTTATCATGGCATCCCTCCACTCATTTCTCATACATAAGTGTTCACATTTAGAGCAAAAATCAACAATTCTGCAAGCGCAAAAGAACTGTTTTGGCTTTAAAGTTTCCATCCTAGAAGCAGATATCATATCATGTATGATTTCCATAGCTGCTACTCTCTAATGAAAGTAAAAACTACATGTTTATCTTGATTACAAGAGACCAAGTGAAACACAATAGAATCGGCCTGGGATTTGAACCCATGACCTGCTGCTTAAAACAGGCAGAGGGAACACAAACTGAGTTCAAGCAAGTCTTTGGCAATGTCATTATGCCATGCAAAAGCTGAAATTTCCGCACCCATAATTTTTCTTGCTTGGCCAATCGAGATGAATTTTGTATTTTTTGATTTCATGAAATCAAAATATGAACTTGTATTACATATAGCAAGCAAAAAAAAAAAAAAAAAAAAAAACTTGTGTGCATTTTAATATATTCATACCTATTTCATATTCTGCAAAATGTGCATAAATTTCTACACTGAGAAAATGACCACTCATACACCAACTTGGAACATTATACTTGAGTGATTATCACAGCTAGGATATGAATGAGCATAAAGTCAGAAATTCGAACCTATTTTTCTATATATTTCATAATCTCTTATTTTCAGAAAGAATGGACGGAGCTACTATAATGTACTTTACATTTATGAATTCAACAGATACGGTGCATTGACAGTGAAAGTAGGCTATCACAACACCACAAAATCAATGAGAATGCTAGAGACAACAAACTTTTACATCCAAAGACATCATTCACAGTAGTTGCTGCTGTTTTTACAAAAGAATAATTGCACTTATGTAAATTTGAAAGTATTCTGTGTTTATAGCAGAACTGAAAACATTGGTGAAGTAATTGTACACAATTATCATATCATCTTGGCAAGCAACTGATAATAAAGGAATATGTACTTGTAATAGAATACCGCCGCACAAGACATGGTGCAATCCCATTTATCATTTGAAGGCCAATTGCAAAGCATTCTAACATACAGCATTAAAGTTGCTATTCAATGTAAGCACCCTTCTTATCATGCATTGTCCATAACATGGTCAGATCAGTAAAACACACTATTCTATTTGAATTAATGAATTTTGTACAGAGTTGTTTTTATTGCAATTAATTGACATATTCATCGCTACTACTGAAACACTGATGAATTGAGTACTTATTTACGTCAATGTAGTTCAATTTCTGAAACAGTTGTAATGGCACGCTATTTTGTTTAAAAGTCATAAATGCATTGATATACAGTTGTACCTCTTCTTTTTTTACAAGATTTCCCCTCCAAGACAGACACAAAAAGTCAATTCCCATCCATATGAATCAGTGTCCACTCTCTCACACTGCCAAATTGGCAACAACTCGTTTCATGTCCTGAAGCTCGTCGCGAACGAGGTAGCAGCCGACCATGACACGCTTTCCCGTGAATGCAGTCCGGCCGTGGAGCAGCCGCCAGTTGTCGACGACCACCATGCGGCCTGGCTGCAGCTTCGTCTGCAGTTCGTTGTCGGGGGAGTCAATGATGCGGCCCAGGGCTCGGTAGGCAGCGTAGAAGCGCTCAGCATCCTCGTACGACAGGTAGTTGAGTGGGCGGCGGTCGTGGGGGTTGTATCTGTGGGAACACCAACCACAACAATGGTCAGATTTTGAATAAACTTTTAGAGAGCAAACTGATGGAAGGTGTGTTGTTTTTCTTCTTACACTGTAATTTGATAATACATGTTTGTTTGTTTTTTAAACTTGGTTCCCCAAATTCCTAGATACCACAGCCAGGGTGAGACAAACACACACACAAACAAACAAACAAACACAAATGCACGAATGCTTATAAAACCCCTATAATATTAGTATTTTGAAAACTTTTTGTGTAACTCTGGAACAGAAATCACAAGTTTTTGTTTTTGCTTTTGTCTTATACTGAAGTACATTTTCTACAAAAAAGGAGATCCCTGGAAGATGAGCTAATGTTAACTGGGAAAAAATATAATTTGCATCCAGATTTTGTTTTTTTTTAAAAGAGAATATAGCCTCCATTTGTAATATGACTATATAATGCATTGTTAAGACCCGCTTGTCTCCGAAATTTCTTTTTTTTTCCTCTCTGATTTTGGGGTAATATTTATAACATGGTTGTAAAATACAGTCACCTTGTTATGGGTGTGAACAGTATCCAAACAAACATCCCTTTTTCACATCAACAAAGTCAATGACTATGCTGCAACAGAGGGAATATTTTTGTGATAAATCCCTCTGCGTGGTCAGTCCAGTGAAATTATCTTTGCGTGTTATCATTTTGCAGACTGACAACATTAACATTGATAGTCCAAAAGTCAAAGCCACAGGATGCTTTGATAAAATATCTACATTCATGTTGATATCAATAATTGCACTAATGCAGGGAAATTTTCATGGTTCAATATAGTGTACAGCTGCATTGCACATCAACAGTAGGTTCATATTCACTCATGCAGTCAACATTTTCACAAAAGAGGTAGTCACTCTGGTACGACACTGTGTTCACTACAGGAAGTGAAATGACCCTATGCCAAAATACATCAGTATATTTTCCATGAATGCCTTTTCACTAACCTAACATGCTCCAGCTGGTTTGTCAAAACATTGTGCCCGATTGTGTGATGGTAGCAGCGGAAATCATGGACGTCGTCACGGTAGTGGCCTACAACCGGTATGGTGCGCAGTGCCTCATACAGGTCTGGATCTTGCGCCCTCAGGCGCCGAGCTGCTGCATGGCCGTCTACCAGAGTATTCTCACCTCCCGTGCCGTCATGGTATATGCAATGCAACACCAGTCCTCTGGTGGGTCAGTCAGACATACAATGAAACCATACAGAAAATTGTTAAAATTACAAAATTTGGACTAAATTTGGATTAACTCTTTTACCTGTATTCAAATGCTACAGTGCACTCCCGTTATAACGAAATGCTCGGGACTGGCAGTTTTCTTTTGTTATAACGAAATTTCGTTATAACCGAACAAATACAATATATGACGAAAACAAGGAACCACGTATATATATCATACACTGGAAAGCTATGTGAAATGTGATGGGATAACTGTAGTACAATAACAAACGCAAGTTCTCAGTATGTAAATGTATGTATGTAATTAACTTTGCCATCAAATCTGGAAGTTAACTGCAACTTTGCTGTTGCACAAAACTGATATTGTGAGGACTCAATTAGTGTGTAATTCATTCCCCTAAAATCATTTGAAGTTCCTCCCATTCATATAGTTATTAGACAATCAGGAATTACATACTACTGAACTGTCCAAATTACAAACATTGGAAACAGTGTAAACAAAGATAAGATGATGAAGCTATCTTACCCAGGATTATGATCGAAGTAAGTTCCATCCGTGTGGTTTTGCAGACCCTTGGACGTATAGCCTGTGTCTGCCACAGCGCCATCGTTCTGGTAATGAAATATGCTCCCGTAGAACGTGCGCATCGGGCTACTTATAAGTTTGATAGCCTCCTTGGAAGAGAAATATTCAGGGAAACATTCAGAGGTAATAAAACAGGCTGCTAAAAAAAAACCTCCTGCCCACATTATCATGTAGGGCAACTAAACGTCTCTGTTGGACAACAAACATTTCTGATGGATAAGTGAAATGTATTAGCAATTACCTGAAATAAAGTATTGGGTCATTGCTCAAATGTATCCCTTTTTGCACAATATAGGAAAAATATCTTCTGTAAAGCACAGGAAAGTTTTACAAATTAGTATAAAGTAACAAACACCGTGGCAAAGTAGAGACAGAAATAGAAGTCACAAAAATTCCGGCATGTATATCATCTGGGTGATCCAGTACTATGCTGACGTTGATATCTATGTATTTTTTTTTTTCAACCATGATTTTAATGTATTTGATTTTTGGTTATTGTAATCTTACTGAAGACAGCTGTGTGACTCCTAAGTGAAGTCACTTTGAGGCGATTTCCTCACATACAGACAGTCATGTAACTTATACATCATCTTTCTCATCATGTATGTATTTTTACTGATTAAATGTAACTGCTCTTTCTGGAAAAAGATAATCTGAATGCAAGGAAATGTTCTTTTTCATCATCCAGCATTTCAAAACTTTACAAATGATCATACAATCAACCCCTCATGCATTTGTCTTTCACATACCTCTGTACTTTCTCTGCTAGCCTTGAGACCAGAGACGAACGTGAATCCGTAGACGTGCAGATTCTCCAGGCATTTGCGAAGGCCGCTGCGACTGGCGCTGCGCAGCTCATCGATGTGAACATCCTGGGGCGGATTGGCGGTAATGATGTCCCGGTCCCAGTACAGCGGTTGGAGCTGGTCAGCCCCATCACTGGACCTCTGACCTGGGGCATTGGCCAGCAGCCACTGCATGGAGTAGGTGGTCACGTGGTCATCGGGCCCTGCACAGTAAAACGTTAGACCGAATGACTTGAGAATAAGCGCAAGACTCTTGTAAACACAGTCAAAGCAAATTGTGGAAAGCACAATATGGTGTGAGGATTAGAATTGATGAATTAAAGGGTGTGTACAGTTCTGGTCCAGGTGAGGATTTAGCTTTTAACGTTTTGTGAGATAGTCAGAAACCACTCTATGAGATGTCAAGGAGCATGCAATTCTAAGGGGTATCAAAAGTTTATTTGATGAAAATCGGTTTTGAAATGGCTGAGATATCCAAAAACAAGGTGAAACAAAGAGATCCTAATAAAGTTGTGGCATGTCGCCTTTTATTATTATCACTTTTTTGGATATCTCAGCCATTTGAAAACCAATTTTCATCAAATAAACGTTGAATACTTCTTAAAATTACATGCTCTTTCATATTTCATATGAGGTTTCTCATTATCTCACTTTTGAATGTTCAAAACATGAATCCCCACCCCAACCAGTACTGTACAGTCCCTTTAACATTAACCCATTGAGGACGAGTCCCAAGTATACTCGGGCAGGTGTCTATGGGAAATGCGTGTTGTGGCAAAATCAGTCCATCCTCAATGGGTGAAAGGCCTATTTCACTGGAGGAGATGGTGCCTCAACTGCTGCGACTGATCAGTTAAAGTGACTTGTTGTACACAAAATGAAAAAAAAAATATGACTGGCACTCTCACACAGATAATGACTCCAGGACGACTTCAGAGATGTCTTAAATAGAGTGACAATTTATTTGTCCAGAAATCGTGGAATCGTCGCCACGACATCTTACAGAGATGTCTTCTTAGTCATGGAGCGTCTTCACGACATCTCCGGTAGGTCGCCAATGAGTCTCTGTAGTAAGATTGCGGAGACATCTCAGAGAGCTCGCAAAAAAAAAAAAAAAAAAAAAAAAAATTGGTCTCCGCAACTAAGGAGACCTTGTGGAGATGTTTCTGAAAGCAGCTGGAGACTGGAAAAAGTCTTCAGAAAACTCAAACATGTTAAATTCTCCCGCAAGTCTCCAGAATGTCAGCTAGATCTCAGAAGACATTGCAGAGAGATTGTGGAGACAACTGCAAGAATAGGGAGACTTAGAGTTGCCACAAGGTTGCCAACTAGTGTCTTGTCCAATGAGATACCCACTTTACTCGTGATCAGTGGAGTAAATCTGCCACTTTTGCAGCAAAAACCAGTTCATGACAGTTACAAGCAATAGACCAACCATCACAGCGTATCTACTATCATGTGAAATTATATTAATTGCACATATTGCTGAATACATCATATGAGTCTCAGGGAAGCTTCGAGTGATTGCTCAAATTCTATGTCACTGGAATTATTCATGATGTATAAGGTGCACGTGAAATTTATCCTCTGACCAAAGTGGTCAAAGCATATTCATGTCACCACTGAAAACAACAAATGATATTCTTCATGTGCAGTCTCAGTATTTGTTATGACAGGCTGTGTAGTACAAGTATTATTCAGCTATGTTATACAATGTAGGTCAAACCATATCCTTCCTGTGTGCAACAAAATATTTCAACATATAATATGCATTCAGAGGGGAAGCTACCGCTAAATTGAAAATAACAACATTAATCGATCATTTGAATAACAAAGGGTGCTGTCATCACAGTTCAATGTTTGCATACTTGCATAGTTGAAAAGAAGCAGACATGCTTGAATGCAGTATTGGGTTTAGGCTAAATCAACCGGCACAATTAAGGGGATTATGTAATCAATCTTATAGCATAATTTATATAACGCCTGAGGAGATCCTTGTCATTTGATTGGTTGTTTAACATTGATCATTCGGCCCATTTCACTATGACGTCATCATCTGTGCAATTGTGGCTCCATTTACCATGCAATTTTGGATCCATACGATTTGCTCCATTGCACGCTCGCTGAGAGCCCGGCACACTACGCGTGTTAAACGCACTTGCGTTTGCAGTGTGTGTATGCGACAGCGCGCCAGCGTAAAGCGCTCAGTGAGCACTGCACTCTCGCAATCTCAGCGTCTCTCTTGTTTCTAATAAGACATCAAATGACATGGATCTATTTTAGGCGTTATATAAAACAAATAATAAATGTTTTTCAATCGTGCAATGGACAGAATCTTTCACCTCATAAAATATTCTGTCCACTGCACTCATAAATATTCATTATTTGTATACTATAGTGGAAATAATGTCTTACATATGAGACAAAGTTCATCTGCCTCCATGGTCACACGCTTTGGCTTGATGTCTGTTGGTATAGCAGCAATATGAACAAAGTTCTGGAGACAGGCATGGTCATAGCACTCGGGGCACCTGTTTCCCACAATTTCCGATAGCAAAGAGAAGGAAAACACAGATAATGTGTAATGGTAACTGCCTGTCACGGGTTACAATTAATTGAACAAACCAAAATACTACAGTAGTGCACGGCATGGCATGTGGTAGTGTATTAAAGTGCAGTGAATGCATGGTTTCTTCTAATTGGTGCTGCCTCTGCGTACGAGTGGCTAGGAAAGTATTTAGTAAGCAGTATGTGCGCACCATCTAAAGATGCAGAGCATACACTGCACTCGCACAACGGGACAAGTGCACTATTTCTTTTATAAAATAGTGAGTTTTGATGATTAACAAACAAACAGAAACAGCAGTCTTCTGTTAGATAAAATATCACTTATTTTGTGCAGTGTCTGCACTCCCGTGCAAAGCGCAAAAAAAAGTTGAATGCCAAGTGATGCGTTTTGACCAATTATCATGCTAGAAATCATATGGCTATATCAAAATTTCCATTATTGCATCACAGGCATCATGATATCAAAACATTATCATTGTTAGGTTCTTATCATTATCAAGCTTTCATATGCTCCTGCTAATGATGATCTTAAGTTTTCATGTGAATCTATATCAACATTATTATACTCATCATCATCATCGCCACTGCCATTTGGATCAACATAATTAGTAGTGCTTGAAAGTTTTCACTTTTATTGAGCTATTTCATCAAACTCATGATGATAGATATCATGTCACTTGCTCAACAGAGATGGAATTTACAAGGATCGTAAGTGGCTACACAAAGATGAAACTTGATACTTTCTGCTTTCTGTATAATAAGTATTTGAATATAAAAGTGAATTGAACAAAGAAACTAAATCTCATAAAAATTGTGTATGTTCAAATTACTCACCATATTGCTTACACTTATTACTACAACTTTTCACAGAGGTAACGTTGTAAATCTTTCAAATGCATTCCATATTGATATTATGTTACCAGGCTACATATACCTTACCTACAATGGTCTCTCAGCCATATATAGCTGGTTTTGAAAGTCTTGCCATCAACAGTGATGGACAGGTGATCCCCTCTCTGCTGGACATCAGCCACTGGCTGTGTGTCTGTTGCTGAAGAAAGATGTCGACAGAAGGGGGCAGGCACCAGTCTCTTTGATGGAGCGAGTTGACAGGAAAGATGCCTGATTCCGAGGGTCTGTTTCAACCTGTATTCTGCATGATCAAAATGAGGATTTTTTTGTTTTCACCAGCACCATCCTAGAACTTCATGACACACAATACATGTATTCCATTATATATTTGTTTCCTTCAAAGAAAATGGAATGCAGGGTAAAGAAGGTATACATGTTTAAAAGAAAACTGTACTGACATTTTATAATTGTCTGATAATTCTTATCTACATTTTTTGATGCCTACTACTGGAAAGAGAGGATTGAAAAAACCCAGGATAAGCCTGTAATGATTTTTTGAAAAAAATGAAAACGAGCAAGCCATGGAACGATCCACACAATTTGGCCTACGTCACAGGTGCTCTTGGTGCACAACTCCGACATTAGCAAGACGAACTACATAATGCCAATTTACTGATGAAATCTCACACGAAGTACTGCAAAAGTTGTTATTTAGTATAATTGCAATATGGAGCTATAATAAACATGTTAAACAATATATATTAATCTTTAAAAGCAATCTCTTCAACAGCTTTTTATTTAGATAAAACTTGTGGGGAAATTCCAGATATGCAAAATGAAATTGGCATCGTTATCCGAACGTGCTGCCCATAGAAGACTGTGTGTAAGTAACGTTACGCATTGATGATCATGATCGAGCGATGGCTCGCCAGTTCAAACTATCTAACGTAGATGAGGGCTGAGTGAATCTAAATCCAAATGTAGATAGACTCTCTCCAACGGCACGCACGATTTACGCTTAGTAAGATGAAAATGGTACCCAGTACACATAGACTCTGAAATACTACAGTAGAACTAGGACTAGGACTACTGAGCAGTCAAGGAGTAGGTTCTACGTGGCAGTCCAAGTTTTGATGAGTAGGCCCTACACCCACTCACCGTCGACATTGCAGCTGTAGGCCCTATGTGCACAGCGCTAATAGGGCACAGCGTAACGTTACATACCCCTGCTGCCAGAACTTGAAGAAAGTCCAGACGAAAGTCCAGACTCCAGATCTAGATCTGGACCCTTGTCCTGCAGGCACTGTTGTTCCTGTGCTGGATTTTTCAGGTAAGGTATCTGCTTTATGGATTTCCGATGTTTTGTAGTCGAGATAAATCTCATAACGTTAGTGGTGTTATTTACACCAAGGACTAATGTTAGATCTAACAGTTTCTTTCAGTAGGCCTACTACTCTACTAGGACCCATATCTCGGAAGAGTGGCCTGACCACGTAGATTCTAACACAGTGTCACCGCTTCGCGATCCCAGTGCTGGTGTAGGTATAGTGCTAGCGTACTTCTGTATCCATGTAGATACCTCAAAATTCACCTTGCCAAATGGCACCAAACTCACAGGAGATACTTTATGATTCATATCCAACAGCTCACGTTAATTGGGAACAAATCACATGTCGGGAAGCATAAGTGTAGATGTCGACTTTCCTGTCGGCGTCGCTAAAAATAATCTGCTCTACGACTAACACGAGTGATTGCGGCCAGGCCCTACCTACCTGCTGCACACGCACAGACTGAAGTTAGCTATTTAATATCAAGAGACAAATCTTTCAAGTAATCGGGGGCAATAAATAAATTTACAAATTATTTGTGGTAAGTTGAATGACACTTTTGAGTTTAGTTCTCGCGTAAATTCCTCGTTCGCACAGTACTAGTCGGCTAACTTCAGTTATAGATTGTGCATCTTGCGTTCGCCAAGATCTCTCGCGAAGAGTGATTTTTTTTTGAGTGACGACTTGAAAGTCGACGTCAATGTTGATACTTCTCGATTACTGATTTCGTTCAAATATAAGAGAATACTTTAAAATATGCTATGAAGTATATCCTGTAATTTTGGTGCGATTTGGTTTAGTGAAATTTGAGATATCTACATGGATAGAACAGTACACAAGCGCCGCCTGCTAGCTAAATTAGGCCTAAGCGTCGTCTGCTACTTGATACGAATTAACGCACGCGTATGCGAGCACCTGTAATCAGTAATAGTGAGAGCACCTGTGACATCATAACATCCGGGCTCGTCAGCTCATTAGCATAATTTTCACCTAAAAAGTTCCATTTTTAACATTAAATTATGGACTTAATCGTTATGAAATTTTGATTGTGTTTGCACCGCTGGGTCTTTTAGAATTAAAAGAACAACATATAAAAAAATAAAAAACCGGTACAATGCCCTTTTAAGGGTTACAAATTAAAGGACAAGTTCACCTTCATTAACATACAATGTAAGGACTGAGAGAATGTAGCAATATTAGTAGAACACATCATTGAAAGTTTGAGGAAAATCGGACAATCCGTTCAAAAGTTATGAATTTTTGAAGTTTTTGTGCAGTCACCGCTGGATGAGAAGACTAACTGCAGTGTATGATGTCACATGCGTACAACAATATAAGGAAAATATAAAGAGAATTTCACAAAATTTCATCTTTTGAAAAAAGTACACATTCCCTTGACTCGTTACTGACATATGTTATGGGTAATATTATTCCCATTGCCTTTAGAAAGAGGCAAGTCAAGTGCTCTTTTATTATGCGAAAAAATGTGAAAATATGTTGAATTTTCTTTATACTTTCTTTATACTGTTACAGTACTCATATGACATCACAAGCCTTAGTAGTCTCCTCATCCAGCAGTTTCAATAAAAAAATTTTAAAAATTCATAACTTTTGCAACGATTGTCCAATTTTCCTCAAACTTTCGATGTGTTCTACTAATATTGCTGCATTCTCTCAATCCTTATGATTATGAAGGTGAACTTGTCCTTTAACCAAAACAGTATTTGGATTGTTTAATATGCTGTCCACATAAATAAATAAATTAAACGAGAACTTACCTGTTTGAAGTTTGATTTTTATTATTTGAGTAATAGGAGTGTGAGTTAATATGAGATCCCACTCGTACGCATGCGCAGTCAATATTCGTCGCCCAGGCAAATCTCCACCTAAGAAATCGGACTGTCTTCCGACGTCTAATACATAATGTCAACTTAGGTGAGAGAACTGAACCGAAGACCCAACTGGGTCAAGTGAGATTTGCCTGATCCATGAGGAAATGCGACCACTGTCACAATCCCACAATCTGGAAATAATTAGACGGAGTAAGAACATTACCTTGAAGTTTGTATTGAGGGTGGGAGTGGAGGGCATATTAACTCACACTCCTATTACTCAAATAATAAAAATCAAACTTCAAACAGGTAAGTTCTCGTTTAATTTATTTATTATTTTTCGTAATCTCCGTTGTTCGTTAATATGAGATTTTGAAGCCAGTGGTCGCATTTCTGCAAAAACCAAACAATGTATGGTGATAAGAATGACATAGTAGCTCACCAATAATACCCTTTCTCTTCAATGATTATCCAGTACCGCCATGGAGAACCTACATGTAGGTCCTTCCCTGATCGACGGCTTATCATAGAACCTGTTGAAAGTTTCCTCATTAGACCATCCGGCCTGTTTCAGAATGTCCGCTATGGGCACATCTGCTGTCTTTGCAGTAGAGACTGCTGCAGCCCTTGTAGAATGCGGTTTGAAAATTTTAGTGTCGATACCCGCCGCACTCATTGTCTCCTTTATCCAACTGGAGATGGTTTGCTTACTGGCTCGTTTGTGAGGTTTCCTATAACATATGAACAGGTGCCTTTCCGTGTCCCTCATCACTTTTGTACGCTCAATGTACTTTTTCAGGTAGCGTACCACACAGAGTCTCTTCTCTGAAGGATACTCTTCAATTGTAGTCGTACTCCCTACTCTGTCGGAGGTCTTGTTCTGTTTTACCAAGTCACTGACATGAATCTCTACGCTATTATCCTTCCAAACCAGGCCATCAATATGAATGTAGAACAAAGTCTGTGCCCTTTGTGCCGAAGTGAGTGCGAGCAACATACACAGCTTATGAGTAAGTTCACACAAAGATAGCTTACTGGCTGGTGACATTTTGCGGAGATGATCTAACACGATTTTAACGTCCCAGATATGGTTGTACCGTGGCAGCGGAGTTCGTAAATGAAATACACCTTTCATGAATCTTGTCACTAAAGGATGTGTACTAATTGTACAGTTGCTGTTCTCCAACAGCACCACTGGGGCCAAAGCACTTCTGGCACAGTTAATAGCACTGTAACTCAACTTATGTACATGAAACAGATAACTCAAAAATTCTATAACACTTTCTACAGCAGTGCACTGACTGTTCAAAGTTTCCTGTCTGCAATACTCTTGCCATTTCCTAATGTAGGTTCCATATTGTGTGCGTGTAGACAGTCTCCAAGATGCACACAACACGTCCACAGTCCTGTCCTGTAGTCCCTTTATCTCGAACTGTGAACGCCAATCCTGCAACAAAGAAGATCGAGTTTAGTGCAGAGTGGGTGGGTAGCCTTAGATACTGGTTGTGTCAGCAAGGATTTGCTTCTTTTCAAGATCAAAGGTTCTTCACTCATCATACTTGTCAAGAGAGGGAACCAGGCCTGTGTAGGCCAATTTGGTACCACAAGCAGGCCATGTGCATTGTCTTCTTGTATTTTCTGTAGGCACTTTGCTACCAAACAGAAAGGAGGGAAGGCATAAAAGAGTGCAAATTTTCCCCAGTCTAGTGTGAAAGCATCAACTGACTCTGCATTGGGATCTGGCAACCATGAAACGTACCTAGGTAGCTGAGCATTTAGTCTGGATGCAAACAAATCAATTACTGGTGCACCATACTTAGCCACAATCTTCTCAAAGCTATTCTTATCTAGCATCCACTCTGTTCTGTCATTAAAGTGTCTAGACATGAAGTCTGCCTCGTTGTTCTGGCACCCAGGTAAGTGAGCTGCTGACAGCCATATATTGCGTTCTATACACCAATGCCAGATGTCTAACACTACCTGATTGCACGTTTCTGATTTCAGCCCTCCCATGTTATTAAGGTAGGCAACAGCCGTAGTGTTATCAATCCTCAATAGGACATGTACATTTCTCTTATCTGCACAGAAGGATTTCAGAGCCAGTCCAGCTGCCAGTGTTTCTAGGTAATTAATACCCGATGTTTGAGCTGAATGTACTTCCTCTGTGGTCCACCTGCCACCTGTGTGAGAGGTTAAATCTGTAGCACCCCACCCCTCTGCACTGGCATCTGTACGTAGCTCCAAATCGACCTTTTGTCTGACAACATGATTAAATGACTCATGAATATGTTCTTTCCACCATATCAATTCATGTCGTGCCTCCATGGAAAGAGTCATGGGCCTATCAAAATGACCACGAGCTGCCTTAAGGGCCTGTACCTTGTCTCTCTCTAGATATCTGTAATGCAGTGGGCCATACTGTACTGCAGGGAACGTGGCAACTATTTTCCCTATGACCCTAGCGACCTTTCGAATGGATGGGGTGGCATGGGATAAGAGGGAGGTGCAAACCTCATAAATGTCATCTTGTTTTTCCCTTGGCAAAGTAATGTGCATTGACCTAGTATTCAAATGAAACCCAAGGAACTCTAGGTCTTGGCCTGGGCTAAGTACTGACTTCTCAGGATGAATTAAGAACCCCAGCTCTGTTAGAAGCTTAGTGGTAGCTGAAACAGCCCTATGGGTAGCATCCTTAAATCTCCCAATTATCAAAGTGTCATCAAGATAACCCATAACTACATGTCCTTCTGTTCTAAGCTGGGCAAACACTGGCTTCAGTATTTTTGTAAACAGTCTGGGAGCCGAGCTGAGACCATTAGGTAGGGCCTTGTATTGGTACAGTTTACTTTGCCAATAGAAACGCAAGTACTTTCTCGATGATGGATGGACGGGAACTGAATAGTATGCATCTTGTAAATCAATAGATGCGATGTAGCAATTTGGGCTGAGCAGTGACAAGGCTGTATGTATGTTGTCCATTTTGAAATGCTGATAAAGGATGCCTGTATTAAGATCAGAAAGATCAAGGATAACTCGTAAGGAACCATTCTTTTTGGGTCTCGTGAAAATATTGGAGATGAATTCTCCATTCTCATGTTCGCAAAGTTCAATCACATTTTTAGCTAAGAGGCGAGAAATCTCTTCCTCTATTTGACTGTTAAGCTCTGAACTGCGAGATAAGTTATACAACTCTTTCCCTCTTACAGTAGGAAATTCATTAGGATCAAATTCGAGTTTGTATCCTTTGACAGCATTCAAAATGTATGGATCTGAAGTCAGGCTTCTCCATTTTTCATAGAAATTCTTTAGTCGTCCATCCACCATCGAGCAAGCAAGATTTATGAGAGGGCATGTACTCACCTCTGCAGAGGATGAGGAGACTGTTGGTTTAACATGCTCAGTTACTTGCGGGCCCCCGCAAACCCCCGGTATTGAGGGCTCTGTCGGCCGCTGCCCTTGTTGGGTCTGGTCATCGAGGTGGCAGTGTGTGGCTTCCACGAACGCTGGCCTAAAAAAGGCCGCTGTACCGACCCAGCCTGTACGGTTGGCGTGGTCCACCCCGCTGATCTCATTCTACGGTAATTAGCTTCCGTCTGTCGGCGGTAAGGGTGATAGTGAGACTGCGACTGCGAATATGGACGCTGACGGGAGTTACCTGTTGAGAAAGGTTTTGAGCCTTTCACAACACCGGCTGCTGCTCTTTGTTCTTCCTGGATGTCTTTGACTTTCTTTCCTAAGTCGTCACCAAACAGCTGTTTGGTCACAGGGTTCTGAGGCTTGCACAAGTGTGCAAATTTTGCATTCAAGCCAGGTTTAATGAGGTCCTTCCTCAAGGCGTTCAGCTCAAAATTAGAGCTACACAGGAGTCCGAGAGCGTCCTGCTGTTTTTCTGACAGCTCCGAAGCAGAAAGGGTCTGCGCAAAAGCAGTGATGCCTTTCACAAGAGCGCTCTGATTACGCTGTAGCTTCAGGTCCCTAGCCCGGGTAGTAGGGTTTAGATTCTCCCAAATTGTCAAGTTGACTTTGGGCACGTCAAGTAGTGGACAGTTTTCTGGGCTAGTGTACTTCTTACCAGTCTCCTCTAGGGCAGCCTGTTCAAGAGTGTGGCTGACAAGGTAGGATACCGACCCAGCAATATCCTCATCTAAGGGTTTCCCCACGCTGAGAGGCACTGCGAATTTTGCTGCGATAGCTGGGATGGCTACATTCTTGCCAGAGGCAGGAGTAGCATTACTATCTTCAGCACTGAAATCAGAAGTCTGTGAGTCAGACGCTGGTGTAAGTTTACAGCCAAAAGGCCCATCATCTTGATCGCAGTCATACTCATAGTCAGATAAAAGGAGATTATCATCCTCATCTCCGAGACTTCTCGTGTCATGACTACTACGAGTCTGTGGATGAGAAAGTGGCAAATGATCCACCAATTTTCCCAGCATCTCTTCCAGTTTATTCAGACGATGTTCAAAATTTGAGCCACCAACACTAGTGCTTGGTCCCGACTTCGAGGTCGTGGTCTGTGGAGGCTCTGCACGAATGCAGGCCTGACTGTCCTTCTTTGAAATAGGATCTGCACGAATGCAGTCCTGGACAGCCCGAGAATCATTGGCTATTATCTCAGAGTCAATCATGATCGAGGGCTTCTTAATCAAAAGGTCTGAGACCTCAGAAGTAGCAGCCGACTTGGCGAACTTCCGTGCAATCACGGGAGGAGGAGACGTAATCTTCGCCGGTGCTTTGCCTTTGGCTTTCCCGGTGCCTTTACCACCGCGGCTAGCCGAGCTCGCTGCTGCCGTCTTACCCTTTCCCCCCGGATCGCTGCCGGGGGAGGGACCCGCTCGCGGTCCGCTGGCGATGCTGGTGGAACCCGCATCGCGAACCAGCTTCTCGTGCGGGAAATTCGGCTTCGTGGAAGAACCCGAATTCGCTTCCATCACTCTCCAAAATACTACCAAACTATCGGGGAGGTAAAATAACCTATGAAACCCCGAAAACTTGAACGCGACAGATCGTAGAGTGAAAGAAAATCGGCGAAATTAAGAGCTCAAAATGGCGACTTGACCGCTAAGAAACACACGCTACGAATGAATTGACTGCGCATGCGTACGAGTGGGATCTCATATTAACGAACAACGGAGATTACGAAAAATAATAACTGCACAAAAGACCAGCTCATACTACTGAATTTAAAATGATGCAGATTTCTAGTCCATTTGAAGTTTTCAAGCCCGTAATACCTACAGATGAATGAATAGAACCACACATTATTTTCTTCATTCTTTTTTCTTTTATTTCTTTTTTTTTAATCTGATATTACCACTTTTAACTAGGCAAGAACACTTGGTCTGCTGGATAGGGCATCAAAAAGAGTTCCCATGGGTTAAAGGTACCTTTTACAGACCTCCCAAAATGCAGCAAAACATTAAAGGACAAGTTCACCTTCATTAACATAAGGATTGAGAGAATGTAGCAATATTAGTAGAACATATCATTGAAAGTTTGAGGAAAATCGGACAATCCGTTCAAAAGTTATGCCTTTTTGAAGTTTTTGTGCAGTCACCGCTGGATGAGAAGACTACTGCAGTGTATGATGTCACATGCGTACAACAATATAAGGAAAATAAAAAGAGAATTTCATAAAACTTTACTTTATGAATAAAGTGCACATTTCTTCGACTTGCTACTGACGTATGTTAAGGGTAATATTCCCCCTGCCTTCGAGAAGTCGAGTGTTCTTTTGTTATGCGAGAAAAATAGAAATATGTTGAATTTTCTTTATTCTTTCTTTATATCGTTGTACTCATGTGACATCACAAGCTATAGTAGTCTTTTCATCAAGCCGTGACGGAGCAGAAACTTCAAAAATTCATACATGTAGTTCTTTTTAACGGATTGTCCGATTTTGCTCAAACTCTCACTGATATGTTCTACTAATATTGCTGCATTCACTCAACCCACGTGTCTATGAAGGTGAACTTGTCCTTTAAATATGAACCTCAGGGGACTTGTTTAGGCCACTGCTTAGAAATTTGGAAGTCAACAGTTATCTACAATTTGAATAATGCACAAAACTACTCAGTAGTTCTGTGTGTCAGCCACCTTTGTTGCAGTCTTCTGTATTTTTTATCTGTAAACACAAATCTAAAAGTATAAGAGCTGATGTAATAACATTTTGTGTGGCAAGAATGTATATAGAAATGTTTGTAAGTTTTGATTAACTTTCTTCACAAAATATGATGGACACACGTGCAGTGCATGGGTCTGCAAAGGTAGCCTAGTAATGTACTGGAATTTACGGTGAGCCACACCAAAATTCAATTCAAAATCTAAATGTACTAAATGTTACCTTCCACTTTCAATACTTTATGGGAGTTTCTAAAATGATACTCTCTTCAACATACCACTGTGTTTACACAACTCTTCATTTAAGGCATGCAAATGGGATTCCCTACCTTTATGAGTGTCATCACGGTCACACATGTATACATATCCTATCAGACAGTATGCCCCCCCCCAAAAAAAAAAATAAATAAATAAATAAAATAAAAATACAACCAGATTTTTGCATTGAAAACTTCCAATATGATTAAACTGTCTGAAACATGCTACTCCAGAATCTCAAAATATAACATCTTAGCTATATTTTGCAGAAAACCCCACTCAATTTGGTCAGGTGGTCACAGAGAAATGTGAATCTTCGTAAAGCATGTCACGAGTCTGATTCTTCCAAATTTAGTATACATGAATGCTCTCGGAATTGCATAATGTGTGAACACAACGGACAGAACTTGGAGGGAAGGGATTCCTGACATGCTCCAAAAAACTCCTCATTTCTCTTTGACCACTAAAGCAAATCAGATGGGGTTTTCTATAAGATGTGTGTAATAAGTTATAGTTCCATACCCTCAAATTATAATTGGGGTGATTCACTATTTTTGAAGCTACCATTGCGGAGGGTCCTGTTGTAATTTTTTTTTTTTTTTTTTTTTGGGGGGGGGGGGGGGGGGGACATACGGTACTTCTCACCAAAAAAAAACCCCCAAAACCCAACAACAACAGAAAAAGCGTACATAGTGTAAACCTACAGTACTTCAGTCGCCTATTTTACACAACTACTACCAGTAGATAACAGGGTAAGAAACAGACCCCTTTTGGTTTGCCTGCGAGTTGATTTAGAAATGGTAAGCATACGGGGTTCAAGCCAGCAATATGTACACTGTAGCTTGCACACTGCACTGCATGAAAGGAGCTCTAAGAAGATAGTGCCTGTAAACTAAATCTAGTAAGTCTTAATAAAAGACTGTACGTGGCAGGCTTCACGCCACACTTGGTGATAAGAAGATGCCTCTGTGTCATTTCAGATATATACTCACCCTTTATATTGCTGAATTGCTGAATTATATGCTACTTCTTTAAAGGTTCAATGTTCAAAGTATTACTCTGAAGATAAGGAGACAGAATACAAATAGATATTATTGGGGGTTTTTAATTGTCAAAAAAAAAAATCACATGTTTGCCATACTACTTCACACAAAGTATTATAAAAATGCTCAACTATTCTCAGGGAACAAGAATGTATCCCATCCATTAGGTACTGTGCAGTAATTGCTCATAGGAAGCAATGTATTTTCACACCTAACAGGAAGGGCATGAGCACTACAGTTGTTTTCTTTTGTAGCTCAGATTACAGTGAGTCAGGCATACTTGAATTTTGTCGATGAGTTGTTGAGGTTTTGGTGATGCTGCTAGTGATGCCCAGTTGATGAAACCATGGCAACAGGTTCCGACAACCTGACTGGCCGAGTTGGCTTCCTCTGATACTCAGTGCTTGCAACATGGTCAGACTCGGGATTCCGCTCAAATGAGGTCAAGCTGTAGTCTGGAAAAGAACGGAACATCAGAGAGAAGAAGGAATTTAAAAGATGAATTTGCTCTTTTTGCTGTTTTGACAAAAACAGTGCACTCCCGTTACAAGGAACAAAATTCCAATTCAGGCCATAACATTATCCGTTCTACTACTTGTTTTTATTGTTCATCTGTTCTGATTAAAAATAACAAAATTTTGACACAACGAAAGAAAACTGCCAGTCCCAAGAACTCCGTTATGATGGGAGTCCACTGTACTTGTCAAAGGGGTCTGCAGAAAATATGTGCGCCAGATCACTACTAAAATGTAATCATTTGGATCCTTACGTCGTTATCAACTTTCCTGAAAATTTCGTCCAAATCTGTTCATAACTTTTTGTGTTATAACTTCTATTTTCCTTATACAGATGGACAAACAAACCAACAACAGCAAAACCATAACCTCCTTGGTGGAGGTAATAATCACAAAAACTATTATAAAGCATTCCCATATTAATTATGTGTACATGTACATTGTACCAGACATGAGTACAGATAATATTTAAAATTTAATAACACTTGTAATAAAATTCTGCAAATCTCTCTTAAAAGCAGGCTCCATATTTTCATTCATGCATACTTGTACTTCTTTGTTGTTATTTTTTTCTGACCAGCATGTTGACTGAAGGTTTATCTCTGTCTATTATTTCTGTATTGTGTGTATGACAATTTGCTGCAGGTGTCTTTTTCCATTTCATAATAAAGAGACCGCAATTCAAACATGATCTGGATTGTACTGAGCTTCAGCCAAGCATGAAAATTTGATTCATTACTATTATTTTTCTGAACTTCTGCTCAATTGATTATCACTTTACTACTATACTAGTATCTGGAGGGAAGGCGAAATAAGATTGGATTGGGAAATTAAAACTTGCAGCAGTTCACCCCAATAAATTGATACTGATTAATTGCTGTATGGCCCATTTAACATTACTGTAAAACGAGAAATGTTCGCGTGCATTTTAATTTCTCGAATTTCGCAAGTGCCAAGATTCGCGAAATTAAAATGCACGCAAAAGTTCTTGTCCACACTGTATGCATTGAATGCCAGTGGCAGTTCGCGAAAATTTCTTGCCGCAAAAAAGGCCGTCAGCTCCAATTTGTGAAAAAATCATGCCGCGAATATATCATGTTTTACAGTATGTGACAGCAATGACATTGACAAAAAAGAAATAGAATGACCACAAGCAATTAGCTAATGGCACTAGATCATGCCTCAAAAAATTTGAGAGGAGCTAGAACTTTAAATACACCAATATATGTCTGCATCAAACTGGCTTTAGCAGTACAGTATCATTGAGAGGTGGGGGGGGGGGGGGGGGTATAACATACCATGTCGAAGGAAGAAAACACTGGTGGTGTGGATTCCCACCCACCCCCCACCCCACCCCCAAGTTTCAAGTGCTACCACTATCAAGAACAAACACAGAAACACAGAAAACAAACAAAGGCAAACTCATACGCTAGGCGACAGAGCTGGTAAAGAGTGTATGTACAGTATTACTACACAGGGCCCTTTGTGATTTGTAAAACCAGGGAGGTCACCTCCCTGGTAAAACCATTGTTCCCTGGGCACAGCCTACAACTGAGTACAACATGAATTTGTCATCAAAAATAAAAACTTCAAAGGAAATTAACAAAAAATAAGCAAATTTGCTGTCTTTGTTAAGAAAATCAGATCACAGTTGGGTCTGTAGCTGTCTCTGGCAGTGACCCAGATGTACAGCTAGGCATTCCTACTGTCAATGTTCAACAATGCAATAACCCACTTCTACTATATATCGTCGCTGGGGTGACAAGACCTCGTATCTCAAAAATGTCAAAAAAAAAATTTTTTTTAGCTTAATGGTCAAATAATGGGTCAAGTGATGTCTTGGCCAAATCCTAACTGTCTTACTCCAAAAATGAAGCCACCATGACATGTCAAAGAGAAGGCTTTCCCATTCACTATAGTGCTTTGGCCGCCATGTTTTTTCGCTCTCCTGAACATTTGACAATTTTGAGATACGAGGTTTTGTCACCCCAGCGACGATATATTCTTTACATGATAATTATTGGAAGATAATTACATGTATACCACTGTTGTTATTGTCATGTAGTAATTATTATCATTGATATTTGACTGGTCGATTAATTCTTGACAGTTTGTGTGTGATATGGTAATACAGTGTATTTTGTGTTGTGGTAATGTAAACTTAAATAGTTTTTGTATCCCATGTACTTGTTTTAACCTGCTATTCGTTTTGAATGAAATGGTAGACATGGTTTTTTGGTATCCATGTCATTCTAACACTGCCTTTAACAAGTGAATCAAGTCATGATTAAACAAAACATAAAAGTTCTGCTCAAGCCTCCATTACAAAATATGTCACTGGGAGCTCTGCTTTCACAGCTATAGTCAAACATTTCCTGATAGCAAGGTTTTGCCCTTAGACATTATTGTTAGAGTGCACTGTACATTGATTATCAAGTTTACAGCTTTATTAGTAATATTACCTTCAGAGACATATTCCTGAGTTGCATGGCACTCTGCCAACAATTCATCCCATCGACCTCAGTATGCAATGTACATTTATATGTTGCTTTCTGGGTGAGCTGTTAAAAGTGATGCTTCAATCAAGTCCAAATTAAAATTGTATCAGGTAGAATAGTTATACTGTCTTGTTGACAGTAGACACTCTCCCTTTAGTAGACTACACACTTGTCATGTCACATTTGTCATCATATCATCAAGTACCTTACACTAGATTAGGCCTCTGACTGGTCAAAGGTTTAGTCATGGGAACATCTAGCTGACTTCCAGGCACTCCTAGCAAATACTAACTAGTGACTAGTCTAGGCGTAGAACTACCAAATATCAATGACTTAACTTAGCACAAACATCTTAAATTAAGTGGGCTTTTTATGAGGTAAAACCATATATAATACAAAAACAGAGGTTTTGTTAGCTCTTCAGGTCGCTGCTTATAGCTGCATTTACCCTTGGTTTAATTCGTCTTTAGAGCTGCACTGTTGAGTCACCTCAACGCTGTTCAGGGCAAATAGTTTTACCTGTGCCCCTCGAAGATGAAGCAGTTGGTAATTGTATTAAATTCATGATAAACTTTAATAATACAAAATCTGAAGAAAATCATGAACTGTGAAGTTTGACCCTGTAATATAGTTAGTTAGAGGTAGTGTCAAGTAGACATCTACAATACTTGTCAGTAGTTATCAACAACACAAATACAAAACTGACGGTGCGGTCATTTCCTCTGAACGAAGGTCAGGTAAAAATTAACAATAATAACATTGTGAGCCATACAACTATGACATAAATAGGGTCTAGGCTTATACCGAATTATTTATGATGACTGCATGTAAATTACACAATACTCTGGCCGACCACTTTTCGTTTTACAGAGTGTTGATATGGCTTGCATCTTGTCCAATGCTGGCCACGACAAAATTTTCCAGGAAGGATTTCAGACAGCCAAGACGCTGTAGGCCTATGCGTCAGCTGGTCGGGTCGGTGAGGTCGGGCTAGATTTCAGAAAAAAAATACCAGTATAGCTTCCCACGAAAAGCTGCAACAGGGATTACTCCTTCAAGGTAAGGTACCACCCCCAGTCATCTCACGTCTTTCGGTGTAACTATAAAATAGCTATAGACTAACGTTAGGTCCTACGCAGTTTCCAATGAGGTGGGGCTAAACAGAAGTACTGAATCCATAAGATCGTATTTAGGTCTTACTTTTAGGTCTTGATTACGATTCCAATCCCGAGATGGTGAAATTCCGCAACAGAAAGACGACAAACATCGGCCAACCTTACCCAGCTAGCTACTGCCTAGACAGAAAGATCCGTCTGTCCGGAGGAGTCCTTTATTTTTTGACGTTATCGCTCTCCTCTGTATAAGGAGGGATCCGTGAAGCCAGACGCAGTCTCCGCGGTACATTTCCCCCGACGACCAGATACAGACCGGTCTTTCGGTCAAGCTACTGCCTGCCTCGGTGGTCAGCACCCCTCTGTGTGGAGGGTACGACTTTGGTTGCGCAAGTTCCGTCGCCGCTGCGCGTTCAATTCAACTCCGCCGGTGAGGGAGGGGGTTGTTTTCGTTACCGTTTGTTTGTTTTCTTCTTCTTCTTCTCCTTCTTCTTCTCCTCCTTCTTCTTCTTAATCTTCTTCTCCTCCTCCTCCTCCTCCTCCTCCTCCTCCTCCTCCTCCTCCTCCTTCTTCTTCTTCTTCTGATTAAGTCTGCCTCCTTCAATAGGCTGAAGATTCTTGCAGACTGTGCTATTTACATTATAATACAGTTTATTTACAGATATTTACAAGCACAGAGAAAATTTGAAGAAAATAACTAGCCACTGTGATCAACCATTAGTCGGTTTCGGAATGATCCCACAGATGGCGCTGAAACAATTTCTGACGACAGGGAATTCCATAACATCATTAAACTTGGAAATGGTACCTCCCCTTCTGATCTAGCTAAATATAAAGTATATTTAATCATCAATATAATATTGTATTCCATCCTAAGTAACCGAAGATATTTTTCTCCGACCCAGAGTCACAACTCTTATCCCAAAGCTAAAGGAATTTCAGTTTAAACTTCTTCATGGTGCACTATACAAAAGCTAATCTGTTGAGATATAAGGGTTTGTTTCGGATGATCTCTGTTCTTTCTGCAAAAAGAGCACTGAGACATATTCACATTTGTTTTGGGAGTGTATTAAAGTGCAGGAATTGTGGCAAATTATCATTCGAAAATTGAATTTAGAAGAACTAGGAAACATGAATTGGGAAGTTGTTTATACAGGTATATCCGGAAACTCGTTAAAAGTCAAAGGATGGAATACAATATTATATTGTTGATTAAATATATTTTATATTTAGCGAGATCAGAAAGGGGAGGTACCAAAGTTTAATGATGTTATGAAGTATGTTAAGATGTGTAAAGAGGAAGAAAATAAGACAGCGAGTAAAAGGGGAACAGTTGGAATGCATTTGTTAAAGTGGGAATATATATTGATGTATACCGAGGATGATATGTGATTTTCCTTTCCTGTCTTAATTTTGCCATATCTGCGAGTTATTGTCACATCAGTGTCGGGGTTTTTTCCCCTCTCATTGTTTTTACCATTTCCACATCATTTCCACATTACTCTCTAAAAAAATCGAGTGAAAATATTCACTCTTGAAAGGTTTTACTCCAAAATCTTCGAGTGATCCCTGAGGTCACTCCAAAATAAGTGAAAATGAAAATTTTCACTCAAAATTCACTCCAATTTCACTGTAAATTCACTCTCTTTTGTATTCACTCCTTCAAGAGTGAATATTTTCATTCGATTTTTTTAGAGAGTATCATTAGGATGTTACGTATGAGAAACAAAATGGCAATTTACACGGCAGAGTTATACAAGTGTGAATAAAACCTGAAACCTGAGTGTTGAAGGCACGGGGGTGGGGGGGGGGGTGGGAGTGCATGTTGGCGTTGTGTTGGTGTGTGTGTGTGTGTGTGTGTGCATGTGTGTATGTTTTCTCACAAATGGCCTCGTTTTTTTCTCTTTTTTTTCTTTTAATTCGAGAAGCAATGAAATATGCCCCGTTTTGTGTTTTAAGCAAGTTACCTACTATGTTCCCGTTTTGCGGGCTTTTTGCGAGAATATATGTGTTAAAAAAAAGCGGATTTCGTTTTACTTGGTTAAAAGTGTTACAATGTAAGTTTGACATTAGTTTGCACAATGTTGGTGTTACTGTATTTTGTCCTTGTAGTGTAAGATTGGCGTTATTTTGTACAATTTTTGTGTATAATGCAGTTTGTCTTTGTATGATGTTTTGTTTTTGTTTCTGTGAACGTTTCTGTTTCTGTGATATGAAATTGAACGAAATTCTAATAAAGAATTATAAAGAAAAGGGTCAATGTTACCATATAGCATCTCCCCCGTGCCCCCCCCCCCCCCCCGCAAGAATCGCCAGAAGAAACTTTTTTTTTTTTTGGGGGGGGGGGGGGGGGAGGGGAGTTTTCATTCATCCATTCATTCATTTTCATTCGGTCATTTATTTATTTATTTTTTTTTTTTTGGGGGGGAGGGGTAGCCATCAAAACAGCTTGTGATTGTTTTTGTTGCCATTTTAGGTTAGTGGAAGGTGACCGACAGTCTGTAGATGGTGTGTATAATATTTGGGGGACGATGAGGATTGGGCTTTTAACCTTTTGCGAAATACCAAGAAACCGCTTATAAAATAGACCTATTATAGAGCACATGCCTGCATACTATTTTAAGAGGAATTTAAAGTTTAGCTAACAGATTATTCATAGGCAGAAATTCACATGATTATAATCTATGTGGATATACTACTAGTATACAAAATATAACATACGGCCTTTACACAGAGTTAAACTTGTATACATCACATTACATACACATTTGCACCGGGCATTATAATTCATGCATAATTCATTATCGAAGAAAGGTGTTGATCCCTTGTAAAGATTGTGTCTGAACATTTTATTCTATAATTTATTCTGCACATTTTTGACCACTTTTGAAGATTCATAAAATGACAAAGCAGTAGACTTTCACTATTAAAAACATAGCACCACGTGCAGCTGTTAAAGGGATAGTAGGCCTACAGTTTTGGTTGAGCGATGGGGAACTTCAGGTTTCCGACTTCTTTTGATTATAATATCTAAAGAAAATGAGAAATATCTTCTGAAATATGAAAGAGCATATTACTCTAAGAGGAATAAACATTTGATAATATGTTGTTTTTGAAATGGCCGAGATATCCAAAGCAAATAGACCCTTATAAAAGGTGGAACTCACCTTTTTGTATTACTGTAGGATCACTTTGTTTACTTTGTGTTGGATTGATCTCAGCCATTTCAAAACCGATTTTCATCAAGTAAACTTTGAATACCTCTTAGAATTGTATGCTTATTAACATTTCATTAAGTGCATTTTAAGTATCTTGCCAAAAAAAAAGAGTTGAAAGCTGAATCCTTACCTCAGCCAGTGCTATAATACCATCCCTTTAAGGTAGAGTATAGACATTGATAGATAAAGGAAAGAATGTTGCCCAGCACTGCTCATCATGCTTCTGTGAATTTTCAGGAATTCATCCATTTCATAAAAAGTTGATATGAAAGCAACTCTTATATACCTCGAGTGGAAATGTAATGTCATGCAAGTAACGACAAGAATCCAGCTTCCTGATTGGCTGTTGCTATGGGAAGTAGCCAGGCCTACACGTATATCTCAATATTAGTGAATCGGCGCCCTGATCACTGTCCATCATAAAGCTGCACTCAAAGGGGGCGGGATGGTAAAACATACAAACAGTAATAAATGAAAAACAAAGCAAAAAATGCAGTGGTTGTATTAGGGACAACTGAAAAGAAGGCAGATAAAAGTACAAGTGTTTTGTTGGTGTTGGAAACGGAAATACCTGAGTTTGAAATCTCCCCAAATCATCACACATTCAGAATGAGAAAAAGCAATGTTTAAATTCAAGTGGAGAATGATAATCAACAAGAGTGAAAGGTTCTCACGGCGCAATAATTACATTCGCATCGTGGGTATACCCGAGTCCACCACTGGCATTAAGGATTATTGCACAGCCCTTGTCGAGATAATCATGAAGGAGAAGTTAAGGCTCGACATAAAAGTAGAAAGAGCACACCGCGATGGAAAAGCAATAAAGGATCGACCCTGTCATACCGTGAGAAAGTCGACCTCATGAAGAATCAGCGCCTGAAGCTGGCGAAGGAAGCGTGGTCGCTTCATGACGGATAACCTCACTGCTTACGATCTGACTGAGAAGAGAAAGTGGTCCGCAGCCATTTGGGAGCTCTACAGAAAGGCGTGAAGCTTCGCTTCTTTGCTAGGAAATGGAGGAACCGAACCGGATCCCGCATAACTTCCTTTCGTTCAATAGATCACTTCGGTATGAGTAGGCCTACTTCAGGACCTGCATTGATCTCAGTAACTCTTGTTTGATTCATCATGTTTTGGTCATGGTCTTTATGTTCATTTCTCTCTTTCTCCGGTCATCTATACCTCTCCGCCTTTCTTTATCTGTCAACCTCTAAGTCTAGTTCTAGGCCACGAAAATGTGAATATTCATGTGTAGTTATACCAAATATCATCCATTGTACAATGATGTATATTTCCAAAGATACAATTAAAACTCTGATTATAATTCGTTGTATGTACATTGTGTAATATGTATAATGGGTATATAGAATATTTCCAAAGATACAATTTGACTTCTGATATAATGTGCAGGCCATACGTGCAGGACACTTGATATAGCAATGGTCTTTACTGTGAGATGTCTACATAATTTGTCCAAAGCAGCCACTACTCTCGAGAGTATAGGCCTACTTTGTAAACTATTTATACTCTATGACTTGCTACATTCTTTCCTTCTCTTCTTGTCTGCTTTCAGCAGTTCTTAAGCAAAATGGTCATGGTCATGTCATCTCCATATGTTGTTCTTCTTTTAAAGGTGGGCGAAATTAATTCATCTAGTATTAAGTATTAATAGAAAAATAGAAAAATATAATACTTTTTGTAATACATAAGCCCCCTCACATCACAGACAGTAATTCATTACTGGATAATTTTGATGTTTTATTAGAGTTGATCAATCAAGAAAACAAAAATGTATACTTGATGGGCAATTTGATATTGACTATTGATAAAGAGAAAATTGTTTTATAAGAATAAATGTTGCTATATTTTGCACACAAATTTTTGTAATATCACAAATATTTATTGAAAAGTATTCAAGAATTACGGTCAACTCATCAACATTGATAATACTTTTACTATTTATATTGATACAGATTGTTCGAAATCTGGTCTTTTGTATAGTAATATTTTTGATCATTTACCTATATTTTTCATCTGCGACGACACATAGTATTCCTACATGTTACGCAAATAGAACGTAAAAAGAAGCGCAAATTCACATCAGAAAATATCATTACTAAACGACGATTTAATCACGGAAACATGGGATGATGTATTACTTTGCCCATACCCAAATATTGCTTATGATACGTTCTAAAATATATTTCTCTCTTATTTTAACCAAACAATAGTCATATCCCCAGAATTGAAAAATAATGACAGAAAAAAATTACAAGTCCGTGGGTAACAAAAAGAATTGTTCGTTCAAGTAAGAAAAGAAATGCGTTATATGAATACATTGTATATATATCCTAATAATGATAATGTTAATCGATATAAATTAAACAGAAATAAACTGACACAAATTTTCAAGGCTTTCCCGCAAAACGTATACGGAAGCCTCTAAAAATGCTTCTGGAAATATGTCAGCCAACTGAAAAGTTATCATTGACGGTGAGGTCATTGGTGATAAGCAAAGGAAGGCTTCAACGTTTCAATAATGTGACCCTGCATCACAAAACCAACAAAAAGTCGCCAGACATGGATTTTTAAAGGGACCCTGAAATCCTCGACTCAGCATAACTTGCATGTTCCCTCGCCATGTCTTTTGTTAGTCACATTAATATGACAGAAACATGCAAGTAATGCTGAGTGCATTCCAATGTCTTTTGTTAAACATTTCAGTACTTTAGCAATGATTGACAGATGAGGTCATCTCAAGAATATTAATATTGATTGGTGTGTTTTTTTTTGTGGGCGTTCCCAAGTAATCTGAAGAAAAATAGAAGAAAAAATCGTTAAAAATATATGAAATGTTACTAGATATTTGTTTTACCGCGAAAGTGATGTTGAGGGTATCATAAATCAACAATAATCAACATGTATTTGGATTTCAGGACCCCTTTAAGGGCAGATTCTGAAAGAGCAAACTCTCAATTCAAATGCACTCCCCAAACCTATCTAAAAGCTGGAAAAAAAAAGCACACACTCTGGAAAAGTGGGAACTGAGAAAAGAGGCTCTGAAATACAGGGTATATTCAAGTGCTTAATATTTACCAAGCCGTGCTAGCAGGCGATGCCAGAGACAAAATACAGGACGTAAACCACCAGAGCAACAGCAACAAGGATTCAATTGTGACTGAATTCTCAGGTTTCAAATTCATGTTCTTGTAGCAGAATAGCAGCAATGCACAGTGCCACAATATTACAAACTTGTACATTGTAACTTGCAAAACTGGAAATGCAATTGAAAAAAATTGTGCCAATTTCACCCAATGAAATTCAGTCCCAGGAATGGAAAATCTTAGAGTCATTATCTAATCTGGCACATCTAATTTTACTGCACTGAGGATACAAACTCACATGAAACATACAGGTACAAACAAACAAACACAAAATCATCAGAAAACTAATAAATCAACCCACAAAACTCATCAAATACACAAATATTTTTTTTCAACATTCGGTGCATAAATGGGCAAGAATAAGGGCTTACAACTACACAACGTTAATACAATGATTTTCACGTGCTGCAATTTTTTTTTCCTAGAGTCTAGAAACAACTATTCAATGAAAGAATGAGAAGATAAAGAGTGTGACATATTTGGAGATCAATTAAACTGTCAATAACTTGCACAAAAGCGTTGACCATTAGCACCATTGGATGAATGAGTTTTGAGAATCTAAGATATGGAAACCTTCAATGAAACTTCTGTCTAATGGCACACAAGACCACATAGGATGACTGCTAGGTTTAAACTAGAAATGTCGCTACAGCGACTGGTTATACCCCCGCCAAACAACATTTCATAAGCTTTGGTCAAAACAACATTTGATAAGCTTTGGTCAAAAAAACTGAGGAAGTAGTTAAATCCGCAAGATCTTTCCTTGATCTTCTGCCATTAATATGCCGTTACCATGGCAACGTACTTTCGGGTACTGTCGAAAAATGCGTCTTGCACATCTACAACCAAAGGCACACATCTGTACCAAGTTTCATGGAAATTGGGCAAAAACCGAGGAAGTAGTTTGCAACACAAAATTTTCCATCATTTTGGCTCATAATATGTGAGCTGTTGCCATGGCAACATACTTTTTGTCACTGTCAAGAAATGTGTCATGCTGACCTATATCCTAAGACAAACATTCAATATGAATTCCATGAGAATTGGAAGAACACTGATGAAGCAGTTTTGCCATGAAGCATTTTGCCCTATATTTTACCAATAACATGCCGTTACCATGGCAACGCACTTTTTGCCACTGCGGAAATATGTGTCTTGCACATTAACATATTCAGATGAACATCTGTACCTAATTTCATAAAAATTGATCAAAAACTGTGAGAGGAGTTCGCGACGCAAGATTTGTACCCATTTTTGCCCATAATATGCAGTTACCATGACAACGTACTTTTGGGTACTGTCAAAAAATACGTCTTGCACATCTACAACCCAAGGCACACATCTGTGCCAAGTTTTATGGGAATCGGTTGAAAACTGAGGAAGTAGTTCGCGACGCAAGATTTGTACCCATTTTTGCCCATAATATGCCGTTACCATGGCAACGTACTTTTGGGTACTGTCAAAAAATACGTCTTGCACATCTACAACCCAAGGCACACATCTGTGCCAAGTTTTATGGGAATCGGTTGAAAACTTAGGAAGTAGATCGCGACGCAAGATTTGCAACGGACCGACCGCCCGACCGCCCGCCCGACCGACCGACCGCCCGACCGACCGTCCGCTGATTCCTATATACCCCCTTCAAACTTCGTTTGGCGGGGGTATAATGAAGGGATTATCAAATTATGCTGAAATTGAATATGTTCTATGAACACATTCTGTCCATGATTAATGCTAACTTTCAAAGCAGTAGCATTATCATTTCAAAAGTTATTAGTCTTGAAAGTGACGAGTGTGCAGAGGTTTTCAAGAAATGAAAATGTGCCTCTAAGACATACCTGATCATTCTATACCCCCCCCCAAAAAAAGGTAGTAGAAAATATGCTGAAAAAAAAAACCACTTTCCCATTCATGTTATGATCCCAAACTAAAGAATGACGTAGAAGGATAGCTCTTTCAGAAAATATGAAAAACTAAAGATTGCCTCTGTTGACCCATTTCAACTTTTTTTTTTTGATTCCTCACGTAAAATCAAGGGTGCGACATTTTGTTGGTTTTGTGATGCACGGTCACAAATTATACATGACGCACAAACGCTCTGTAATTCTAGAGCTGTAGCACGCTGCTTTAATTAGTACTTTGTTAATATAGGTATTGTATAATATACAACTTAGAAAGATTACTTTGTAAACAACTTATGCTTAGAATAGCATGCCAGCAACAATGTTTGTATTCATGTATAATGCATGTGCATATACAATGAGATAATACAGGAACCAATGAATGAAATCAAATCAAATCAAATAATATGGGGAAATTCTGGAAATTGCTATATTCAAAACTTTCAAAGAGACTTCAAAATCTTTTAGTCCGATAGTATTCATAGGAACTTTTTTTTTAATGTAGGCACTATTTTAATCACCTTCACCGTTATAATTGCAGTGATATAATAAAACACATCGTAATGCTATATAACATTCAAAGAAATTTCAAACTTTTTAGTCCGACAGTATTCATGGGAACTTCTTTTTTTAATCTATCCCACTATATATCCCCTTCACCGTTATAATTGCAGTGATATAAACCATATCATAACTAAGCAAACTGTCGTTTACAGCAAGAAGTTGCTCCTCTTCCATCTCCTCACAAAATATCTGCTGCCATTATAATGAGATATAAAGATCATGAATCATAAATCAATGCAACCAATTAAATGCAATCATAATGATTTCATACAATCCTTGGGGACGCGACGTCAAAGAACGATAAAAATAAAAAATGGCCTTCTTCAACATCAGTATCAACCATCTCACAGCGCTAAATTGGCAACAACTCGTTTGAGATCTTGAAGTTCGTCGCGAGAGAAGAAACAGCTGACCATGACGCGCTTTCCAGTGAACTCCACCCGGCCGTGGATAAGCCGCCAGTTGTCGAAGATCAGCATGCGGCCTGGCCGCAGCTTTGTCTGCATCTCGTTGTCGGGAGAGTTAATGATGCGGCCCAGAGCCCGGTAGGCAGCGTAGAAGCGCTCAGCGTCATCGTATGACAGGTAATTGAGTGGGAGGCGGTCGTGGGGATTGAATCTATTGTAAAAAGCGTCACAGTTTTTCAATTTCAATTTTATTTTCGTATTTCTCGATGAAAAAAAAAAAACCACATAGAATAAAACAAAATATGATAATACATAATGTCCAGCTTGGATAACGGTCAATGTATCAGTTTCAATCAAAGTAAAAGAATGCTGTAGAGAAATATGTTCAATGTTCTACTGTGTATGTATCGTTCCCAGTATTCTTTGTAAATGCTTTTTTTTTATCAGGATGTGGAAATAAATGAAATGATTAAAAAACAAATCAAGTGAAATGAAATACGATGGAACCTACTAAAAAGCAAAGCTTGTTGAGTGTAGGTCCCAACAAAAGCCTAGTGTGAAGAACAAGATGAGGAGCACGGGTACAACTAAAGACCAAACTAAAAATAAAAAATGAAAAAATACCATTAAAACTCTGGGTAGAGAAGATTATTCTAAAAAACGATAAAAGGAAAACAAGTAACCACAGTCATGGTACACACTAATTAACAGTTGCTCTGATGGCAGTTTTGACAGAGGGGTGATAATGTAAATGTGAATGCGACATGGCTTTAACAATTACTGCTTCAAGTTCACCTGTGTATAATTTATGCATGCTTTCTTCTTTTGTTCTGCTTCCCTGAGCCCCTACTCATGCATTCTTATGATGAGGCTGCCATGTCATCATCCTTGTTCATTGCAATTTGTTATAAATTTTGAAAACATTCCCACTTCTCATCCCAATCACTATGGATTCTGTACCTCTGTACTCAGTAAAACTAATTTACAGTTGTTCATATGTAAAAGTCTGAAAATCATGTGGAGATCAACAGTCCAGTCTGCATGACTGCCGGTTTGTGTTTTTAGGGTTTCTTTTCACCTTTTATGGTCCATAACTCTCAACATGACCATGTTATCAACAACTTGGTCGCTCCTACAGCAGCTAATCCATTTCCATTTTTCTCTCTTCATATTCAAGGCATGGTCTGTCGCTGAGAGCTATGTGCTGAATATGAACAGAGAAAATGGACTGTGTATAGGTTGGCCTTTGTGAGAGTGACCAAGTTATCAGACAGATGGACATGTGGTTATGGACCCTAAGAAATGCTAGAATAAACCCTAAACACAAAGACTGAACACAAGCCTTCATTCGATCGTACAAGCTGGCCTATAATATTTGGCCACTTTCATTGACAAATCTCATCCATTATTATCAGATTCCAACTCTCATAGATCGACCACTATGTTCTATAATGTTTGCAGTATTCTTTCATGCCTCCTAGCTGGATATCATGTATTATTTCATTTTTTTATATTTGATGTATTTTTTTTCGAGAAATATGAAAATAAATTTTAATTGGAATTGAAAAATTGAGTGAGACGTGCATTGTTCCTTCATGTGACATTCAAATTTGGGAGGAAAATGCAATTTGTCGTTGTTGTCTTTATAGTTCCTACCCTCATCAGTTATGCATGACATTTTGTCAACGTAATTAGGTATCAATGGAAAGAGGAAGAGTTCTTCTTTCCTCACAACTAACATAACAACAACTAACATGCACTCTCCATAGTTGACAAGTATGAAATAGTTGCCCTCCAAAGTTGGCTTACCTTTTTTTTTCTCTCTTCTTTTTTTGCGATAAGGAGTGCATGAAAAAAAAAAGATGTGCCCACTTTTTTGTTTTTTCCAATATAATGAGCCTAAAGTAAAAAAAAAAAATAAAATACGTCCGGTTTTACAAAAAGGACAAAGACAAAGTATCAGTTGATTCAATTATACGAGTATACAAATTTAATGACCGACATATATATATATATATATATATATATATATATATATATATATTATATAAGCCTAGATGTATTTTCATACATTGGCAGAAGAGTTTGCATTTTAATACCATGCAGTCTCAATTACCTTATAAGCTCGAGCTGGTTAGTCAAAACATCGTGAGTGAACACGTGATTGTTGCACCTGAAATCATGGACTTCATCGCGGAAGTGGGTTACAACAGGTATGGTGCGCAGCGCGTCGTAAAGGTCGGGATCTTGCGCCATCAGGAGCCGAGCTGCTGCATAGCCGTCTACCAGGGTATTCTCCCCTCCGGTGCCGTCATGGTATAAGCAGTGCAGCACCGCTCCTCTAGTCAGATATAATTATGATGGAACTAAAATAATGTTCTTAAAGGTTTAAACAAACCAAACCTTAAAGGCATACTTTGCCCTTTGCAGATGAAACAAAAACCCAGAATTAGTGCTTTAAATAGTTTTAAAATGTAAGTATTTAGGGATAGAAACAATCATAGTGACTGTAAAAATTTGAATCTGCAAAATCGCTGTGAAGTATTGTTAAATAAATAATACAAAATGTGAACAATATTTATGATAACAATGTTTCCAGACAAAACCGTCTACAGTTACGGTTTATTGAGAAAAATGCAGAAATCTCCTTATATTTATAATATGATAGCATGTTTTGTGGTACAAAAGACTAACACATATGCATTAAATGTCATATCTTGAATTTTTTAAAGCACTGTTCCAAAAGATTAACAGTACCTTTTATAATCCCAACTGGCAAAAACTCTCTACATGCACAGATCGAGCAAGAGGAGAGTACATTGATTAACCTGTAAGATGAGTAGATTTTACTTTATCACAATCTCAATAGCCTGAAACATTGTCTAAAAGGTTGGTTGGGGTTGGTAAAAGAGCAATCAAGAAACTAGGATATGCTTTCAGAATTCTTGGTACTGCGGATGTTAATAAGACATATTTTTGCATGACTTCAAATAGAATATCCATTTCACCAAGGCCCAAATAATCCGAGTCCCGGTAAAATGGATTGGGTTAGGGTTAGGGACTTTTATGCCGACAGAATATATCTTACAATGAGAATAATGATAAACAAATAGTATATATGTCTCCCTTTGCAATAACCTATGGTTATGGTGCTTGACTTCGCATTAGTACGAGAATAATGAATTATATATAAAATGCAATCACATGACTAATGCAGAAAGACCGAAACAATTATATTGCATGTACAGCGACGTAACTTCAGGTAATAATTATTTCCAGATTTTTTTCAAGTTTATTTCCACAAATTCAGTTTAAAAAAAAACATATAGAGGGACAATCAAAATATACATACAAACCAAAATTATTTCAGGTAAGTACATAATGTTTATATAGTCATCTCTAATCAAAAAGTGTGTAATGGAGATTGACATACAATGTGAGTAAATGGTGGTGGAAATCAACAGTAGGCCATTGGCCATTCGAGGCTGATCCCATTAAAATTTTGACCGGCTGGCGAAGGGACTAGAACGAAATAATGTCTGTTATGTAGACTGTATAAGAAACAAAGAAACATTGCCATGTCATTAGTTGTAAGCTAACACTTGACAATGAACATAGGATTTTATATTTTCATCTCGTAACAATTTTTCCCTTGGCGTTCGGCGCTTCTGGAAACCCCGTATATGGAAAATAATTACATGTATGTCACTCCCGCTGTTTGTCGAGTGGTGTAATACACCTCTAAAAAGGCAATATCTCTATATTATTGTGTCCACTCAGAAAAAAAAAGAAAGAAAGTAAACACTTTTTTAAGTTTATATTTCTCATAGAATGTTTGGCTAAATATTAATGTATTACATACCATATGAAAGGTAATTTGATTGGCTATTTCCTCATAGAATGTTTGGCTAAATATTAATGTATTACATACCATATGAAAGGTAATTTGATTGGCTATCAACTGAGTAAGTCATTAAAAAGGGAAATTTTACGGATAAGTGAACGCCTTTGTTTTTCTCTTCCAAGGCACAAAAGTAAAAATTGCGAAAATGAACAAGTTACAAAAAACAAATTTAAGACAATAAAAAACATGTATTCAGTTGCAAAAATATACCCATGATCTCTACAACATCTTTGAAGCAAAAAATATCAGTAAAGGCTAAAACTAATGAACGAAAATGAGGAATTCTCTGTTAAATTCAAATGAAATGAGAGAAGAAGCAATATTAACAGAATGGTAAGATTTTAAATTGATTTCTCAATTTAGGAATGTTGTAAATTACATCTGGTTCTTTCACATGAATTCTTAAAATTGAACGAATGAAATAAAGATATTTCATTCATTAATCATCTTTATGCCCTTACTCCCTATGTCATTTGAAGTTTGAGTTGATAGAAAATTCTTGTTTTCCCCCATAAGTTTCCGACTTTGATTTTGTTTGAGGTTCCATAGAGATAAAGAGAACGAAAACTTATTTTTGCTATTTCATTCATGTCTCTCATTGTGTTAAATGGTCTTTTGTTATCATTGTTATCTTAAAGGGCATTTGCAAATGAAAGACAATATGTCAATTTTTCAAATTTTTACTTTTGTGCCTTGAAGGACAAAATCAAATGTGTTCACTCATGCGTAAGGTTTCCCTTTATATTGACCTACTAGGCTGATAGCCAATGAAATTACCTTTAATATGGTATATAATACATTGATTTTCATCAACATCTTCTATGAAAATCATGAACTCGAAAAAGTGTTTACTTTCTTTTTTCTTTTTTTCTTTTTTTTTCCTGAGTGTATATGCATGCATATAGGCCTACACATAGTGTTACACGCACTGCAAAATTGAATCAGCTATCACACACCTAACGGAAAACATAATATCTTACCCAGGGCTATACATGAAGTATACTCCATCTGTGTGGTTCTGCAGACCCTTGTTAGTGTGGCCCGTGTCCGCCACTGAGCCATCATTGTGGTACTGAAATACGCTCCCGTAGAACGTATTCATGGGATTACTGATGAGTTGTATAGCCTCCTAGTAAGAGCAGCATTTGGGAAATAAGGGCATATACCCTTGAGGTAATTCATCAACACATATATTTTAATAGGCGCGGTCAGACTGGCAGTGTGACCGCGAACTTCCCGTGAAACTTCCCGCGAAACTTCTCACGAAACTTCTCACGAAACTTCCCACATCAACTAGGGATTTTTTCCCCACCCCCTCCAAACTTCTCGATCTTTTGCCAGTGTGACCGCGTCTACTGTATTCTTTTACTATCATGAGATCTTTTTGAGGTATGACTATAATTTTCGATACTGAATAATATCACTCTAATAATCAATATTTGCATAAGCTCCTTTGTGGAGTTATTTTGTATGAGTTCCCCTTCGGAGACGTCCACTATTAGCTCCCTTGCGGAGACGTCGTCAATTATGAGCTCCCTCGTGGAGACGTTATAATGAGGTCCCTCGTAGAGACTTTATGAGCTCCTTCGTGGAGATATCATTTCTAAAATTCTTGTTTAATACCTTTAAGATCTTTTATGTTTGATTTATGTTAGTAATGTCTGAGGCAAATTATTTGTTACGTAGTGCCCCAATTTTTCTCTCTCCCTTCTTTCTTCAGCACACAATACAACAACATATGCAATAAAGCATGCCTGCTATAAGTAAAACCCCTTGGTCTAATTATCCAAGGCAACTATAAGACTCTGTCGGGCAAGCAAAAAGAATGGGACCCTGGTATAAAGTTGGAGACATCATCTTTTGGAAAGCCCTGTCAAGTTGTACAAGTCAGCATAATAACCCAACAAGGAAGTCGGTGATATATACTACACAAGTAATGGATACAATCCATTACAGTATAACATCTGAAAACACTCTGCAGAAGAATGTTTCTGATAATAACGATATTTTCTGACTGCTGACGATCGTTAACAGGCCGTTAAAGGGAATGGCTAGTAACTGATCGGTGAATTCAGTGGGAATGCTAGGGGATGATTGTTTCAATCCTTGTGGGATTCATTTAAGAGTACATTACATATTTATTGTGTGAAAATTATTTGCTTCAGAATGGTCTCATATTCAAGTAATGCCCCGTCACTGTACAGGTATGCTAACTTGGAAACATTACACTGCACATTTCTTGAATATGAGACCATTCTGAAGCAAATAATAACACAACAATAGATATAAATGAATCCCACAAGGATTGGAACAATCATTCCCCAGCATTCCCACTGATTCCACTCCAAGATTCCAATCCATACGTTTTACAGGTGTCAAGGAATGGAATTCCATTGATGGTGACATTAAATCTATAGTACTACATTTTCCAGATTTAAATCATTATAGAAACAGAGTGTATTCAGACAGATGGTATCCATGACTGACTAGACTTCCTTTCTTCCTCTACCTCTCTTTTTCTTATCTCTTTTTCTCTGTACACTAAGGATGGATGTGTGTGTGTGTGTGTGTGTCTGCCAACAAATTAAGCTACAAAGTAAGATATGTTTTTATGTTCAATAACAGATGATTTAAGTACACATATGTGTTATTTTTAATGACCTGCAAGTTGTAGATTGTTTTATATTTTGCCAATTAAATGAAATGAAATGAAAAAAAAAATGAAAAATTCCCACTGATAAGTTGCTAGCCATCCCTTTAAACTAGGCCCTTATATTCTGCCGTCTTCAAGGTCATTAGGGAGCTTTAGATCTTAGACGCGCGGACTAGTAGACGGCGAATTGTAATGTTCTTAAAATTTTCTGTAGATTTTGATTTTTTGTGCTATTTCCGCTATTTTGGGGGTGCTGAACACGATTCCACTTGTTGCCATTTTTCTAACCGACGTCTTCTGACGTTGCCATGGCAACGCATTATTTTCCTTAAAAGCACATGTATTCTTTATCAAACATCATAAAAAATGTTATAAACACCAAAATATGTCATGATAAACTCTCTTTAATCAAATAAAAAAAAAACTGCAATTTATATAATGTCATGGTTACCTCATAGCAATGACGGTTACCATGGCAACAACTATTTCTAAAGAAAAATTATATTTTCATGAAAAGGCAAGAAAACATGACAAGATTGAGTGGAATATTTATCATATATAACTATCTTGACTATCAGCTTATTTTTCAACTATGTTCATTTCACATCATTTTCGTTGCTATAGCAACAACATGGCAAAAGCAACCTTTTAAAGAAAAATAAGCAAGAATAAAAGCAAGAAGGAAAAGAAAAGCAAGAATAGAATAAGTCGGTAGATAATATATTTCTGTAGATTTTTTTTTGTGCTATTTCCTTTATTTTGGGGGTGCCGAATATGAATCCACCTGTTGCCATATTTCTAAATGACATCTTTAGCCGTTGCCACGGCAACAAATTATTTTCTTTAAAAGAACATGTATTCTTCATTAAACATCATAAAAACATGTAGTAAACACCAAAATAAGTCAATATAAACTTATCGGTTAAATCAAATTATAAATCACAATTTCCGACTGTTACGGCTGCCTCATAGCAAATACGGTTGCCATGGTAACAGCTTTTTTTTTAAGGAAAATTATTTTTTTCATCCAAAAGCATAAAAACATGAAAAGTTTGTGTAGCATACTCATTACAAATTACAATGATAATTATCATCTTTTTTTCACTATGTTCATGCCACATTGTTATCGTTGCTATGGCAACAACGTCATTTTCTTTTCCCAGAAAGGAGAAGTATGTCATTAAAAGACACCCCCCCCCCCAAAAAAAAAAAAAAAATCAAATAAATAGACAATTTTATGGTAGAGGTAAGTTTGTTTTTTTTTTTAGCTCTTTTCCTATTTTGGGTATGCTGAAAAGGAATCCACCTGTGGCCACTCTTCTAAATGATGTCTTCAGCCGTTGCCATGGCAACAAATCATTTTCTGTAGAAGAACATTATTGTGTTCTTCATTAAACATCATAAAACATGTTGTTAAGGCCATAATAATATGTGAATATGTACATTTCTCCTCAATTAATTAAAAACAATCCCTTTTTCCAATTTCATTGTTACCGCATAGCAATGACAGTTGCCATGGTAACAATTCTTAAAATGAAAATACTGATATTTTAATGAAGAAATTGAAAATATGACAAAATTGAGGAGCATTTTCATTACAAATCGTTATATCAGCTTATTGTTTTAACAACGTTCATTCCACACCATTTCTGTTGCTATAGCAATAGCATGAGAAAAAAGGTTGTTTTTTTTTTCCCCAAGGATAAAAGTTCTATAGCAATCTGTTGAAAATGTATTACTATAGGTGAGGTATCATAGTCATTTAAGGTTTACAAATGTCTTGGAGGCATCAATGCTGAAACAGAGTACGTAATGACAAGAAAATTAGAACTTTGTGAGAGGTTTTTACACATTTTAATTGCTTGTTATTTGTATTTTATATTTCCTAGGTATTTCTATGATAAAAATCAAAATCTATTCCTTAACAAGTTGTTGTGATAGGAACAGAAATGGTGTTCCATGAACAGAACTATGTATTGTCACAAATATACACACTAGTAGTTATGTACATGTATGATATACTGTATGCATGGCTGTTTTAATGTGTATGTACACAGGTGGACCAGATTAATGGAGAACATTCTATATGATATAGATATAGTACATACAGGCTGACCAGATCAGTGGAGAATTTTCTAGGTGGTATACAATGTAACTACAGTACATGCATGTGACAGGAAATACATCATAGCTCACTCAATCTGGAATGATTTCACCCATTCCAGAATATTCTAGGAAGTGCTTACATATTTGGCTGAGTGAGGCACTGTCCCTGTAGCCCAATGTGATTGGTAGTTATTTTTGGCAATGATGTTATGCCCATAGTTAGGCAGTGAGTCATCCAGGATTCCTGGAACTTGGACTTGCTAGTATGTTCAAGTGTGTGGCCCCAGGTTGGAGAAAATTACAGAATGTACTAGAAAGTGGTGAATGGATAGTATATATGCCGGAGAAATTCCGAGGTAGGCAGAGTACCCAACACCTCTGCTCTGAGAGTTACGTCACTTCTGGCTCTGAAGCGACTTGTTATAGTCAGTCCTGTGTTACCTGCTGACCTGTTATGTTTGTGGAGATAAGGCCTGGGAGACATTTTGCCTGCAGAGAATTAATATGCCTACGTTGGAGATAGACTCCATATTTTAATGTCAACGGACATTGCTACGGCAAAGCTGTGACGGGCTGGATTCCTAGCTGGACATTATAAAGTGAATCATCATTCAACGCATCGACTGGACGTGGTCGTCGTTGGATTCTGCACATTTCGCTGTGGACATTATGCCGTGGATCTATAACGTGGACATACCGTGGATCTATAACATGGACTATCGTAACCAGCGCCTCTGGATATACGTCGGAGGAATCATTCATCGATGCATCAAGGACCATTCATCTGTGCAATGAACATCGTAGTTAGACATCACCAAGGGACTATGAACATCGTGATTACGATTTGGGCTGTAATGCGTGTAAAGTGATTCTATTACTGATTTATAATTGTTTATCTGGATCATTATTGTACTGATGTGAAAACCGATTACGAGTCTGTACCCACAATATCACTGTTAATAAACCGCCTGAACATTAGTGGATTGTTTCTTTTGTGCGATCATTCGCAGAGTGATTTTAGTCGTAACAGTATGGCTAATTGTCTTGCTCATTTGTAATACTTCAAAAATGTAGGCCAAACTTTCAATATTTTTTTTCTTGAAGATATTTTTTTTTCTAAAAAATTGATGCATTTCCATGGAAACCATGTTAGATATTAAGCATTATGACAGATATTCAAGGTTTTTAAGGTGCAATGTGATCAGAAATTCAGGAAACTGATTAAACGTCTGTGTTTTGTCTTATTTGTTTTTTTCGTTTGGTATATTCTTTTCTTCCTCATCTAATGATTAACGTTATTTTTTTCTTTAAAAAGCAGTTTTTCTCATGTTATTGCTATAGCAACAAAAACGACATGGGATGAATATAATAAAAAAAAAGAACTGATAGTAATTTGTTATAAATATGCTTCTCAATCTTGTCATTTTTTAATGTTTTTCATTAGAATATATATCATTTTCTGTAATAAATTGTTGTTACCTTGGCAACTGTCATTGCTATGAGGTAACCATGAAATAGAAAAATTGTGATGTTTTACTAAATTAAAGAGACATGTTTATGTTGACACAATTTGGGGTTAACAGCATTTTTTATGATGTTTAAAGAAGAACAAAAGTTCTTTCAAAGAAAATATTTTGTTGCCATGGCAACGGCAGAAGACGTTATTTAGAAAAATGACCACAGTTGCATTCCTGTTCAACATCCCCAACATAGAGGAACAAGCACAAAAGATTTAAACTTTACAGAAATTGATCATTTGTTTATTTTATTCTTTCTGTTCTTCTTTCTATCAAAGAAAGTTTTCCATATGTTGTTGCTATAGCAACAATAATAATGTGGGATGAGCATAGGGGAAAAAAAAAAGCTGAAAGTCATAAAAGGACCCTAACTGGTAACAAATAACTTCTCAATCTTTTCATGTTTTCATGCTTTTTGATTTAAAAACTCATCATTTTCTTTTTAAAATAACTGTTTCCATGGCAACCGTCATCGCTATGAGGTAGCTATGGCATTCGTAAATTGTGATTTTTATTTCATATCCTATATATTTATATTATATTGACATCTGTTGGGAATTACAGTATGTTTTTATAATGTTTTATGAAGAATACATGTTGTTTAAAGAAAATAATTAGTTACCATGGCAACGGCTAAAGATGTCATTTAGAAATATGGCAACAGGTGGATTCGTGTACGGCACTCCCAAAATAAGGGAAAGAGCATAAAAAATCTAACCCTACAGAAATGTATATATAATGATTTTCTTCATTCTTGCTTTTCTTTTCATTTAAAATTCCCATTTTTCCTTTAAAAGGCAGCTTTTGTCATGTTGTTGCTATAGCAACGAAAAGGAAGTGAAATGAACATAGTGGGAAAAAAAGCTGCCATGAAGTAGTTAGTAATCAATATTCCACTCAATTTTGTCATATTTTCTTCCTTTTCCATGAAAATATCACCCTTTACTTTAAAAATAGTTGTTACCATGGCAACCATCGTTGCTATGAGGAAACCATGACATGAGTAGAATTGTGATTTTTAATTTGATTAATGAAATGTTTATATTGACTTATTTTGGTGTGTTTTTATGATTTTTAATGAAAAATACATGTCCTTTTTAAAGAAAAAAATTTGTTGCCATGGCAACGGCTGAAGACGTCGGTTAGAAAAATGGCAACAGGTGGATTCGTGTTCAGCACCCAAAAAATAGGGGTAATATCATAAAAAATCAAAATCTACAGAAAATCACCCCAATATTGTGACAACTCGCCGTCTACTAGACGTTCAGAGGGAAAAAAAATGTTCTGAGCGTGCGCAGAAGCGCGCGTCAAGTCGATCTATTTTTAGCTTGCGTCGCCAGAGTTTTTCACAACGCGTACTGGGCTATTACGTCCGCACAGTTTGCAACGTAGAGAGCTACTTCATGCACCGATCATATGGGGGCGCGATTTTATTTTTTAGACGTTGTGTCCCAGCGTAATCTAAAGCTACTTTTCAACGCGACGCAGGGGAGAGGAGAACGTCCAGCGCACTCGTCGGCTCAAACGTCCGCGCGTCAAAATCTAATGCTCCCTCTGAATTACAGATGACGCCGATTTTATGTGTGTGCAGAAACAAACAAACAAACAAAATCTTCGCGCCATGTTCATGACACCTATAGGCTGGATCATTTTTGTCCTGCCCCATCTTTCTGTTTCAGAATCTTAACAAATATCTCACTTCCTCCTCATAACATTTCTCTTTCATTATACATGTACCTCTGTACTTTCTTTGCTGGCCTCGAGACCAGAGACGAACGTGAATCCGTAGACGTGCAGATTCTCCAGGCATTTGCGAAGGCCGCCGCGATTGGCGCTGCGCAGCTCGTCAATGTGAACATCCTGGGGCGGGTTGGCGGTAATGATCTCCTTGTCCCAGTACAGCGGTTGGAGCTGGTCAGTCCCATCACTGGACCTCTGGCCTGGGGCATTTGCCAGCAGCCACTGCATGGAGTAGGTGGTCAAGTGGTCATCGGGCCCTGTATGTGATGTGTAACATTCGAACGAATCAATCGAGAGAACAAAAATCGGCAAAAATTCCCCAATAGGCGGTTAACACTGCAATTAAAATTTACAGGACGCTGCAAGCTGTGGGGGAGTACATTTATTTTCAAGCGTCAAAACCACCTCTCCTGTGCTCTAGTAAGAAACAATCTGTTTTTTCCTTTTTCATCATAACGCATTTTTAGGGATATCTACTATATACTTACTTGAGAATTGGATCATTGCTAAAAAAAAAAAAAAAATAGAATCATTTAAACAGCAAACGGTTTTCCCATCATAGTTCATGTTTATAATATGATATATCATATTAGATTTTATTGTATGCGTAGTGGAGGATGTACATGAGTGTGGCCAAGCTATGATTGGGAGAGAAAAACCGGGAGAAAAACAAGCACAATTCGAAGAACATTATTGTGTAATGGATCTAATAGTAATCTGTGGCAGAAATAGTCTTACATATCAGATAAAGTTCTTCTTTATCCAGAGTCAATTCCTTCGGTTTGATGTCTGTTGGTATGGCAACAATGTTGACAAAGTTTTGGTTGCACGTGTGGTCATAACATTCAGGGCACCTAGTTTCCATGAAAAGAGATAAAAAAGGAGATGACAAAAAGAGTTACAGACAAATCTAAATGATAACTGGCTGCTGACCAGCTCTATCGGAATTATCGGTATGCCATCATCATAATTACTATCAGTATCATTTTCTTTATTGTCACGATTATGCTGATACTTCTGAAAAAATAAAGATGGATTCTAAATATGTCATCATTATCATAATTGGCATTATCGGCTTGAAAGTCCACTTTTCTTGAGGTGTTGATTTTTTTTTAGCTTGTAATAGTGAGGTGCAACTTGCTGACCGATATAGAATTCATGCTAATGTGAGTGCATATGCTACATAGAGAAGAATTGATGCCCTGCTTCGTGTAGCAAGTAACATAAGAGTGAAATAAACAGAGAAACTTAAACTGATAAGGGTATAATCTTCTTATATTTCTCATGACATTGATGTAAAGCTGCATAGCTTACTACTCATACTTTTCCAGCAGGTTGTTTTATACGTTGTTCCAAGAGGTTAGGTTGTAGCTAGGTTACATGCACCTCACCTACAATGGTCTCGGAGCCACAAATAGCTGAATTTGAAAGTCTTGCCATCAACAGTGATAGACAAGTGATCCCCTCTCTGCTGGACATCAGCCACTGGCTGTGTGTCTGTTGCTGAAGAAAGATGTCGACAGAAGGGAGCAGGCACCAGTCTCGTTGATGGAGTGAGTTGACAGGAAAGATGCCTGATTCCATGGGTCTGTTTCAAGTTGTATCCTGTACGCATGATGCAAATAGGAATGCACATTCATGATGTTGGACCAACGCTGGGCCAACACAGCATTTAAAGTGGGAAAAGGTTGATATAGAGATGGTCTGGCATTGTAATAACTTTGGGCCAACGTTGACCCGACGGCCAAAATGACGTGGAGTCAATGTCACGTTTTCGTCGCTATCCCAACATTCGCATGACGTTGGACCAATAGGCCTATGTATTGGGCGAACGCAACATTCAAAGTGTAAAAGTGTTACGTTGGTTTGACATTGTACCATAGTCGGTCAAACGTCAGGCTCTCACTGTTTAGCCAAAATGTTGGCCCTACGGGCAAAATGACGTTGGCCGACGTCATATTTCTATAACGTTGTGGCACCTCACACGCATGATGTTGGACCAACTTTAGGCCAACGCAGTATTCAAAAATGTTGATATAAAGTTGGTCTGACATTGTACCAACGTTGATCCAACGTCGGACTCTAACTGTTGGGACAATATGCTGGCCCGACGGCCAAAATGACGTTGGGCCAACGTCATGTTTTTGAGTAATGCCAACATATACGCATCTAAGTTTGATTAACATTGGACCATCGCAGCATTCAAAGTGGAAATAGGGTTGACATAATGTTGATCTGACACTATACCAACGTCATTCCAACGTTAGACTTTTTCTGTTGTTCCAGTGTTGACGAAGGGGATCGTTTAAAGTTGAAGAATGGTTGATATAACATTGTAGTGACATTGTCCCAACGTTGGCCAAACGCCAAGCGTTGACTGTTGGGCCAATGCGGCCCCCAGGTTGGATAGTCGTTCGATATCTACCTTTCATGAGTTTCAAAAAGTGACGAAAGTAAGGCAAATTCCCAATGTTGTGCCAACCTTTGCTTCCCGCCTGAAACCACACCAATAATCGCCAACGTTCGCCCAAAGTGGGATACTTGATCATTATCCACCTCTCAATGAGACTCATCAGTGATAAGTAATGGTGCCCCAGTATGTGCCAACTGTAGCTTACTGATTGCCAGTCATCGCCAACAGTAGCCAAATATCAATAGCCGATCAAGATCCCCCTTTATCAGTGACAAAAATAAGACGGTGACCTAATGTTGTAACAATGTTACAACTATATGTACCGATTGCGACCGTGGTGATAATCGCCTACGTTTGCTCAATGTAGGCTGGCTAACCAATATTTGCCGTAGATTAATAATTAAAAAAAAGACAATGGGCCAATATTGTGTCAACGTTCCCTTACCAACTGCGATCATGCCGACCATCGCCAATGTTGGCCCAACGTAGGATAGACAACCAATAACTATTTTACATCAGTGACAAAAGTAAGATGGTAGTCCAACGTCTTGCCGACGTTAACGTACCGACTGTGAGAAAACAACAATCGCCAACGTTGCCCCAATGTGGGATTGTCAACCAAAATACCAATATCCATTTTGCATCACCGACAAAGCAAGACAGTGGCCCAACGCTGTGCCAGCATTAGCTTAGGCTACGGTCACAACTCAGAGCGGCGACCGACCGATTTGTAGCCTGCTCGGTCGCTGCTGAAATTTTGGCACCGCTCAGCAGTTTTTGGAGATGCTGAGCAGGCTGTAAAATCCTAGCGATGACCGAGCAGCGCCCTGTCGATTTCCCGTCGGACACCGATCGATTTCAGTAAAATTTTGGCGAAATGTGGGGATCTGCAACGAGCAGAGTCCGAGCAGTCACCGAGCGATGCCCCATCGGCAACTGGACGATCTCCCACCGGCCACCGGCCGATTTTTACGAAATTGCTCAGCGACCGACGGGTAATCGATAGGTCATCTACCGGTGACCCGTAGGCGTACCGGCGGCCACCCGCCGGTCTCTGCCGGAAATTTCTCACGAGCTACCTGTGTTTATTAATGTTCCTATGTGATTTGTGATGTGTTAATTAATTAAGAGAAAACTTGAGGCAAAACATCTAATAGTTGAATTATCAAGTAACAAAACTCCGCCATGTGATACCACAGATAACTAGAAATTAGGAAATAAAACAAAAGGGAGGAACACCCAAGATGGAACAAAGATTAGAATAGATTAGAATTTTCCAAAATATCTTTTCTGCTTCTATATTTTACAGTATTTTCTATTCCTATTTGATTTCATATTTTAATTTTCCCCATCTCTTGTTATTCATTTCTTCTTCGATCAATAGGCATTTAATGAATGATAAGGTAACCAAACCATATTTTACTACGTCAACATATCGACACTAACTTTTAGCTTTCATCTCTTTTGCCCCGAAGTGGTTGCCTCTGACTTCAATGTCCCTCATGTTGGTTGCCGAGATGTTGAGATGCTAAGATGTTGGTGGGGTTTCCTTGTCTCTTATCCCTCCCCCTGCTTCTTCCATATTGCGCTAGATTATCTTTTCCATCTAGGCCCCGATTTCCTTCAGTGCCTCTGTCATTTTTATCTTAACATTTTTAGTCCCCAAATCGCTCGACGGCGACCGCTCGATCTATTCTCTTGGTTTTCTTCTGTGCTCTTGTCATTTTTGTCTCTATTATTTTTGTTCCCTAAATCGCTCGGCAGCGACCGATTGATTAGGTCAGTACCTGGGCGGTTCCTGCTCGGACACCGAGCGTATTTTGGGCAGCGAGTGAAAACTGGTCGGTCGCCGCTGAAATTTTAACTCCGCGTTATAACCCCTTCAGCGGCGACCGACCGATGCCCTAAAAATCAGCGGCGCCTGGTCGGTCACTGGTCGGTCACCTGTCGTTCTCCGACCGGTTTTAGCTAAAAACTCGCCGACCGATGGCCGAGCAGGCTGATTTTGGGGGTTGTGACCATAGCCTTAGTTAGCTAAGTTAGCTTAGTAGAGAACAGTGTGTACTATGCAGTCCCTTTCTTTAAAGGGGATGACTAGTAAGTGATCAGTGGGAATCAGTGGGAATGCTGGGGGATGATTGTTCCAATTCTTGGGGGATTCATTAGAGTACATTATATATCTATTGTTGTGTGAAAGTTATTTGCTTCAGAACGGTCTCATATTCACATAATGTGCAGCTTAATGCCCCGTCACTATACAGACACGATAGCCTGGAAACATTAAGCTGCACATTACTTGAATATGAGATCATTCTGAAGCAAATAATTTTCACGCAACAATAGATATATACTAGTAATGTACTCTTAAATGAATCCGACAAGAATTGGAACAATCATCCCTCAGCATTCCAACCGATTCCCACTGATCAGTAACTAGCCATCCCCTTTAATTTGCTTTACAGATGACAGAGGGGCAGGCTTACTTGAATGTTGATGAGATATCGAAGTTTTGGTGAAACTGCTAGTGACGCCCAGTCGACGAAACCATGGCAACAGTTTCCGAGAACATGATTGGCCGAGTTGGCTCCCTCTGGTAACAGGTGCCAGCAACATGGTTAGACTTTGGATTCCGTTCAAATGGCCTCAAGCCGGAAGTCTGGATGGAGAAAGGTTATAATCAGGTCTCCACCGGAGAAGAAAAATGTTCAGTATAATTATCCTGTAATACATTTATTCAGTTGACTCCCCCACGTTATCATTACTTTTATCACTTGCAACCTTTGTTGACAATAATTTCAAACATTATACGATGTCGGATTTGCTCTTATTTTCATGTATATAGGCTTATACCCGATGTACAAAGCGTATGTATCGTATTATCTGTGTTACAATACTTAAAAAAAAAATCATGTATAAAATAAATATGTAAGGTAGTCATTGCTTGTAGTTGTTGCAATTACAACTTGCACATGATGCAGATGCATTTTTTTTCATAATGTTTCATAATTATTCATAATTCATAGTTTCACAAGCATGAATACATGAAATTTACTCAACTTTTTACAAGACTTGAAACATACTCAATAAGTAGATTTCATAGAAATTTACGCTTTTACAAAATCAGAGCAATGTGTTTAACGAATTTAAATTTTACAATCTAAAACCGATGTTTTTATTTGTCATGTTATAATATATTTTTTATTTATTTATTTATTTATTCTCCACTCATGGGACGGATAGCCCTGGTCAGCTAAGAGCTGTTTTTCACAGGGGTCCGATCATATACAGTATTACAAAAAAAAAAAAACAAAACAAACAAACAACAAACAAACAAACAAACAAACATACAATCATTAAAATGTACAAACATTGAAACACACGTAAAAGGAATAAGAAAGAGATAGAAAAAAAAATATTTGTACAATATATGCAATATGCTTAGAAATACACACAATACATTACAATATAATATGCATTACATTATTAAAAAAAAATATTCACACAGAAGAAAGGATGCCTCCATCGCTACACATTTTTTTTCTGTTTTTATACAATTTGTAGGTAATGAGTTCCATGACCTTTTACCCCATGACCCTTAATCCAGATCAGTTCAGAACCCCAAAACCCAAAACCCAAACCCAAACCCCCAAACCCCAAAATAATTAATTACTGCCACTTCAAAATGTATTGTTATTACATGTCAGGGTGAATCGTTTGAAGGATAGGATAGAATTTATATCCTGATAATTTAAATCATTCCATAGTTCAGCTCCTCTGTACCTTAGGGATCTTTTCCCATAGTTAGTTTTCGGTCGAAAAAGTTGTAGTTTCTTTTCACCTGACATAGTACGATACACTAACTCACGGTAACAAAATAACTCACATAGATATGGCGGATAAAAGTTAAACACAGCTCTGAACATAGTACATGCTAACTGTTTCCACCACCGTAAATCAAGACGGTCGAGTTTCAGTACAGTGTACAATGAATTTGAAGGATATCTATAATCAACATTCATAACAATTCGTAAAGATCGATTTTGAAGAACTTGCAATTTTCTCAAAAGCGATTTACTAGCGTTGCTCCATACAGAACTACAGTAATCAAAATGACATTGAATTAAAGATTTAAAGAATGTCAAAGTAACATCTTTATCAATATATGGACGCAGTCTTCGAAGCAGGTACATATTCTTCACAACCTTATTCATTACAAGATCAATATGTTTGTTCCATGTTAAATTGTGATCAATGACCACACCAAGATATTTACAAGATTTAACTTGCTTAATTTCATTACCATCAATATAAATATGACAGTTAGCCAGATCATTTTGAACATATTTTAAACGTTGTTGTGTTCCTATGAACATCAGTTCGCATTTCTTCACATTCACTAACAATTTATTTTGCTTTAACCACAGCGATAAACTGTTTAAATCGTGATCAAGTTTGGTAACAATTTCAGGTATGTTCTCTGAATACGTAAACAGGCACGTATCATCTGCATATAGCGATACATTGACGAACAAGGAGAACAATAACGGTCCCAGCAAGGACCCTTGTGGTACACCGCATGTTACTCTACTACTATGGGATGCATAACCATTAATGGACGTGAACTGAGTTCTTCCATCAAAGTAGCTCTTAAACCAGTTCATAGTAGAATTATCAAACCCATACAGTTTTAGTTTCTTGAGCAATATACTATGATTAACCATATCAAAAGCTTTACGCAAATCAATCATTACCAGCCCAGTAAAGTTGCCTTTGTCTGTCTCACAAAGCCATTTATCTGTCACATTTAATAAGGCAGTTTGTGTAGAATACTTAGGTCTGAAACCTGACTGACAGTCAGATAACACATCATACTTACTGAGATAACTGAACAGTTGATTATACACAACACTTTCCATAACTTTGGCCAAGATCGGGATCACAGAGATAGGTCTATAATTTTCCAACAATGATTTACTACCCCCTTTATGTACAGGTGTTACCCTAGCACATTTTCACTGACTGGGTACAATGCCAGTATGTAGTGACAGATTAATAATGTGAGTGACAACAGGTGCAATAATAATGGATACAGCTTTTAACAACTTAGCTGGTAGATTATCTGGACCTGTTGCCTTACTTTCAGATAATTTTTTCAATATCATTTCAACGTCAGAGGACATGACATCCTGAAACACAAAGGAGGGCAGATCAAGGTAAGACAAAAATGACTCTTCACACTGATCTGTATCATCTACATTATCATCATGTAAATCTTTACCAATAGATATGAAATAATCATTGAAAATATTAGACAATGCCTGGCCGTGTACAATATTACCGTTCACTTTCATAGAAGTTGCTTGCTTACCAGTTTTCTTTTCAGGGGTTAATGAGTGCAAGGCATTCCATACTTTTTTAGGATTTTCCACTGCAGACCCTATCTTCATAGAGATAAAATCACGTTTAGCTTGTCGAATAATTGCAGTTACATTATTACGTGCAATCTTATATTTTTCCCAATCATCATCATTCTTAGTTTTCTTGGCTTTAGCCTTAAGGCGATCTCTATCACGCATAAGGTGTAGAATAGTAGGAGTCATCCAAGGTGACTCTTTTTGTTTAATACGAGTTTTACGAAGTGGTGCATGTTTATTGATGACATCCATTAACATGGAGAGAAAAATTGAACAAGCAACTTCAGGATCATTTAACAAAAGTAATGGCCCAAAATTTAATTGATCCACATCTCTTTTGAAGGCATCTGCATCAAAATGCCTCATATTTCTTCCAGTTTTATACTTATGACCAGTAAAACTAGATTGTTGCCTAACCAAGAATGCAATATATCATGTAGTGGTCACTGATGGACAATTCAACAACACCACTTTTGATTATTTTATCTCTAGTACTACAAAATATAAGATCAACTGTTGTGGAAGTTACATTAGTTACTCGTGTTGGCTTATCAATAATCTGCTGACAATTATATGACCTCATGATATCTAAGAGCTTATTTGTGTGCCATGCATTCATTGTGACATCACAATTCATGTCCCCTAAAATAAAATATGGTAAGCCCAAATCGTCAATCTTTTGCAAAACTTGATCAAATTCATTAAAAGTTTGAACATTTGAATTCGGTGGTCTATACCACGTTATGACAATAAATGACTTTTGTTTTTCATTGTGAATTTCTGTGATTATCATCTCCAGTTTGTCATTTATACATAGGTCATCTCGTTGAACAAATCTAATGTTGTTATTCAAAAAGACTGCAACCCCACCACCGCTTCTGTTACGATCACGTCGTAGTAGGGTATATCCATCAATACATATTTCAGCATCACTGATACTTTCACACAGATGGGTCTCACTAAGAGTCATTATGTCAATTTTACACTGATATATTACTTCTCTTATTTCATCAATATTTTTTAACAGTGACAAACAATTCAAATGTGCAATTTTCATGCCCTTACATGATTCCATATTTCTAAATTGAATAGATGGTAATGCATTTGTAGGAATGCAGACATCAGCTGATATTAGCGACGTGGCAGTGACATTTTTCTCAATCATATCATCCTCATCGGCAAAAGGGAGCTCATGGAAAATACATTTCTGACAAATCCAATCATTGTCACTAGAAAACAGATCCATACATTCATTAGAACATTTTAAGTGGCACCATTTTTCACAAATGATACATAACATAGCATTTTGATTATTTTTAACACTTTTATTACAAACTATGCATGGATATCTTATCCTCATATTGTTAACAAGTCTTTATAATAATGAAAACAAACGATCATGACTTAAATTCGATCGAGATCAGCTGCTCTCGTCACTTTCACCTTTTTGTTGTCTTTTGTCAGGGCAAAGATTATCCCATCATGTCCACGTTCTCAGCACATTTTCGAGTTCTCGTGTTTTGTACAATAGATCACTTCGTTCACGGGTTAGATCTTCATGAATGTAAATGTTTGTACCTTTCAGTTTGGATCTTGCCGCGTATACATCACGTCGCTTGTTGTATCGGGTGAACTTCACTATGATTGGTTTCCGTGGGGGGTCTGCGTTCTCCAGCTCGTTGGTGGACGCGAACCGGTATTCGATGCGATCTGTCCAGGTCGCCTGATTGAAGTTCGATGTCCAGTTTTTCTTTCACCAGCTTGATGATGACCTGGTCAGTGTCTTCGTTCGCCGTTTCGTCGATACCATGGAAACGAAGAATATATTGTTCTTGCTCCTCTGCTATTCTCTGGAAAGTATGAACCTCTTTTTTCAAGGTCACGATCTCCTCCTCAGGCTTCAGAATTTGCGCAGTTTTCGCCTGGAGATCGAAGTCGATGGCCTTGTACACCTCCGCAGTGACATTTTCCAAGATGGCGTCGGCGACAGCCTTCACTATAGTAGCAATCACTGCTTCGGGCATCAAGGCATTGTGAATTCGCGTTTGCAGCTCGTCACACAGAAGAGTTCAATTGTCTGCCCCCTCATGTGGTAATGGCTGACTGACCAGCAGAGTGGCCCAGGGGTGCAGACGGATGACTCATCGCCGAAACGTCGCCTGTAGAACACTCCGGGGATTCCGTTCTCTTGTTGTTGGCGCTGGAGTTCACATTTGAAGCACTTTTCTTCTCTGAATGTTTCGTCATTTCTCTGGTTTTCACCATAGTATCATTGTCACCAGCGAAGTTCAGGCATATAATTAGGTGATCCGAGTATCCTCTCGGATCACCTTCTGTATCTGTACTGAATCTTTCTTCTTTCTTTGTTTCTTTATTTCTCCTCAAAAGTTGTGCAGAGGTTAGCTCAGAAAGTGCATTGCCTCTCAATGTCAAACTTATACCATATATGTATCATGTCGCAAAGACGACAGCGCAAGTAAAATCATAGTGATCAGTCGACCGTGACGTCACTATGACGTCATTATATGAAAACACATTTTCATGCATATCTCATTAATGGAATAGAATATTTCAATGAAATTTACGTCACATATATTTCAAGTCATGCGAATTCTACTCATATTCTCAAAATTCATTTTTATCTCAAAACGCGCGCGTACGCGCGCGTTAAAATATTTGTATGCTCAAATCGAGCTCAAAACTTTTTTGCACACGTTTCAGACCATTTGGAGCATTTTTTGAAAAATTGAAAAAATTGGACGGACGCGTACGCGCGCGCACATATTCGCACGCACAGCTCATATGAAATAGAATTTTTCAATTTTTTCACACGGATAGGATGTCCGAAATGTCAAGGAATATTTATGCCAAGTTTCAAGTCGATCCGATTCAATATGACGTCATACGGGCCCGTCAAATTCAAAATTCCGCGCGTGCGTCAATGGGGATACACAGTGCAACTATGCCAAAAAACCGCCAATTTTAAATCGGATTTTACTCGTCAGGATGGACGGTGACCCCCCATTTTCTTTACATATTCTGAAAGCTGATGAGTTGTACATGTCATTTCATGGGCTGACGATGCTGAAAAAATGATTAAAAGATATCAAATTTCTTAATAAAGTAAAAAAAGTAAATTTTCAAAATGACGTCATCAAATTTAAAGTTTACTCGAGCGTATCTCACTTATCCTTTGCCAATTTTCACCTAAATTTCAATATGTTGTAGCTTATGAAATGCTCTTTCATAATTGTAATTACACAAATTTGATTAGATGACGACATCACCTCGAAAAAATGGATTGAAGGTAACCTTGTCAAATTTGACCAGTTTACGTGTGATCTCTATGGGAGTGCAATTTTTATGGAAATGAAAATTGACATGACTATCTTTATCGAGCACTAGCTCACTTGTGCTTCGGTGAATTTCTCTAAGATTTTAATATGTTGTAGCTGAGACGTAGGGCTATCGTAAGTGTGCCATTTGTTTTTTCATACGTTGTCGGGATCACGTGAAAAAACTTGGTTGAAATTAAAGCTTATCTTCGATGTATTGTAATATTTCTTTCTTTTTACAACTTTATGTACAATAACTCAAGAAAAACATACCCTTTCACCACCATATTTTGCACATGTTTAGTTCATGTCACGAACATTATTTCATAAAATAACAACTACTTGATCAGACGCCATCTTGGGTATGTAAATTAGGGTCAAAGGTCATAAATGTTTTATCCTGTATCTTGGTGAATACATGTCCTATCTTTCCCATATTTTGCACACGCAAAGATCATGTTACAAGAATCATTTCACAAAATAACCACTCTTTGCTCAGATGCCATCTTGTCTGTGTAAAGTGGTGTCAAAAGGTCATATGTACTTCTTTCTGTTTCTTCGTTATGACGTGTTATCTCTATGGGAGGGAATTTTTCTAGATGTGAAAATTGACATGATTGTCTTTATCGAGCACTAGCTCACTTACCCTTCGGTATTCAGATTTTAATATGTTGTAACTGAGACTTTGCGCTATCGTTCCGTGCCCTTTGTTTTTTCATATGATGTCGGGATCATGTTACAATACTTGGTTGAAATTAAAGCTTATCTTTGATGTATTGAGCTATTTCAATGTTTCTGCAACTTTCTTTGCAATAACTCAAGAAAAACAGCCCCTATCATACCCATATTTGGCACATGTTTAGTTCATGTCACGTACATTATTTCATAAAATAACAACTACTTGATCGGACAACATCTTGGGTATGTAAATTAGGGTCAAAGGTCACAAATGTTTCATCCTGTATCTTGGTGAATACATGTCTTATCTTTCCCATATTTTGCACACGCAAAGATCATGTTACAAGAATCATTTCACAAAATAACCACTTTTTGCTCAGATGCCATCTAGGTTGTGCAAATTGGGGTCAAAGGTCATATGTACTTATTGCTGTGTCTTCGTTATAGTGTAGGCCCTATACAGATTTGGTACCAAAGATGGCAGATATGACTCCCTTTTCTAAATGAGAATCCAAACATCACACGGCCAATGTCTCTGAACACAGATGAAACCTGCATGGCCATGCCTATTGCGATCAGGACTTGATTAAAAAAAAAAATCGGATCACCTTAATTTGTCAGTGATGACAAATTACAATCTCTAGTTTGAAGTCTAATGTTGAAACTTGTGACAGAAAACAGTAGTTTGTTAGATTTTTGACGGTAAAAACGATGACCAAAAACTGCAGCGTGCCAAGCGTGCCAAGCGTAGTATAAACAACCTGTCAAACATATAAACATATGTCAAATATTTTCAACAATATATTTGTCATTCGTTCACTTCTTTTGTTTTCCCCCAATATTTGTCATTTGTTTACCGAACAGGTGACGCACCACCACACATCTCTCTACAGATGATATGAAATACAGTAGCGAGAGGTGCATCAGCCTTTTGAAATACATGTACGCACAAAATCTCCAATTCTTTGTGAAAAAGAACATTCTTGCATGGGTATAGATGCAGTAATTGTGGTAGTCTTTAGATGTACAGTCTTTAAATGTGTGGAGAAATCAAGTAAATTACTTGAGTAGTATCAAGAACTCTTTCCACATGTGTTCAAGTGCAACACACACACACACACACACACACACACATCTATCCCAAACGCAACTCCAAAGGGAAAGAAAACAATTATATTTTTTGAACGTGATTTATGGTATTGTCACAGAAACGTACATTACATTTCTGGTATAAATTCATATACTTGGAAGAGGATAATTATGATACACACCATTGGTCACACAACGGAGAGTACTTGAATTACCTTTTTTTTTGGTTCTAATTGAGTGACTTTTTGTTTTTTGTTTTTTGGTTCTAATTGAGTGACTGTTTGTTTGGGGTTTTTTTTTCGTTCTAAAATTCGAAAGCACTAGACATAATTTATTTACACAACAAGAACAGTATGAGTTCAGGTTAATCATGACCTTTGGCAATATTATTAACTGCATGCTGTACAAAAAGAAGAAGAAGAAGAAGAAGAAGAAGAAGAAGAAGAAGAAGAAGAAGAAAAATGCATTGGTATGTAATTTGAAGGATGATAAGAATCCCAAGGGGAAAAGAGCTGGTATACCACACCCACATGCAGATTCACGAGCATGAATTAACAAAATTCACCAAACATGACCTTGACCTTGTATGAAGCATATCTAATATTTCAAATCCATAAAATTTACTCTCTTTTTTAAAGGCAGAGGAATTCCGGTAGACTTTTACAATGTTGACCTAAAGCTGAGGTTTGCATTTGCCATGTTATTCTCTGTCATACTCGTGCTGTTAACATTTGCCATTTTGTTCATCACTTTTGACAACAGTCTTTCAAACAACACCACCACATATCTCTGTAAAAACAATATAAACTGGCAAGAGGTGCATCAGTGTTTTGAAATAAATTACATAATCTCTAATTCTCTACACAGTACATAATTCTTGTACTATGTGTATATAGATGCAATAAGTTTTACCGGTCTATAAATGCGCAAACTTTAAATGTGTGCAGAAATCGAGCACATGATAACTGGAGAAGTATAAAGAACATTTTCTACTTGAAACGTGTTCAAGTTTAAAAGCGCATCAATCTATAATGCAAATACAAATTGACTTTTGATGATACATTGTGAACAGTGATGAATGAAATGACGCTCTTGTATGAATACTTGGAAGCAGATATGTACACTAGTGGTCACAATAGTATATCATTATCATAGACATTGCAATTCAATCATTGTCAATTCTCAAGTGGAAGAATAGAAAAGTCTGAAGACTCAACATTAATTTGTGAGGTAATGCCATGCATATATGCCTGCCTTATATGGTACTGTGAGATACTCTGGATCAGATTGTGTGGAATGTTACCATTTGGACATAGGTTAATGTGAAAATGTGATGCTAGTTTGTATTTGGTTCATTTCACTAACCTGCACATTGCATTAAATCTACAAGGTATTTGATAGTTTTGCCTTCATATTAATGTGCATCTGTAGACATCTTTTATGAATATGTCAAGTTTTATGCGGTCATACCCATCAGCATTTTTTTTTTTTTGCAATGCTCTGCGCAGAGTGGTAATTTTTGAGCACACCACATAGAGCAATATAATCTGAAAATCTCACACACCAATGTTTCCAGATAATAGTTTTAGGTTTGTTATTGGATTCTTTTTATTACATTGGTTCTACGAAGTACTTTGCGGTCATTGTTGCTATCACAGTCACATTTGGATATCCCATAGGGCCTTCCTCTCATTTGAACAATTCCATAGACACTTATTAGTATATCATAGCCAATATGATACTACATGTGAATATTCGCTATAATGACACATCACATGTTTAGAATGTTCAGCAGTATACATGGTTTTAAAAAATAAAATGGTTTTATTCAAGACAGGGAAGATTGAAATGTCCAGTATTATGTGTGTGTATGATGACATCGTCTGTTGAGAATGATAAAGGCGTTAAGTTGTCTCTAAACCCACTTCGAGACAACTTAACGCCCTTCTCATTCTCAGACGATGTACACAATCTGATATTTCATTCAATTCCATTCAATTCAATTCAAAGGTTTTATTTTCACTTCCGAACGCGACCGAGCCCAAGCGAGAAGAGCGAGCGAGGGGGGGGGGGGGGGGGTGGGAGGGGGTTGTCCCCCTCCCAAGCACGAGAGATTTTGCAGTTTTTTGAATTGAAATTCAGCAATCTGGTGTACACTTTGGATAAGATATTTGGACAAAACGCAAGAAAATTTTCCTCATTTCGGGAATAATTGGGATCAAAATGAAAAGTTTGCCCCTCCCCCTCCCCCCGTCCGCCCCCCCCCCCCCCCCCCCCCGTCCTCCAGGATCGACGCCCCTGCATACGAGGATGCTCTTGCATTTTTAGAATTCAGATGAAAATATCTCGTTAACACATATGATGTAATCTGGGAAAATTTCAATCCCAGAAGTATATATACTAAATCTATGGGGGGGGGGGGGGGGGCTCCGTTAATTGAAAGTATCTAGATATCTCCGCCCACCCACGGAAGTTTTGCATTTTTGTTAACTGAAGTAACAGACCTGGTGCACACTTTAGATGACACATTTTAGAATCTGTCAATTAAAAGTGTATTAAGAAGAATGCTAATATTTTATCAAAGAGTGTGCAACAAATATTTCACTTACCAAAGCTCCCTCATATGCAGAGGTGTCGATGGAGGGGGGGGGGTGGTTCCCCCATAAAAGTATTGGGGACAAACATATCATTTTGCTCCTCCTCGTAACTCCCGGGATGTGGAAATGTTCTTTCTTTTTTGATAGAAAACTGTCGAAATATTTCATCCAAAGATGGCTGAATTTCAATTCTGAAAATACAAAATCTCCCTCGCGTAAGAAGGGGATAGGCCTACCCCCTTCCATACCCTCTCCGTTCAGAATATTCTTTCATGACTTGATATTCCCCTAAACATATCAAATATCAATAACATGTCGAAGGAATGTACTTTTGATAGGAATGAAAGACAAATGTGTATATTATTTTGTTTTATATAATATTATAGCATTTAACCTTAGCCATTTTTTTCCATTTCCCCCTCAAGTGGAAATACCTTCGGCCACCTATCGCAGCTGAAAACGTGTACAGGAGTATAGTATAGTGATAGCAGTAGCATTTCAATATTTTCAGTTCAATTTCATGTAAATCAATTATTCTATTTCCAATGTCATGATATAATTCCCTCTCATATAATATAATTCTCTCTCAATGTCATGATATAATTATTCTGTACCTCTTTCCTTTCTTCCTTAAATTTTGTTTTTGCCCTAGTCTTTCCAATCGTATCTCCATCAGTTTAGTCATGTCATGTTGTTGTGTTTCTGCTGTTTTGTTCCATTCTGTCTTAATTATTTTTGTGCTGTTTTGTTCCATTTTGTCTTAATTATTCTAGTGTTAAGTATTTGTAATTACAGTATTTTTAAAGAAACACTTGAGTGGTTCACAATGTACAAGAATTGTTTTTTAGTGAATCTCTCAGTTCTCTTTTTTCCCCTTCCAAACATAACTTAGTATTTTGCAGATAATGTATGTTTTATCTCTGTTTGTTAATTTTCGTTTTGCACATTCTAATGTATATAATTCCTTAATTATTCTGTGTTATGTTTTGTTGGAAGAAAAACGAGAATGAAAATAAATGAACTGAACTGAACTCAATTTCTATTTTCGATGCAATTTCAAGGAAAACAATATAAAACACGTATAAAACTGCATGTACAAAGTAATTGTTTTGAAAATAATTATATTACTGGAAAAGAGAGGACCACGTAAACGACAAGCTTGTAGAGATGTGGGCCACTCAATAATTGAACTTACAATAGAAAAGGGTAGTAGATGAACCGAAACACAAGCACAGAGACGCTCAGACAGGACAAACGTAGAGACAGTGATAGGAAGGGGCATGTAGATGTAGAAGGAAGAAGGGAATTAAAGGACAAGTTCACCTTCATTAACATAAGGATTGAGAGAATGTAGCAATATTAGTAGAACACATCATTGAAAGTTTGAGGAAAATCGGACAATCCGTTCAAAAGTTATGAATTTTTGAAGTTTTTGTGCAGTCACCGCTGGATGAGAAGACTACTGCAGTGTATGATGTCACATGCGTACAACAATATAAGGAAAATATAGAGAGAATTTCACAACATTTCATCTTTTGAAAAAAGTACACATTCCCTTGACTCGTTACTGACATATTTTATGGGTAATATTATTCCCATTGCCTTTAGAAAGAGGCAAGTCAAGTGCTCTTTTATTATGCGAAAAAAAGTGAAAATAGGTTGAATTTTCTTTACATTTTCTTTATACTGTTGTACTCATATGACATCACGAGGCTTAAAGATTCATAACTTTAAAAATTCATAACTTTTGCATCGATTGTCAAATTTTTCTCAAACTTTCACTGATGTGTTCTATTAATATTGCTGCATTCTCTCAATCCTTATGTTAATGAAGGTGAACTTGTCCTCTGGTCTAATTGGTCTCGTCTTCACTCCGTGTTTTAGTTTTGATATTCAACTTTGTAATTGACAACCAAACCTCAAACCTCTCGAAAGAACTCTCGAAAGTTCAGTGGAAGGTTGATCTGAAATGGAATTGCAGAAGTGTAATGACCCTTGGTTGTCGATATAGAACTTAAGAATCGATGTCCATATAGCAGGAGGAAATAATTGAAGTTGGCAGTATTTTGATTTGACGAGAGCTACATGTTACATGACTTGGTGCCTGGGTGAAAACTTTATACTTTTTATCCTGAATGGTATAAGATATAAATATATGTATACATATATATACATATATATATATATATATATATATATATCCAACTCCAAGGGTGAGTACAAAATGTAGCACAAACAAGCAAAGACCGCGGCGTGTAACAGGCGATGATGGGTGAATGCTATTGACAAAATTACGTTATTACAATTAAACATGTATATCTCCATATCAAATTTCAGTGGGCTAATGACTAGTTAAAAAAAAAAAAATCTGGAACGAGCACAAGACATACTTGAGGGCATTTGTATTTGCAAGGTCTTAGCTTTCAAACCGTTCGGGTTTTGGAAACTGTTCTGTGAGCAACCTTTAATGTTTTGCACATGGCATAATCATGTCTATGTGGATGATTGAGTCTATTCTGAAAAGTACAAGTGTTTTATAGATCCCAGGTATCCTTGGTCATAACGTACATCGTTCTTGCTTCGGCCGATAAAGTCACAACGTATAGATTTGTGCCAGGTTGCCGACACCCACGATTCGTACAGCCTACGAGCTCGACACTAGGCAAATAAGGCTCGTGAACCCGACACTAGGCAAAACAAAAAAAAAACAAACAAACAAACAAAAAACAGTTTGACACTCAGCATAAAAGACCCATCAGACCGACATTACATCACGGGCTTAATCTCGCGGGCCTCTTTTTTTTTTTTTTTGCTAGTGTTGGAATCATGGGCCTTATTTGCCTATAGTGTCAAACTCGTGGGCCCTGGGATTCGTGAATGTCTTGCTGGTAGGATACCCCACCAAGACATGTTCGTTCGCCGAACCCCTTCAAGGCAATTTGCAAGAAAGAGAAAAACATTAGTGTTGCTGCCAAACCTCGCAAAACTGCCAGTAATGTTCGTTATTCCGAGGGTTTGTTAATGGGGAGCACGCAGGATTCTTTCCGTACGCGCATAAATAATATGTGAGCTTTAATAATGGACAAAATGAATGCATGGTGGCCCAGAGAGAGACTGGTGCTCCTCAACTTATTTGCCTAGGAACCAAATGGTTGGTTTTAATACATTATTCGTATACCTTATTAGAGCAAAGATGTCAAGGAATTTAAATACAGGAAAACTGCCCCGCAAAGAAAGGCAAAAAAAAAAAAAAAAAAATCGGTGGAAGGTGGCATTAAACTTCTCTGGGCCCCATGCTTCATAAAAAATAAAAGCTAGCACCATCCCGTTGGCGTAATTGCGTGCTGGGACGAGTTACGATCGCCCAGCAAGTGACTACACAACCCAAACCCGAGACAAATATGTTTTACCATGGTTGTTAACAGTTATTCATTGATTCAAATGCTCCAACTGGTTTAATCTCTACCTTTTATGGTAGATTTGAGAACATTGATGAGAAGTGCAAAATGATTACATTAGTGCTGAGCTTGAAATGCTCTTCCATAGATGACGTGCCGTGTTATCAGCAGTTGAGCCAAAGATATGTTGATCATTACAGCATATTATTGAGTGAGCAATGAGCATATGGTTGAGTGCTCAAACATTGTTTAGTGAGCATATTGTTTAGTTCAATTTATGTGTTCAAACATACTGTTAGCGTTTATTGTTAAACATGACAATTTGTGTATACTATGTGAGTTACATTCAATCATTGCCTGCGGGCAGAAATAAACCATCGAGCAATGGTGCTTTCTTTACAAAATTACCTGATCATAATAGGCTGATCAGTAAATTTTGGGAGAGGCAAGGGGGACCCCTCCAGCTTTATTTAATCTGTAAGGCGTTTACACGCCAAATTGGCAAGCTGCAATGACGTGCTTGGCGAACCTAATATAAAGTTACCATAGCAAATTGGCCACGTCGGCCGTCGTACCGCCATTGTACGATGCACTTTGCCCCAGGCAAAAAATGTTTATAAGTCCCTCCCACCCAACCCATTGGGAAGCATGGAGGGCATTATTATGCAATATTGTGTTGAATAATGATTATGTCAGCATAAAGCAAATGATATGATGTGCCTTAGTAAAGGCCCGGTCCCACTGGCCGACGGACACAAAGCGTATGCAGAAAGGACACAGCGGACGAGCAAAATTTCGGGGATGGCTTCATCCGCTTTCATCCGCTCCAGAAATTGACAAAATTGGCGAAAATTGGCGGTAACAGAACGGAAATAGAACGGACGTGGGTAGTATGTAACGGGGATGTTAAACGGATGTTCATCGGAAGCCTAGCGGATGGAAGGGGATGACAGCTCCGAAGGGGTTACCGGAGATAATTGCGAAACGGACGCATAGCAGAAAAAGCGGATGCAGAGTGGATGCAGAGCGGATGCAGAGCGGATGCAGAGGGGATGCTTTCGAAATGCTTTATGTACGAGATGCATACGCTTACATCCTTTCTGTTAACGTGCTGTTAACGATGTAAAGACGTTCCACGTACCATATCTTTCCTCCCTCTTTCCGTTTTTAGCTGCAGCGGATGTGAGTTGCGAGGATGCCCAGAGGATGCAGAGAGGATGCAGCGGACGTTTAAGGGATGCCGCACGGACATACAACGTTTGTTGCTCGTATGTCGCGGATTTACATCGTACACAGCGGAAAGTTCATCCGTTCTAAAAGTTTTAAAGGCCCGGTCCCACTGCACTTACGGATGCAAAGAGGATGTAAAGCGTACAAAAAATCTTGCCATCCGTTGGAAAACGTTACGAATCCGCTGTGTACCCATCGCATACGTGTTTCATCCGCTCTATCCATCGAGCATCCGTCCACTGTGATTTCATCCGCGCAAAATGTTTTAAGCTGCTTAAAACTTTTAGAACGGATGAACTTTCCGCTGTGTACGATGTAAATCCGCGACATACGAGCAACAAACGTTGTATGTCCGTGCGGCATCCCTTAAACGTCCGCTGCATCCTCTCTGCATCCTCTGGGCATCCTCGCAACTCACATCCGCTGCAGCTAAAAACGGAAAGAGGGAGGAAAGATATGGTACGTGGAACGTCTTTACATCGTTAATAGCACGTTAATAGAAAGGATGTAAGCGTATGCATCTCGTATATAAAGCATTTCGAAAGCATCCCCTCTGCATCCGCTCTGCATCCACTCTGCATCTGCTTTTTCTGCTATGCGTCCGTTTCGTAATTATCTCCGGTAACCCCTTCGGAGCTGTCATCCCCTTCCATCCGCTTTCATCCGCTAGGCTTCCGGTGAACATCCGTTTAACATCCCCGCTACATACTACCCACGTCCGTTCTATTTCCGTTCTGTTACCTCCAATTTTCGCCAATTTTGTCAATTTCTGGAGCGGATGAAAGCGGGTGAAGCCATCCCCGAAATTTTGCTCGTCCGCTGTGTCCTTTCTGCATACGCTTTGTGTCCGTCGACCAGTGGGACCGGGCCTTAAAAACGGAAAGAGGGAGGAAAGATATGGTACGTGGAACGTCTATACATCGTTAATAGCACGTTAATAGAAAGGATGTAAGCGTATGCATCTCGTATATAAAGCATTTCGAAAGCATCCCCTCTGCATCCGCTCTGCATCCGCTCTGCATCCGCTCTGCATCCACTCTGCATCCGCTTTTTCTGCTATGCGTCCGTTTCGAAATTATCTCCGGTAACCCCTTCGGAGCTGTCATCCCCTTCCATCCGCTTTCATCCGCTAGGCTTCCGATGAACACCCGTTTAACATCCCCGCTACATACTACCCACGTCCGTTCTATTTCCGTTCTGTTACCGCCAATTTTCTCCAATTTTGTCAATTTCTGGAGCGGATGAAAGCGGATGAAGCCATCCCCGAAATTTTGCTCGCCCGCTGTGTCCTTTCTGCATACGCTTTGTGTCCGTCGGCCAGTGGGACCGGGCCTTAAGCAGCTTAACACATTTTGCGCGGATGAAATCACAGTGGACGGATGCTCGATGGATAGAGCGGATGAAACACTTGTGCGATGGGTACACAGCGGATTCGTAGCGTTTTCCAACGGATGGCAAGATTTTTTGTACGCTTTACATCCTCTTTGCATCCGTAAGTGCAGTGGGACCGGGCCTTTAGCAACTGGCAAAGAGGTGCATTACACTGAGTGCCAGGGCTCAAGTTTGCGGGCAGGATGGTGCTACTCGCTCATACCTCGGTTACTTGTATAAGGCCACCTTGGTCAGCCAATACTTTAACATAGGGTGAGAGGTTGGGGCAATAGGCCCGCTCGCAGTCACAACGCATTATGTTGTACCATGGCCAGTCCATCTTGGTGGTACCCGGGCTAGCCGCCAGCTTTCGTTATGGTGGGAGGTTGGGCTGGATTGGGCAGCTTGCTCACTGCCATGGGCACATTCATGGGGCACCCGGGCTATAGCCCGCTGGCTTAATGGTGGGAGGTTGGGCTGGACTGGGCAGCCGCTCATTTCCATGAGCATCTCTTGTCCTTATGTAGTGCGTTTGTCTGTTTGGTCGTTCATTCTGTATCTCGTGGTGCTGGGCTAGCCCATTAAGTTTCATTATGGTGGGAGGTTGGGCTGGATTGGGCAGCTTGCTCATTCCCATGAGCATCTCTTGTCCTTATGTAGTGCGTTTGTCTGTTTGGTCGTTCATTCTGTATCTCGTGGTGCTGGGCTAGCCCATTAAGTTTCATTATGGTGGGAGGTTGGGCTGGATTGGGCAGCTTGCTCATTCCCATGAGCAGTGTGTTCTTGCTTTGTGGGGTGCCTAGGCTAGCCCGTCAGCTTGCATTAGGTTGCGTTCACATAGAAGTATATATTCGGGTATTCGGGCTCGTTTTTCGAGGGCACGCGAATAGCTTGAATCGAACGATAGGATTTCCTCACACCGGTTCATATAGGAGGGCACTATTCGAAAGTACCGAAAAGCTGCGAAAAGTATAGCAAAGTGGGAATCGGACTTGTTCGATTTTCTTGCAGCGTATACCGTCTCTCGTTTATGAAATAATGACACTTTTGGTCTGGATTTGCCCGTTAGCAAATATAAGCATGTAGAGTGACATTGTGATACAGTTTAGAAATTGTTAATAAGATTTGCTGGGATGTAGGAGGAAGAAATCCTCACTGCATGGGATGGTGAGTTGACGGTGCGGGTGATGGTGTATTCGGGGCCCGAATATAGCGAATACCGAATAGCGAATACCGAATACTTCTATGTGAACGCAGCCTTATGGTGGGAGGTTGGGCCGGATTGGGCAGCTTGCTCATTTGCATGAGCACCTTTGGTGGTACCTGGGCTGGCCAGTAAGCGGCAATATCGTGCGAGGTTATGAAGGTGGCATTAAACTTCATGGGCCCCTAGGCTTCATAAAAAATAAAAGCTAGCACCATCCCGCTGGCGTAATTGCGTGCTGGGACGAGTTAAGATCGCCCAGCAAGTGACTACACAACCCAAACCCGAGACAAATGTGTTTTACCATGGTTGTTAACAGTTATTCATTGATTCAAATGCTCCAACTGGTTTAATCTCTACCTTTTATGGTAGTTTTGAGAACATTGATGAGAAGTGCAAAATGGTTATATTAGTGCTGAGCTTGAAATGCTCTTCCATAGATGACGTTTTAAATCTAACTGGCCATGTTATCAGCAGTTGAGCCAAAGATAAAATGTTGATCATTACAGCATAAATTATTATTGAGTGAGCAATGAGCATATGGTCGAGTGCTCAAACATTCTTTAGTGAGCATATCGATTATTGTTTAGTTCAATTTATGTGTTCAAACATACTGTTAGCGTTTATTGTTAAACATGACAATTTGTGTATACTATGTGAGTTACATTCAATCATTGCCTGCGGGCAGAAATAAACCATCGAGCAATGGTGCTTTCTTTACAAAATTACCTGATCATAATAGGCTGATCAGTAAATTTTGGGAGAGGCAAGGGGGACCCCTCCAGCTTTATTTAATCTGTAAGGCGTTTACACGCCAAATTGGCAAGCTGCAATGACGTGCTTGGCGAACCTAATATAGAGTTACCATAGCAAATTGGCCACGTCGGCCGTCGTACCGCCATTGTTCGATGCACTTTGCCCCAGGCAACAACGTTTTAAGTCCCTCCCACCCAACCCATTGGGAAGCATGGAGGGCATTCTTATGCAATATTGTGTTGAATAATAATTATGTCAGCATAAAGCAAATTATATGATGTGCCTTATTAGTAATGCCCCAGTCACATAGACATCCCGGATCACCCCGGACCACCCCGGATCTGATCCGGGGAGAGATCCGTGTTGACGCCGGGAGGCCAACACGGCAACTTTTGGAGGTCAAAAACATCCGGCGTCATCTGGGGATTGCCGTGTTGGCAGAGCAATCCGGGATGGTCCGTGTGGCTGCCGTGTAGCTGCCGTGTTGATCCGTGTAGATGCCGTGTTTGTTCGTGTAGACGCCGCGCTCTTCCGGCCTTATCCGTGTAGCTGCCGTGTTGATACCGTGTGTACAGTCATACCAAAATCCCGGATCTCCCCGGATGTCCCCGGATCACCGTGTAGATCCTTGAGCATCCGTGTTTATATGTGACTGGGGCATAAGCAACTGGCAAAGAGGTGCATTACACTGAGTGCCAGGGCTCAAGTTTTCGGGCAGGATGGTGCTACTCGCTCATACCTCGGTTACTTGTATAAGGCCACCATGGCCAGCCAATACTTTAATATAGGGTGAGAAGTTGGGGCAATAGGCCCGCTCGCAGTCACAACGCATTATGTTGTACCATGGCCAGTCCATCTTGGTGGTACCCGGGCTAGCCGCCAGCTTTCGTTATGGTGGGAGGTTGGGCTGGATTGGGCAGCTTGCTCACTGCCATGAGCACATTCATGGGGCACCCGGGCTATATAGCCCGCTGGCTTATGTAATGGTGGGAGGTTGGGCTGGATTGGGCAGCCGCTCATTTCCATGAGCATCTCTTGTCCTTATGTAGTGCGTTTGTCTGTTTGGTCGTTCGTTCTGTATCTCGTGGTGCTGGGCTAGCCCATTAAGTTTCATTATGGTGGGAGGTTGGGCTGGATTGGGCAGCTTGCTCATTCCCATGAGCAGTGTGTTCTTGCTTTGTGGGGTGCCTAGGCTAGCCCGTCAGCTTGCATTATGGTGGGAGGTTGGGCCGGATTGGGCAGCTTGCTCATTTGCATGAGCACCTTTGGTGGTACCTGGGCTGGCCAGTAAGCGGCAATATCGTGCGAGGTTATGAAGGTGGCATTAAACTTCATGGGCCCCTAGGCTTCATAAAAAATAAAAGCTAGCACCATCCCGCTGGCGTAATTGCGTGCTGGGACGAGTTACGATCGCCCAGCAAGTGACTACACAACCCAAACCCGAGACAACTATGTTTTACCATGGTTGTTAACAGTTATTCATTGATTCAAATGCTCCAACTGGTTTAATCTCTACCTTTTATGGTAGATTTGAGAACATTGATGAGAAGTGCAAAATGGTTACATTAGTGCTGAGCTTGAAATGCTCTTCCATAGATGACGTGCCGTGTTATCAGCAGTTGAGCCAAAGATAAAATGTTGATCATTACAGCATTTTATTGAGTGAGCAATGAGCATATGGTTGAGTGCTCAAACATTGTTTAGTGAGCATATTGTTTAGTTCAATTTATGTGTTCAGACATACTGTTAGCGTTTATTGTTAAACATGACAATTTGTGTATACTATGTGAGTTACATTCAATCATTGCCTGCGGGCAGAAATAAACCATCGAGCAATGGTGCTTTCTTTACAAAATTACCTGATCATAAATAGGCTCAGATCAGTAAATTTTGGGAGAGGCAAGGGGGACCCTTCCAGCTTTATTTAATCTGTAAGGCGTTTACAAGCCAAATTGGCAAGCTGCAATGACGTGCTTGGCGAACCTAATATAAAGTTACCATAGCAAATTGGCCACGTCGACCGTCGTACCGCCATTGTTCGATGCACTTTGCCCCAGGCAACAACGTTTTAAGTCCCTCCCACCCAACCCATTGGGAAGCATGGAGGGCATTCTTATGCAATATTGTGTTGATGTCAGCATAAAGCAAATTATATGATGTGCCTCAGACCCCGTTTACAGTGCGGGGCCGGGCTCGGCCGCGGCCGAGTCCGGCCTCAATTGCGCGGCCGAGCCTCGAAATTTTGTCCGTTTACACTGCTGGGCTCGGCCGCGCTTTTGATTCAAACCTTTCAATATTTTGTCGTAGTGGCGCTCTGCTTGTAAACAAATGCAATTTGGTATTGTCTGGTTTTCAGACCCTTTGCCAAATGAATTCCGTGGCGACGAAGTCGCCGTTCGGGCAAATGCCTTTGCCGAAGGAAAGAATCCTTTGCAGGACAAAACCACCTTAAACTATACTGGTTTTCGACGTTGAGGGGGTTAATATCCTGAACAGCGAAAGATACAGGCAGAGGGTTTGGAAGCCAGACTAAAATTGGCCGCGCAATTGGCCGCGCATTTGGCCAAGTTTGCGTTTACACTGAGAAAAGGCCGGGCTCGGCCGCGGCCGAGACCACCTCCAGAGCGAGGCCAAATGCGAGGCCAATTTTGGCCTCGCATTTGGCCTTTTGCGCGTTTACACTGAAGCGAGGCTGAACTCGGCCGCGGCCGAGCCGCGGCCGAGCCTCGCACTGTAAACGGGGTCTTAGTAAGCAACTGGCAAAGAGGTGCATTACACTGAGTGCCAGGGCTCAAGTTGGCGGGCAGGATGGTGCTACTCGCTCATACCTCGGTTACTTGTATAAGGCCACCATGGCCAGCCAATACTTTAATATAGGGTGAGAAGTTGGGGCAATAGGCCCGCTCGCAGTCACAACGCATTATGTTGTACCATGGCCAGTCCATCTTGATGGTACCCGGGCTAGCCGCCAGCTTTCGTTATGGTGGGAGGTTGGGCTGGATTGGGCAGCTTGCTCACTGCCATGGGCACATTCATGGGGCACCCGGGCTATAGCCCGCTGGCTTATGTAATGGTGGGAGGTTGGGCTGGATTGGGCAGCCGCTCATTTCCATGAGCATCTCTTGTCCTTATGTAGTGCGTTTGTCTGTTTGGTCGTTCGTTCTGTATCTCGTGGTGCTGGGCTAGCCCATTAAGTTTCATTATGGTGGGAGGTTGGGCTGGATTGGGCAGCTTGCTCATTCCCATGAGCAGTGTGTTCTTGCTTTGTGGGGTGCCTAGGCTAGCCCGTCAGCTTGCATTATGGTGGGAGGTTGGGCCGGATTGGGCAGCTTGCTCATTTGCATGAGCACCTTTGGTGGTACCTGGGCTGGCCAGTAAGCGGCAATATCGTACGAGGTTATGAAGGTGGCATTAAACTTCATGGGCCCCTAGGCTTCATAAAAAATAAAAGCTAGCACCATCCCGCTGGCGTAATTGCGTGCTGGGACGAGTTACGATCGCCCAGCAAGTGACTACACAACCCAAACCCGAGACAAATATGTTTTACCATGGTTGTTAACAGTTATTCATTGATTCAAATGCTCCAACTGGTTTAATCTCTACCTTTAATGGTAGTTTTGAGAACATTGATGAGAAGTGCAAAATGGTTATATTAGTGCTGAGCTTCAAATGCTCTTCCATAGATGACGTTTTAAATCTAACTGGCCTTGTTATCAGCAGTTGAGCCAAAGATAAAATATTGATCATTACAGCATAAATTATTATTGAGTGAGCAATGAGCATATGGTTGAGTGCTCAAACATTGTTTAGTGAGCATATTGTTTAGTTCAATTTATGTGTTCAGACATACTGTTAGCGTTTATTGTTAAACATGACAATTTGTGTATATTATGTGAGTTACATTCAATCATTGCCTGCGGGCAGAAATAAACCATCGAGCAATGGCAAGTCCACAGTGCTTTCTTTACAAAATTCACTTAACATGGATTGTTATCTGAAACTGCCAAGATCTTTAAACGCGTTTTCTCTAAATGGCATTTTCGCTCAGCGCGCGCCACTGTATGCCGATTCGTAAAAACACCGACGAAATAATATGCTCGCTCATTTTCCCCAAATACCGCAAACTTTGCAACCTTAAAAAGAATATTGCGGTTAATAACATGGTAAGCAATAGGGCAACAACCAATTCTAGTATAACCAAGGAGGTTCAAGAGAATGGAGTCACAACTGTCGTATTTCCTTTGAAGTCACGTTCGATGCCGCCACTCGAAATTATTTGAAGCATGTGGCAAACTGGATCTGCCGCTCGGATAGGAAGACAATTGACTCATGTCTCAATGCATAATCATCAGCCACTTTCTAACGAAAATATGTCTTTGTGATGGTAATTACTTTTCGCCATCCCTACTTATAAAAGATAGGTGGTATATGATGGTAAAGACACGGGGATGCGCGAATAGAAATTGCGCAAAAAAAATGATGAAATGAAAATGAAAACTACTCGACTGGCCGTGCCCGGCCACTAATCTGATATATCTATTAATATAGAATTATACTCGAAGATTATTCCATATCAGTTTTATTTGGAGGAATTAAGTGGAAAAGTGATAAAACCGGCTTTCCGGGAGGGTACAGTTTTAAACACTTTCACATGATACAGCTCTGATTTACACTTTTGCACATATTTCTTGAAGGGATTGACCTTTGTTTAATGAGCTTTATCATTAAGTGAGATTTCGTTTCATTTAATAGATAAACAAGCAAAATATAGCCAACATTAAGTTAACGTTCAAAATGAATCTTCAGATTGCTCAGCAAGACGGCGGCATCAAACTTCGCCACCAAAGGCACAGATGCACCTGTGGAATTCTTTTGTACATCAATAGAAAAGTGACAAATGTTTGAATAATTACAGCCAGTTGGAACTCTATCTCTTAAACCTCCTTGACTGTACTGTATAATTGTATAACTGTCGGGATTCACAAGTACTGCAGAGTTCCCCCTTTTTTTCTAGAATGAAACGGGAATGTGACTTACCTGACGACCAGCCTTGAAATAAGTCTTCTCTGCTCTCGTGTTTCCGTAATGCACAACGTAAAGATTGGATACGAAGCTTCGCTGCACTCATATTTTATTATTTTTTTATCTTATTAATATTTTTTTTTAGGCACTCCCACGCACGAATGCGTAAGGGCTCAATACACATAGGCCAACAATGGGCGATAATTCGTTTTGTATTCGGGTATAATTCATACGCACGTACGCTTAGACAGTTTTTTTTTTTTTTTTTTTTTTTTAATACTCTGGGAACTTGCTAATTGTGCAAGCTTTTCTTCTTATGCAAGCTCCCTCCATATTCGTTACTACCTAGTGTTATTTCAACTCAGAGTAATTTCATGAAGATCAAATTATTGTATATTACGTAGGTTCATATGTGCTTGTAGTTGCAGGTGTGTATGTATTATACTTCTGTTATACTATTGTTTGTATTTGCTTTATGACACTCCAACCTTCTTGTACAAATTGTTAATCCTACGTAGCAATTATTTTGTATTACATGTATTTGAATATGGAAATAAATGAAAAGAAATGAAAAAGAAAATAATATTGTTCGCTATGCTACACACTGCTTCAAAAAAGTAATCCAACTTTGGAGGGCTATACACTGTAAAAACATCGGTGTTAGATTTAACACCATGGGTGTTAAATCTAACACCGATTAAACTTCAATAGAGGACCGCACCCACAGGTGTAGAAAATGTATCGTGACGGTGTTAAAAAGTGTTCGGAAAATTCTTTATCGTCTTGTTGAAGTTCAAAATTAACAAGAAGTGCAGTAACTAAGAAACTATTCAAAAAACAATTTTAAATTTTGAAATGACACCCGGAGGTGTTAATCTAACACCATGAATGAGCACCGGAAATTTAACCCCAGCTCGGTGTCTCATATTTAACACCGGACTTTTTGCAGTGTACCATTTCATACTTGTCAGCTATTGAGAGGGCAATGTTCGTTGTGATGAAATAAATCTTTTTTCTTGCCATCGATGCCTAAATTTGTTGACAAATGCCATGCATGACTGAGTCAATGAACTTTAAAGAAATTTTGACCATTTTTTTTTTCAAGTTTGAGTGTCACATGACGAGGAATAATTAATGTCTCACTGAATGGATGGGATCTGTCAATGAAAGTGACCAAATAAACAAACCAGACTGTACGAATACATGTTTGTTTTTAGGGTTTGTGTTTACGGTTTCTTGTAATATTTAATTATGGTCCATTGCATAACCTTTAACATGGCCAACTGTCCGATAACGTGGACACTTCCACTGAGGCTATCGTAACTGCACGTAGCTCTCAGCGAAAATCCATGTCTTGAATATGAAGAGAGAAAATGGATAATGGGTTATAGCCTTTGTGAGAGTTATCAACAACGATGCAACGTTGAAGGTTATGGACCATAAAAGGATGTTAGGAACCCTAGACACAAACCTGCAATCATGCAGCCGGCCTACCTTTGCCTTATCCTCCTCCTTTCCTCACATTCAAACTTGCCGTGTTGCTTCGATTATGGAGTCTTCTTTACCGCTAACACCATTGTTGGGACGCTGATTCAGTCCCCAATGAGTTTAAAACTCTAAAGGACACATCAAGGAACCAGTCATTTCGATGGCTCATGTCTCGATCCAGTGTTTTATTCGGGCTCGACTCAAGACTCCCGAGTCAAGACTCATGACTGTCACATATCAGTGCAGGTCCGTAACTAGGATTTTTATGGGGGGTTCAAAATTGGAAATAGTGGACCTTTCTGAGGGAGTTAAGCAACCAAGCGGAATAGGGTCTCACTCTGGGAGGGGTATATTTTCAAACGTAAAAACAATCAATTCTTCACCTCTAATAGTTCGGTTTGACACATGTATCAGCTATGAAGAAACTTCTCTGATCATCTTCGTGCCTATATACTGAATTGTTCTTATATCTATGCGTATCTAGGGAAAACGGCGCCCGGGGCATCCAAGCGCGAAAATTGCGCCCCTAATTTCTGAAAAAGTGTTCAACCCCAACCCCATCCCGGTAGGGACTTTAAAAAAAAATCTACATGGACTATGCTTTTTCAAGCACTTAAAAGGGGTCTTTTTGAGGGTGATTTAAATGTCATAAATTTTGATAAATTTTGGCGAGCGAGCGCAGCGAGCGAGCCGAAAATTTTTGAATTTCAGCCTACAAAACATGGAATTCTTGTCATTTTTTGGTTATTAAATCTTACAATTCTAGATACAGTGACGGCCTTAAACGATTTATGCCAACAAACTGAAAACTTGCAAAAATACTCTAAATTAGTACGAGCGAGTGAGCCGAAATTTGTATATTTCTGTGTACTGACATTGCACTTATTTCATAGTTCATTGTACTTGTAAATCATACAATGCTGGCACAGTGTTATTATGGTGGCTTGCCCTGTGTATAAAATAACAGATCATGCGACAATTGAATCCAAAAGCTTGCTAAAACTTACAAATCAATGTGAGCATTTTCTGAACATGTTCGTATATAGGGGTCTTTTGAGGGTGATTTCAATGTAATAAATTTTGATAAATTTTGGCGAGCGAGCGCAGGTGGCGAGCTGAAAATTTTTGCATTTCAGCTTACAAAACATGGAATTCTTGTCATTTTTTGGTAATCAAATCTTACAATTCTAATCAAGATAATAAATAGTGACGGCCTTATGTGATAGATAACGATTTATACCAACAAACTGAGGACTTGAAAAAATACTCTAAATTAGTACAAGCGAGTGAGCCGAAATTTGTATATTTCTGTGTATGAAACATTGCACTTATCTCATAGTTCGTTGCACTTGTGAATCATACAATGCTGGCACACGGTTATATGGTGGCTTGCCCTGTTTAAATAACAGATCATGCGACAATCAAATCCAAAAGCTTGATAAAACTTACAAATCAGTGTGAGCATTTTCTGAACATGTTCGTATATATCGTATCACTCTTCTGTCGTATTTGGAGCTTTGGGAAGAAGTTTTCATTTTTGTTCAAGCGGACCCTGCTCGCTAGCGGGGGGGGGGGGGGGGGGGGGAGCCTGAACCCCCCCTTACGGGCCTGCAGTGCTGGTAGCCAAACTGACTTTCTCTCCACTCAACTTCAGAGGAGTTACTCCTCAAGACTCACTCTTAATTTCTTACAAAACCAGACATCTTTCAACACCTTCGTGTATACAATGCACTACTTTAAGAACAATGACTGCATTCTAAAGTGACCGTATCAACCGATGACCATTTGTGGTCTGGTCTTGGGACAGAGTCTACTTTGGGGTGATAAACTCTAGGGGGCTTGTCAGTGGTAAGGGGACAGGAAGAACCACAGAAACAAACAATGCTCTCCGTTAAAGTGTCCGACTATAAGATTTGCCCTATCAAACTTTCAAGTGGAGTCCCAATTTGCCTAACTCTGGACCGTAACACAAATACTCTTAATGAGTTAATGATCGAATTTGTTAAGTCAAGCTAAACCTTTTTATGCCTCCGCCACGAAGTGGTGCCGGAGGCGTCCGTCCGTACTGTTGCGACCAAAATCACTCTGAGAATGATCGCACAAAAGAAACAATCAACTTATGTTCAGGTGGTTTATTAACAGTGATATTGTGGGTACAGACTCGTAATGGAATCACTTACACGTATTACAGCTAACTCTTAAATCATGACAGCGTGCATGAGGTCCGTATAATTCCCTGGAAGTCCAGATACGATGTTCGATGCACAGATGAATGATCCTTGACGCACCGATGAATAATCCGCGATGCACCGATGACTGATACCTCCGACGTAAATCCAGAGGCGCTGGTTATTGGACCGGATTATAAATCCATGGTATGGGTCCACAGCGAAACGTGTAGAATCTAACGTTATGACGACAGCGTCCCGTCGATGCGTTGAATGATAATTCACTCGATATTATCCAGCTAGGAGTCCAGCCCGTCACAGCTTCGCCGTAACAATGTCCGTTGACATTAAAAATGGAGTCTATCTCCAATGTAGGCAAATTAATTCTCTGCAGGCAAAATTTCTCCCAGGCCTTATCTCCACAAACATAACAGGTCAGCAGATAACACAGGACGGACTATAACAAGTCGCTTCAGAGCCAGAAGTGACGTAACTCTCAGAGCAGAGGTGTTGGGTACTCTGCCTACTGCAGAATTTCTCCAGCTTTTATATCCATTCACCCCTTTCTAGTACATTCTGTAATTTTCTCCAACCTGGGGCCACACCCTTAATGCTTATACTAGCAAGTCCAAGACTGTTCCAGAAATCCTAGCTGACTCACTGCCTAACTATGTGCATAACAGCCTACCAAAAATAACTACCAATCACATTGGGCTACAGGGACAGTGCCTCACTCAGCCCAAATATGTTAGCACTTCCTAGAACATTCTGGAATGGGTGAAATCATTCTAGATTGAGTGTGCTATAATGTATTTCCTGTACGCATGTACTGTAGCTACATTGTATTCCACCTAGAAAATTCTCTATTGATCTGGTCAGCCTGTATGTACTATATCTATATCATATAAAATGTTCTCCATTAATCTGGTCTACCTGTGTACATACACATTAAAACAACCATGCATGCAGTACCTTAATATACATGTACATAACTACTAATGTGTACATTATGTGACAGTACGTACGTCCGTCCGTACGTCCGTCCGCATTCGTTTACGCGATAACTTGAGTAACATTGACTGGAATTTTACCAAACTTGGTCCAAGTATAAAGTATGATGGGGCAATTACTTGATTAGATTTTGGGTGAAATCGACCAAAGGTCAAAGGTCAAAGGTCAAGGTCATATCATTATTTTTTTTTAATTCATGTTCCATATTCCACATTTCATACAAGTTTTATATTCCATTTGATTTGAAGCAGAAATGTTTTGCACACAATGGTCAGTTTGAACCATTAATGTATAAGGACATATAATTGGCGTGTAATAAGAGGAACCCACTAAAAAGCAAAGCTTGTAGGATGTGGGCTCCAAAGATATAACAGTATTTTAGTACAGTACATCAATGTCAGAAGTGACGTAGCATGCAAAATTCAAAATACCGAGAATATTACAATGTTTACGGGATCGTGTACAAGGTAGAGTATATAATGTTTATGATTAACTTATGGTATAAATGCTAAGAAAAGTAGCAAGTTGATCAAACTAATGAAGTCATCCGTGCGAGGCATCATTTGAGTATATGCAAAAAAAAAAAAAATTCAAGTGATTACGGCAAAATAATTAAACATAGGATTTTAGAAAATTGGCTTTGAGACTTTTCTTAAAGGAGCTTAAAGAACTTGAGTGCAACCGAACCGAATCTAACTCATTCCAGAAAGAAGGGCCGGTCGATGTAATTGTCTTAAGGGCTAAAACTGTACGAACAGGGGAAAAATGATAGGATTCACTGTGTCTTGTAGGGTAAGTATGAATATCACTGTTTTTCACAAACATTGAGGAAAATATACTAGGAAGGTCACCAGTATTCAACTTATACATTAAAATTCCAACATGATATAGATACAAATCAGACGTTTTGAACAATTTACTTGAAACAAACAATTCATCAGTGTGATCAAAAAATTGTGCTCGATTTATAATCCGCAAGGCCTTTTTCTGAACCAAAAATAACGAATCAATTTTAGTCTTTGAGCAATTCACCCAGGCTAATATTCCGTAATTCAAGTAAGGTAATAATAAAGTTGTATAAAGAGAATGCAATATTGGCTTTGGGAAGAGATATTTCAGTTTGTGAATAATTCCAACATTCTTGCACAACAATTTACAAAAATAATCAACATGTACCTTCCATGAAAGGTTACTGTCAATATAAATACCTAAAAATTTTGTTGAATCTATTTGATTTAACTGTAAACCGTTCATTAAAACTAAACCTGGAAGAGATTTTATTGTGTTACTGAAAACCATATAATTGGTCTTATTTATGTTAAGTGACAATTTATTTGCCTGAATCCACTCAAACACCAACTTAAGTTCATTATTCAAAGAATCGAGCAAAACATAAGGATCTGAGTGAGAATAAAAGAGACTTGTATCATCTGCGAACAGAAGAAAAGACAGCAGAGAGGATGAGCTCCGGAAGTCATTGATGTATAAAATGAATAAAAGAGGACCTAAGACAGTGTAAGAGGAGCCCTGTGGAACACCACAACAAATCGAGTTTATATCAGATTCATGATTATTTACGGAAACAAATTGAGTTCGACCGGTAAGATAACTTCTGAACCACTCCAAGGCCTTTCCACGAATACCGTAATGATTTAGTTTATACAAAAGAATTTCGTGATCTATTGTGTCAAAGGCCTTGGAGTAGTCCAGAAACAGACCGACTGTATGCGACTTTGTGTCTATAGCTCTTACAACTTTCTCAACCAGTAGTAATATAGCATGGGTGGTTGCATGTTTTTTCCGGAACCCGAATTGATTATCAGCTAAAATATCACATTCGTTTACAAATTTGATTGAACGATTATAAATTGTATCTGTTTACCCGATAACTCAAGACTGGATCACGCAAATTTCACCAATTTTTGTCCGAGGATAATGTATGGTGGGACAATAGTTTATTACTTGATTGATTTTTGAGTGAAATCGGACAGAGGTCAAAGATCAAGGTCAAATCCTAAAATTTATCTCTTTATGTGACAACGCAAAACTGGATGGAGCAGCTTTCCCCAAACTTGGTCCAAGGATGATGTATGATGGGGCAATTAGTTGAGTAGATTTAGGTGACATTGGCAAGAGGTCAAAGGTCAAAAGGTCGAGGTCAAATGCTAAAAATGTTGCTATTTCCCCATATCCATGCCATGCCCAAAGGTATTTTCTTGAAACTAAGTGTAGACATGTACTACTGCATAAAGATTCTCCAGAGAGAGAGAGAGAGTTTCATGTCATAAGGTCAAAGGTCAAAAGGTCAAAGGTTAGGTGAAAATGTTACGATTCACTTTTCTCGCAAATGGTTCAATGTATCTTCATGGAACTTGGTACATATGCATGTACTGACTGGCAGGGATTATCTAGGGAATACAGGGGGCATGGGTCAATATTCAGGGGGTCAAAGGTCAAGGTCAACTCCTCAATATTTTACTATTTCCCTCATATACTAGTATATATATTCAATGCTTGCATTATTTTTAAAATTCAATATAATTATGTACATGTATTACCTAATGGAGATTCTCTTGGAAATTTCCTGCCAGGTCAAAGGTCAAAGGTTAAGGGTCAAAGCAAGGTTTTAATGCAAAAAAATCTATTTTGCACTGTTATTACACTCTTTCTTCATACCTTTAAAATTACTCAATGCATAAACTTATAAAAGGGTCAGTCAGAAGTTAAGTAAAAATTCTCAATTCCCCAAATTCATGTACCTGAACTCTTTCATAGACAATTATAGCAAACCTAGTTCAAGGAAAGTGAACATTCAGGATATTTCTGACAAACCTGTCATTTCAATATTTTGCCAGGTATGTGAAACTGTCATCACACATTGTGAAGACATTGTACTATACACCTATTGGGAGAATCATGAATTATTGCGGAGGCATCAGTCGCCATAGCGACATTTCTAGTTCTTCTTCTTTTTTAAACTGATATCAGGACTCCTTCAAAATATTCCCTACTTGCAGCCACCTGCCCATTATATGGACATCGCTCAAAGAGAAGAAGAACAAAAAATGTGGGCAATGCCGACCAAACTGCGACAATCCCGTTATATATCAAGCATTCTTGCATATCAGACTGTCGGTCATTATGAATGTTATGTCAATTATTTTCAGAGAAAGGAAAAACAAAGAAAAATAAACACCTCGCCTACACCAGATGTAGACTTATCGAATGCAGTGATTGACAGTCACAAAGTTATAGATGACATGACATGGTCGAAAGTAAATAGGTAAATGCCCACTCTTGTCAATGATTGTATGGTCACAGTGCGATCGGTTAATAGCCACAAGCATGGCGCCCCCTGACACGCCCCGCCGATTAGGCAAGGGACCGCCAAGCAGTCATGGGCGTAAATCCCGGGGGGATGGGGGGATATATCCCCCCCCCCCCTGAAATGGAGGAGGGGGGGATGGCCTGTACAATCATCCCCCCCCCCCCCCCCCGAATTTTGAAGGGAAAAAATGGAGGAAGCAGAAATGTGATTGTATCAATTTTGGCATATAGCATGACGTTTGTACGCCGGCCTTCAGACAGGTAACAGAGCTGAACAGTATTCTATCTTGTAGGAAAATGTATAATTTTCTCAAGCGCTCGCTCGCTTCGCTCGCTCGCGAAGAAAGTAACATCGACATACACTGTAAGGTATGGCTCAGACGTTGACAACGTCAAATAGTATAGGTCTACTTGTAAACATGCTATGACGCGAGTAACTGGGGACCATCTGCAAAATATGTACGAAAACATACAAACAAACAATAACAACAAATTTATCGCCATAATTGAATCCCCTCCATTTCCTGAATCATTCCTGAGAAACAACAGTGACTGATGACTCAGTCAGGATACATCTATGGGCATACCAAGGGAAGATCAGGGACGTCGAATCTATGGGGGGCAAAGGGGCATTTGCCCCGCCCCAAAGGAAGTGTTTAGACAGACAAATCATTTATCCCCCAAGCAATTCCCGAGATGAGGACAAATCTCGAACTTTCTTGATGGAAAATTATCCAAATATCGCCAGAACTATGCACCAGATCGTTGTATTGCAATAATGAACATGCAAAAAGTCCGCTATACAGGATAAGGGACAAACTTTGTACACTTTTGACATAGACGTATATTCCCTAATTTATCAAAGAGTGTGCAGCAGATCTTTCACTTAACAAAAGCAACCTAATATGTATAGAGGCGTCGATGGGGGGGGGGGGGGATGGTTCTCAAATAAAAGTGGGACAAACAAAAGCGAAAAATATAGCTACAAACGGCAGTTTTTGGAGTGTAAAATGTTAAAATTTTAAAGCTCGCTCGTTCCGCTCGCTCGCATTTAACCGCTTTGCCATTCTCCTGATGTTGCTGCCAGTGGTTGACAGCAGGTGCACCCGGTGCGCCCCCCTTAATTTCCAAAGCGAAAACATAGCTACAAACGACAGTTTTTAGGACTGGAAAATGTCAAAATTTTCAAGCTCACTCGCTTCGCTCGCTAGCATTTAATCAGTATGCCATTCTCCTGATGTTGCTGCCAGTAATTGCCGGCAGTTGCGCCCGGTGTGCCCCCTTAATTTCCAAAGCGAAAAAATACAGCCACAAACGGCAGTCTTTGGACTGTAAAATGTCAAAATTTTCAAGCTCGCTCGCTCCGCTCGCTCGCATTTAACCGCTATGCCATTCTCCTGATGTTGCTGCCAGTAATTGCCGGCAGTTGCACTCGGTGTGCCCCCTAATCTAATTTCCAAAGCGAAAAAGTATACCTACAAACGGCAGTTTTTAGACTGTAAAATGTCAAAATTTTCAAGCTCGCTCGCATTAATATTTTAATCGCTATGCCATTCTCCTGATGTTGCTGCCAGTGATTGTGACCAGGTGCGCTCCCCTTAATTTCCAAAGCGAAAAATATAGCTACAAACGGCAGTTTGGGGACTGTCACAATGTCAAATTTTTGAAGCTCGCTCACTTCGCTCGCTCGCACTTAATCGCTATGCCATTCTCCTGATGTTGCTGCCAGTGATTGACAGCAGTTGCGCCTGGTGTGCCCCCCTTAATTTCCAAAGCGAAGAATATAGCTACAAACGGCAGTTTTTGGACTGAAAAATGTCAAAATTTTCAACGCAAAGAGATTTTACCGTAGGAGGGGGAAACCCCCCTACCATACCCTCCCCCCTCGCTTGATTCGTTCCCTCACAAACCGCTCCTCCTAAGATCAAATCCTGTCTACGCAGATGATAGGCCCCATTATTTAGTAGGCCTTCACAGTGATGTCGCACAGCAAGAGCTGAAATACCACGATTTTGTCATTCAATAATAAATATTGTGAATATTTCATTTTCTTATTGTTTTTTTAAAGAAAAGAAAACAAAATTTTCACCACAAGTGAGCACCAGATCGCTGAATTTCAGGTCTGAAAATGCAAAATCTTCCTCGTGTGGGAGAGGGATACCCCCCCCCCCCCACCCCCCCCCCCCATACACACCCTTCCCCCGTTCGGTCGTTCCGCTCCCTCTCACAGATATTTAAAAAAAAAAAATGTTTTCATACTTTTAAGGTCTGATTTTCCGCCGAAAGTCGTCTGACAAGCAAAAAAAAAAGCAACAAGAACAAAAAGTCTTTATGTTGTTGCTGCCACTTTTCTCCCACTTTATATTTCATGCAAAAGAGTGGGGCATCCGATCCCTGTAAAGTGTGTGTGTGTGTGTGGGGGGGGGGGGGGGGAGGGGGGCACAAAGCTTCTCCCCCCCCCCCCCCCACCCCCACCCCCCACCCCCCAAAAAAAGGCTTCGCCGGTCCGGTTATGGGCTTGTAATCGTGGTGATGGTGACCATCCCCCCCACTCCTCAGTATGGATTTACGCCGTTGCAAGCAGTACCTCCATTAGGGCGCCAATCAAGACAACCAAGTGACAGGGAGACGCCACGCTTCAGACTGCATATACAATGATACTCCATTAAGAAAATATATACGGTAAGGTATCTTTGCAATGAAAAAGAGTGATTAAGAACACTGTACTCGAACCTCTACACATTTTCAATTTCATTCCTTTGTTACCACATATTCCAGCTTCTGCTTATGCATGTTTTTCTTTTTCTTACGTAGCCTCATTTCCCTTCATTACAACGATAATGTTAATTGTCAATAATTTTTAGATTTGATGTTATCAAAATATCTTAATATCATTAATCAGAAAACATACCCGTGTGACTGATACATCATCCACGTTGATAGACAATAAAAAAATGATATATAAACTTTTAGGAATTTTAAAACATGAATACATAAATATTGCACAATGATAAATGTAAATGTCTTGAAACCTCAAAAGTTTCAATTGATAAAATGCTGGAGTAGTATTGGCATAATAATCACTGTGATTAATCGAACGAATATGTTTCTTCTGAAGCAACAATATATTTTCTTTGATATCAAATTATTTTGTTTTGCTGTATTTCTCATGAATGTTGCTTTAATACTAAGGCTTTTATGTAGTCTTATTGATTGTAATGGTGTTTGTTTATTTGGTTTTTTTTTTATGGAAGTGTTGATAAAACCTGAAACCTGAAAATGAAATGAAATCAAATTAAATGTTTTAATCAAAGCCCTTGGTAAGGTTATGGAAATTTTGATCGCAAAGCGAAAACAAACAAACATCGACTTCCCAAAAGTATGCTGACAATGGAAACAAACTATAATATTAAATATGACTCTAATAATAATGAGACGAAGTATCAGAAGTAAAGGGAGAAGAAGGGAATATAAATTGAAGGACCACTGACAACCTGATGTGGTGTACAACAGAGCTCAGGGTTGAACTATAATACCTGCAGTGACCTGAGAGAACTTTTGTGGCCCCTATGAGAGAAAATTTGTTGTATTTGCATTACACAAGTAATATAACTACACTCATTACACAAAGTAATACAACTACACCTGCCCATCCATCGTATACTATGATAACCTCATTGTTATCGTCAGTGCCTTCTCAACTCTGTCTCATTTGTTACGGTACCGCGCATCTATGGTTTGTCTTCAATATATCGTATGTCCCCCCACCCCCCCCCCCAAAAAAAAAAAAAAAAAAAAAAGATTACAACGGGAGCTCCGCATTGATTCTTTAAAAACAGTAAATCAATCTAAATACAAATTCAGGGTATGAAACTATAACTCATTGCCCACATCTTACAGAAAACCCCATTCGATTTGCTTCAGTGGTCAAAGAGAAATGAGGAATTTTGTAGAGAATGTCAGGAATCTCCCTCCAAGTTTTGTCTATTGTATTCACACACAGAGCATCGAAGTGCTTAGAAGAATCAGACTCGTGACATGCTTTACAACAATCCACATTTCTCTGTGACAACTTAACCAATTAGAATGAGGTTTTCTGCAAAATAGAGCTAAGATGTTGTATTTTAAGACCTGGAAGTAGCATTTAGATAGTTTAATCATGTTGGGTGTTATCAATGCGAAAATCTGATTTTATTTATTTTTGGGGACATATTGTGTAAGCTATTTGCAACTTTACGACATGCACTTCGTTTCTGAAATCGCCATTCCACGTCAATCTATCGTCCAAAGGACAAAATGAATTGGAAAGATGGGTCAAACATTGGTCACCATAAACGTGAGAAAATAAACAACACGCAGATATAAAGGCAAAATAATTCTAAATGATCATGGAAGCGTACCAGGATTCCGTACAAACAACAATCCCTCTTTTTTCCGGATCGTGTATAGTTATGCCACATGTCATTATAGCGGCAAACGTGGGATACTGGCTAAAATCTGCAAGCACATCTATGGAACAAAACAAAGGGAGAGACGATCCGAAAGCATAATATAGCACACTTCATTGGGAAGCAGTAAAAAAAGGAAAGGTTTCCCTATACGGCGCGTATATTAAAAACAAGCAAACAAACAAACAAACACACAAACAAACAAACAAACAAACAAACAAAATAATCTTCCAACCTTGGAGCATTGAGACCCCCTCCCCCCGGACCGGAGCGCACGGATAGACGTGTGTTACGCGTTCTTTTCTCACGGAGATGGTCAGAGTGCTATAGCGAGGGAAAAAATTATATCAGCCTAGTTTTACACGACTCCTTGGCTAAAAGTAATAAAATACAAATCCCTCTCCTTTGGTGAAACATTCTGCAGTCATCAGTGGATTGAAATCTGACAAATTGTTTCATAATTGGACTGAAGCGGTGTCTAATGGTCGTGTTCAATGCATGTATATAAACTTAATTACGATTTCTATAAGAGATACCGGGAATTAAAAAGTATCCCATAGCTCTTAGTCCTTATAGTGGCATAAAGCCGTGTATATTTCGTTCTTGGAATCTTATTGCCTTTTGCCATGTTCGTAAAGGGAAGGTTTACAAACATTGACGGTAGGGCTCGTTTGTGTAATCTTTGTAATAATTATTCTACGTATGTAGGTGACTAGTTTCATTATCTTTTTGTTTGCCCATTTATATAACTATTCAAACAGGAAAAAGCACTGCATTTTTATACAAAAATACTCAATTAATAGACTTATTAATAGACTGCAATCTTGATGATGTGTTGATTTTGTTCGTATTTTTCTTCATTTGTAAATCATTAAGCTTACCTTTTGATATACTTTCTTTGTTTCGCATGTTTTGTTTTGAGCGGTTGTTTTTTATTGTTTATGTCATATCATCATTCGCACACTATTGTAGTTATATCTTTCATTACTATTGATGTTGTTTATCTTGTGTATCTTGTAAATACATCGGCAAATATTTTCGAATTGTTCGAAATATTTACTTGAAATCAGTACAACGTATTCGCAACGTATAGGCCCTATATACCATGCATGGAATGATAAAAAGAAGTTTAAGCACACAATATGATATTTATGTCGAACATATTATATCAGAAGCGTTATCATTATGCCGAATAAATGAATTTCGTATTGGCTCAACTCCTCTGTGTTCAAGATGAACTTCTGTTGGACAAAATACACTTAAACCAACAGAATACTCAAATTTCACCAAAAACAGACCAATTAAAGTAGTTTGATTTTTTCTTTCCTTTCGTGAAACAGTTCAATTATACCCAAGAGGTATTTCGATTGGACAAAGTGATGGTATAGTCACTTGACAACTCGCCAATCTTTTTGGCAGTAAAATAAGCAATTTTGTTAACCTCCGTTTTGGTATCATTCATCCAAGCAGTTACAGTTATAATCTATATAAAATTATAATTTATAGCAATTTAATGTGGAGCCTCGTATATATCTATCCATTCGGAGGCCTCTCCCGACTTTTAATTGACCATGTATACCTTTTGCATTGATAGAATAATACATGTACGTGGATATGGATGTGAATAGGAATATAATAATCGTATGTTTATATTATAATTATGTACTGGATAAAAGTTCATTTTGTCACAATCAGTTACAAATTACCTGTTTGAATAAACTTTCGCCTATACCGGATCTATAGGCTTCTTCGATCGCTGTGAGAGAGTTGTTTTCCCACTAGCTGACGTAGCTGGCGCACGCTGAACCAGTTGACCAGAGCCTTCTATCTAATTGACATAACAATCAGATGAATCTTTTCAGCCGTTTATATTATGCTTAATTATACATGATATTTCCATTTCAATTTCAATTTCAATTCATTTCATACTTCCCGTATATAACAACATTACATCAAAAGTATTTAGCACAAGTTCTTGTACCTTGTCACCAATGAACAAAACAAATAAAAACAACATACAATACAATAATGTAAAAACAACAAAAACAATAGACATATGAATTCATGTGTAAATGGTATTATAATCATATATCATGAAATGAATACATAATGTATTCCCCTATATACCAAGAGAGGGAGAGATGCTAATTATTTTAACACTAATAGATGCGCTTACAAAGAGAGAGAGAGAGAGAGGGGGGGGGGGGAGATGCGTATATGTATGAGAGTAACTGATGTGCAAGAAATAGCCAAAACTTTTACACTTCGCCATGGAAGAGAAGAATAAGCACACTGGCATATTCTTCTGTATGATGTGAATATAACATTGAATGCACATCCAATACCCAAGTTAGGAAATTGAAAGCACGTATATGTAATTCACCCCTAAATCAATCATAATGATCAAAACATTTTTCATGTCATCATGTGACATAGTCATCCACCTTTACCTAAAACCATAGTAATACGTATTTTGTGGGGAAATTGCCTTATGACAGAGCTTCAATAAAATTCAATATAAGAAGAGTAATAACTTTGAAAGAATGGGATTTGAAAATATGGATATGAATTCTTTTTGATATTATGTCACGCAGAAATAATGACAATTTACGTGAATAAATATGTTTTTTCTGAGACTATAACGTCATCGGTAATTTCATCGATAACAGTTATTAATTAATGTTTTTTTTATTTGTAGGTCCTACGTCCGTATCAGGGCAATACATCCGATGGCAATACCCCCTGGCTAGATAATGATTAGTGATAAGGTAAGAGTAAAGATTGGGGTTAGGGTTAAGTTTAGGGAATGGAGTTTGGGTCAGGGTTAGGATTTGGTTCAGGATTAGGATTAGGGTTATGGTCAGGGGAAGGGTCTCGGGGATAATTGTCCTAGACCCCTTCCGTCTGCCAGTGACTGGTATCAATGTTACAAGAAAATAATGTCAAACTCTAAGTGCCAGGAACTTGTTTTTGTTTTTTGATTTTCTTTGTTTTAATCAAACTCCTGTTGACATGCCAGGCAAAACTGGAATAGTGAAAAGAGAAATTCCAGAAGAGATAAAAGATAGTATGATGAGAAAGGAGTAAATGTGAAAAGACTAGATATGACAAAAATTTAGGAAGATATGAAAATTGTGAAATTTAGGTGTTTTTTTTTTCAGAAAACGCTTCTTGAACAGGCAATTGATATGTAAAGAAATGCAAATCAATGAGTTAGTGATGTCTATTTCTCTTAGATACTAGTACCCAGCCAGGAATAACACCATGTTTTATCCTTTTGTGGCAGAAAACTAAATTTCCATTCTAATTGTTTGCAATAATTAGGAAATTTTGAGGTGATGTCATTTCATTTCATTTCATTTCATTTCTTTATTGTCCAAATTATGTATAAAAACATGGCATGGAAATTTGATTTTGTCACACATTCATAAACACATATTGACAACAGATAAATAGCGAATAATATTACATTACATATAAGACATCAAGTGAATTCTCAAAAAATACAGAGAACCAAACATACGTCACAACATTGACTAGCATCATGTGTTTAACGTGCAGAGGTGGAAAAATAAATATATTTGTGTACATACACAGAAAACTATGGAAAAATCAATTGCCGCAAAAAGTTGTATAACCACAAATTCAGAAACACCTTATTTTACACAGACCACTCCAAATGTCATAATCCATAAATTATAACACATATTGCACATATTCCTTACACCACCCCCCCCCCCCACCCATACACACAGCTAAAATCTGCTTCGTTTCACTGAATCCCAGACACGCCCGATGTGCACAATCAGACATCTATTGCACATTAATCTTAATTCACTTAGAAGTTATTCTATTCAAATAATTACAAACCATAAAATTCTTGTGTGTTTTTGATAATGCTCAAAATACCCCCCCCCCCTGCCGTCATACACCAAACCAGCTACAGCTCTCCCTTCACTTTATACAAAAATCAGCGGTTGTTATTACACATCCTGATTGCGTATGGAACAAAGGAGTCTGCATATCGATTTGTACGACATTTCAGAGACCGTAGTCTTCTGCCTGATCGTAGGAATTCAAAATAATCATGTAGCGGGTGATTCTCGTTTAACATAATACCATCTGCCATATTGGCGATCCGATCTGTACATTCCTTTGTAAGGTCGTAACTTTCCCCAGTGATTTTGCTAGCCTGTCTCACTATAGCTTCCATTCTCTTGAAGTCTTGTTTCCTGCAGACCCCGAACCAGATGACACAGTTAAACAATACAATACTTTCAACAAGTGATTTATAGAAAAGATTGAGAATAGTTCTATCAATGTGTAGTGATCTCAGTTTTCTCAGAAAGTACATACGAGTCCGGGCTTTTGAGATAACAGATCTACACTCTTCAGTCCAAGAAAGTTTACTGTCCACTGTTGTCCCTAGGTATTTGTAGCTCTTGACTATCTCAATATCTGTACCACCTATATTTATAAATTTTGGCTGTGGGGGCATTTTCCGAAAATCAAACACAATCTCCTTGGTTTTGGTGAGATTTAACTGCAGACAGTTCTTGTCACACCAAGAGGTAAAACGTTCAACCTCGGCACGGTAGCTAGATTCATCCTCATCAATAAGTCCTAAAATAACAGTGTCATCTGCATATTTCAAAATGAACACATTTTCCCTTGCTGATTTACAATCGTTTGTGTACAGAATAAACAGCAACGCCGACAAAACACAGCCTTGTGGAGCACCTGTGTTCAAAACGACAGGGTCTGAAAAGCAATTTTGAACTTTCACAGTTTGAGACCGATTACATAAGAAATCTTTTATCCATAAGATCAGATAAGATGGTACATTCATGTGACGCAGCTTCTGAAGAAGAATGTGAGTCTGCATAGTATTGAACGCCGAGGAAAAGTCATCATCAGCTGATGTCATCATCAGCTCATTCTGCATATTCATTTCAGTTGATAACGCACTGCTCTGCCAAAGTAGCAAAACTACAATACTGAGTAGATGATTTTTGAAACTTCCCTTTCCTTCTTTTCAAACTGTGATCGCGTGATGGCGCTATTCCGATCACCGTGCCACCTTTTTCGCTGATGCTCATATCAATAATAATCTCGACATTCTCAATCACGTAGAGTTGGGGAGCCAGCGGAGTTTACTTGACGGAAAATCGACTTCCGCTAATCGAGCGGCTGGTAAATTTTAGGAGTGGCATATCGACGATTTGAGCCAATACCGATGACAAGAACGTAAGTATCCTGTGATTACTTTCAAAGTTAGTTATTGTCGTTGCTTTTCTCAGCGAGCAAATGCGGGTAAATTTGCGGGATTTCTCGTAAGATATCGGTAAAGTTTGTGTATGCAGCCTGGGCTTCAGCAAATATTACAAATGAAAGTCCCAGCCCTATCTATTCTGAGCATGAGTCAGAGCATGAACAGCTTATGAATTCAGCGGACTCTGCATGCCGCGCATACCGGAGAGAGCCCCCGTACACGTCTGCCAGCAAGAGGTCAAACCCCGCAGGCAGTGTTACCTTGCAATGACACAGCTAAAATAACACATTTACCGAATCGCTGATATAGAGTCTACTTGGATCTCGCTCCACGCTCAGTTAGACACCTACCATGTTTTCTAATGAAAGTGTCTATCATTAATACTCAGGGGTACAGGGATCATTTTAAATCAAATTGAGCAGCACACAAAATTAAATTTAACGTTACTATTAACATGATTAACGTTATTAATATTAGGCCTAGCAAAAAATAGGCCTAGGCCCTAACGTTATTCTATATAAAATTTGAGTCTAAATAAGTTATGCCAATGACCATGTATATGAGGTTAAGACATGTTTGCTTTTGGTAAACTTTATCAGAGTTCTATTACCAGATTACATGTTTGCTTTTTTGATTTGTTGAAAAATGCAATGATTAGATTAATGCCTAATAGACAACTAGATCTAATGATCATTTTCATAATTCACTTGTGAAAAGTGTAACGTTAGATGTTTTCATGTGTGGGATCAAACTAACGTTAGAACTATTTTAGTTGTCTAGATCTAACACACTTAGGCTTAAATAATACATAATACAGACCTAGCTAAAAGTTAAGAGTGGTCTAGGCCTAATTGTCACATGTTCTATGGTGTTAACTAACAGGCTGTAGACTAGTTGGCAGATCTAGGCATCGCGTCTACCACCATTCATTGTCCATGCACCAGTGGCAGTGTGTAGTGTCTTGTTGGTTATAGATTTTGGGTGCGTTTATCAACTCTTTTTCTCGGCAGAAATAGGTTTTCCAAACGGCTGTCAGACAATTTTTACGAGATGATAAACGCAAAGCTGTTTTGAAAGCCCTTTCGGAAAGCCTTTTCGAAAGCCGCAAATTTGTGCTTTTCGAAACAGGTTTCCTAAACGGGTTTCCAGAAACCTGTTTCTAGAAGCCTTTTCAAGCGAGATAAACGCAAAAGCTGCTTTGAAACGGCTTTGTACATGTACAGTACAGTTGAACCTCTATTATCCGGCCTCCCTTTATCCGGATCTCTCTATTATCCGGACGCAATCTCGCCGTGATTTTTTAAATCTTTTTTGAAGAATTACGGGAGGAAAGGGGGATTCCCAACTCCTTGAGAACTCCTACACAAACACGTATGAATTACTTGATACATTTCTTAATAATTATTTAGGTAAATCATCCCAAGAATTTATAAAAGAAAATGATTTCATTCTTGCAAACACGAACCTCTATTTTGGGGTCTGTTACTGAGTGTAACAATGAAAAGGTTGCGGTATTACACATTACTACATGTGGTACTACAATAGGCTACATCAGTACATGTGTATGTATATGTACATGTATAAAGCATTGAGTCTTCCGTATCCGGCCAAATCCCTTATCTGGATGAGCCCCGGTCCCGACTTGTCCGGATACGAGAGGTTCAACTGTACTGCAGTTACAAACCATGCACGCCTTATATAACCTCTTCTCCTCGGGTCGAATTGCGCAATGCAGCTGTGCAGTGACAGGCCAGTTATCGTGTTTGCGAAGAGTTGATAAACGCAACTATTTTGGAAGCCCTTTCTAAAGGGCTTTGGAAACGGCTTTTGAAAGCTGTTTAAACAGGGGAAAGATGATAAACGCAGCCCTAGATACTAGAGATTAATGTTGGATAGAAATCTAAACTAAAGATCATACTAGACATAGATGGGATAAATCAGTATTTTTAGTGTCACATGACTTTCCTATTTGTGTATTCAGAACTATTCAGTTCTGCTTGGTTTAATGACATTGATTTCCAGCAGCCAATGTAGAGTTGTAGCTTTAACATACTACATTCATAAGTACAAATTATTATGCAATCAATTTCACCTTTCAGTATAGAGACTGTGTTTAGAAAAGAGACAATCACATATAATTGTTCATTGTAAATTTAGTGTTGATAGTGTAGATTTCTTGTACTACAGCTGTAGTAAGGTGTAATGACAGACATGTTGGGCCAACACATGTGTGTACAAATGTATCTGTAGAACAATGGGTTGTTATGAGTAAGAAACTTAGTCATCATAGATCTTTTTGTTGTTGCTTGCATTGATTGTGCATTCTAACTAAAGATTCTCCTGACACGCACGCACACATAAACAAAGAAAGATCTCTTTTGATCAGATAATTTGTAGATCTACATAATCTACATTTGTAGATCTACATAATCAGGTTCATGGGGGTATATACACTGTAGGCCTGTCAATTTTGTCATTTGTTCCCAATTACAGTGTATCATGCCTCCTCTGTTCATACTTCTACAGTGCATTTTTATTCACATGAAACATATTTTTCTAAGTTTTTAATTCATCTCTTTTTTTTATAGTGAAAGAAAACAAAAGAATTTCTGAAATGGAATTGCTCTACAATGTAAACAGAACAATACAATGTAAACAAGCATCCAGTGTCAACATTTTTAAAACTAATAAAAGTAAAAACTGACAAAAAGAATGTGCATACGTCTCTACAAGGTTATCTTAATTTGTTTAGGAAATGATGTCAATATTTACACTTTGCTACAATCCTCCTTCCCACAAATGACAGCAAAAAAAAAAAAAAAAAAATCAAAAAAGAAATGATGATAAAAAATAAACGAATAAAGTTAACAAAGATGTCAGCCTTCTCAAGAGCAAGGTTTCAACCATTCTAATAATTACATGTATATACATGTATGAGCAGGTGTTTACAGAGTTCAGTGTATACCCTGCGTTATCAGAATGATACATTATTCCTACCCCAGATTGTCTTACATTTGACGTAGAAACAAAATCATCCATTGGTTATTCTGCATATTCTCTTGCTGTGCACTGTTTAAATAGTTCTTATTATTAAGATGCATTTCAATATGCAAGTATTATTTAACCTAATAACGGTATTTTTACCCAACTTCCCTAAAAAGGGCAACCAATACAATTATTGTACAAGTTGTTATGCTTTACTATTAATGTGTACACTGTACCTGTGAGTGCAAGGAACTTTACGTTTCTAATTGCCATACCTCAGGAATGTGTTATTTCATAAGCATGACTTCACCAGTATTTACACTAAATCATTACCATTTGGAAATTAGGCCTCAAAAAGGCTCTTTTTTATATTAAATGTGGAATTCAAGCCTAATGAGCATTCATATAACATTAACAACACTCATTTTCATGCACTTACACGTATATACCTGAGAAATAAAAGTGAGAAATTGTTTATGTTCGTACATGTATTTCTTAAAAATCACGAGACTGTAAAATGCTCTTATGAGTGAGATTTTGGAATGCTTGCCGCAAGAAGTGATTTAGTTTACTGGTGGCTGGGCTAAATTGTTGTTCTGTGACTACTATTATGGTCAAATATTGACTACAGGAGAAAGATTGGATGGTCCATGACAGTGTAAGATATACATGTGTAGATGGCCTCTGTGCAGAGCATTTTCAAGACAGCATTTATTTATTATTATTTATGATTATTAATTATTATTGTTATTATTATGATTAAGTATTATTATTATTATTATCATTGTTGTTATCATTATTATTATTATTGTTGTTATTGTTCTTTATTATTATTTTTCACACTTATTCATTTCTATTTTATTTTGTTATTTATTTATTCATTTATTTATTCAGCAGAAGATATTTCTGATGGTTGCATTAAACAGGTGGCCACTGTGATAGGTCTGAGTGCATTACTGGTCAACATGCATGGTCGTTGGTCCAGAAAAAGAGAAAGATCCAGTATGTTACAATACAGGTTTACTTCATGGCCTGGACACACACTTAACATTTTTGATGATGAAATCAAAAAGTGCAGTGCGTATTGCGTATTTGCTCAAAATTGTGAAGTGAACCGGCTGGTTGACAGTGTAGCAGCTATTATGGCATTAATTGCAGCTGGTGGTAACTGGGGCACATTTGACAAAACTCTGTTTATCATGCATTCCTTATGCACTGCCATAGGCTAGCGGGATGGTTTTAAGCAGAGATGGCAAGTCTATGGAGCAGCGAGGCGTGAGATTTGGCAGCGCGTCAGCGCCACCCGAACGGCCGAGGTGAGAGAACAGGGGGTAGGGGGTGTCCCCTCTTGCTTCTACTGCAAGGAGCTGTAGCGTTTTTAAGCTGTAAATTGTGCGGTCTATTGCATACTGAATGTATATTTTAGGTCAAGTGAAAATCTAGTGACAAATATGCTTGGTACAGTGCATGCAACCACAAGAAGTGTACACTCCTTTCTGATGTATTGTGCAGTACAGACTGAGATAGCCAGAACATTTTTTCAATTACTTGTTCTAGAAGAACACAAGATTCATATTCATAATGCAGTTTACATAAGCTCGCTGCACTCTTGATATTGACAGGGTGTTCAGATGCAAAAGAAAAAAAAAATTATACTAGCACGGTATCATTTTATACTAAAACGGTATACAGTGTAGCTATATGATGAATTTATATGTCTGAACGCTGACTAATGAAACGACACATAACAAACCAACGTATAGTGAAATGACGGTCAGAGCATCGTTTGGAACTAGAACTCTATAACAAATCAGCATTCCATTACAAATTTGTATGTCTATTGTGCGTCTGAACATATGGTGGCCATGGAATGGTATACATGTAACTGGGTGGGGCTTAATGAGAGCATGCACGGTCCGGAAGATGGTCCCATGGCTGTCACTCATTGACCACAACAGCGTGCGCAGTGGAAAACTGCGCATCTACATCTATTGTGTACAACATTTTCCAGAACGGTCGAGATTAGGTCCGAACGGTCTGTCCACTTTGATTCTTTTATATACAATATACATCGTTTCTTTTGATATCGAGTTTTGGTATAAACTGGCTTGAGTCTGAACAGGGGGCTATTTACAACCAGAAGTCACTCAGTCAGGGCCTAGGGGGTCAAGGTGAACCACAGGCTTGACAAGAGCATGAACCTGCCAGCTACTTGTGTATGAAGCTTCAATAGGTGGAGTGCCCCTTTCAAGCTGTTCACATCTTGACCACATGATTTTGTGTGGTGAGGAACATTGATAATATTCCCTAAGTTAGGTAATAGTTAGGTTCACACGCTATTCCTAAACTTTAAGTTTAGGTTGAAAACTTAGCTCTCGATGATTAGCTTGTACAGCTGTAGTTTAGCACTGTGTGGACGCACTCGAAAGTTAGCAATCTTAAAGTTTAGTCGATGATTAGAACCACGAGACATCTTAGGATTTACGCTCTCTCCACGAGCCACGGGGGGTCCCCACTTGTAGTTTCGCTCCGTGTGGACACAATAATCAACAAGCTTGTGAGTTAGCGTGAACCTTGCGTCTCGTTCGCTGCGGTATTTTGTATGGGCTCAATGTCATCTAGCAAAGACTCTGCACTTCCGTTGTAATCATCGAGTGGGGCTCGCTCGTAAGTTGTAAATTAAAAGTTTAAGTGCGTGTGTGAACCCGTGTTGTGAATTCACGAGTGGAGCTAATCATCGACAGTTAAGTTTTTGACCTACACTTCACTATCAGTGTGAATTTCACGGCTTCACAGACAAGAATTACGCCATATTTTGATACATTAGAATGTATTGTTTTTATTACCATGATGTTTTGTACAGTTTTATTTTCAGTTGAAAATGAAAATGAATTTAAATGAAAGGTGTAATCAAACGTTTTCTCTTTCTATTTATCTACAGTACAGAGATGTCGCTGATTAATTCCGTGTGTGTGCGATGCCATTCAGGCTTCAAGCAGGAAGAGCGCATCGTCAACTCTCATGGCGAGGTCTGGCATGAGCACTGTTTTGTGTAAGTTCTTATATTTCGTATTAACATTTGTGACCCTGCACCTCAAAACAAACAAAAAGTCGCCAGACATGAATTTTCAGTTAAGACCATATTCTGAAAGAGCAGACTTTAAGCTTCAAATGATGTATAACTCAAATCAAATGGACTCTCCTAACCTATCTAAATATTGGAAAGAAAGCACAAACTCAGGAAAAGTTTGAACTGAGAAAAGAGGCTCTGAAGTACAGTGTCTATTCAAGCGCTTAATCTTTACCAAACCGTGCTGGCTGTGCGATCAATGGGACAAAAAACAGGAAGTAAACCACCAGAGTAGCAACAATGAAGGGATTATCAGATTAAACTGAAATTAAGCATGCCTCATTAACACATTCTGTCCATAATTAATGCCAACTTTCAAAGCAGTAGCACTATCCTTTCAAAAGTTATTAGAGTTGAAAGTGAAGAGTGTGGACAAGGTTTTACAGAAATGAAAAAAGGATTCTAAAGACACACCTAATCACACTATTCTACCAAAAATGTTCAAGATAAACTGCTAGAAAAACACACTTTCCTGCCCGTTTTATGATACCAAATTTTAGCATAATGTAATAGAAGACCCGCTCTTTCAGAAAATATGAAAAAGTCAAGTTCGGCTGGGTTGACCCATTTCACTTATTTTCAGTCCTCACGCAAAATCAGTGTGTGCGACTTTATGTTCGTTTTGAGGTGCACGGTCACATTTTGTGTATATGTTTTGTGTGTAATTTAACTCACACCAGGGGCCTGTTTCATAAAGAGTTCTGATTGATCTTACACTCGATTTATTGAGCGTAACTCGGTGAATCAAGCGTAAGTTCAATATTGAGTGTAAGTCCTGTTTCGTGAAGACACTTGCGCTTGATTTCAGGAAAAATCAAGCGTAACTTTCGGTAGATTGAGCGTTACTTGCGATCAATCGCAGAGTTGTTTATGGAATGCAATATGCGATTGATCGCAACTTACGCTCAATCTTTGTGGGACAGGGCCCATCTTATACTTTTCATGTGACTACAGAATTCGTAAACAATCTGTGCCACAGATATCAAGTGTATAAATTCAGTGTCTGTGCGCTTTATTTGAGTAACAAGTTAGGGTTTACACTGTGTGACAAGTGTACATTAAACAGATGTGCATAGGAAATGTAGCATTATGTGTGCAAATACAATAGCAGATGGAGTATAGTATAGTATAGTGATACACACTTGTGCCTGGTTTGGGTAGGAATAAAAGTGTCTTTGACATGTATTACACTGTGAGGTGACAGGCATGATCTGGCGTGTCTGCGTCTGTGGCCGATGTGGATGACAGAGTTAGGGCGTACATAGTGTGTATGAAGTACATTGTATCAAGGAGGTACTAGGCGAGCCTAGTACCTTGTATGAGTAAAAATGTATGAGTAAATTGCTTTATTATATGATCAGATACATTGTAAACAAAGTGTTTATTGTGCAAGTACAAATTTTGATTTACACCAGATTATCCGTGTGACTGGAGACTGAAAGTATCATAATGCAGTGTAGGAGTCAGGAGTTTGCATTTTGTGTTGCGCCTGGAGTCTCTAATAGAGACTAATGCTTGATGAGGGAGCAGGAGATTGTCGAGTTTGCACTAAAGGTTGTATACATATGCAGGGGTCGCACTTAACTTTTTTTTTAACTAGCCAGGCGGACTACTTAGAATCAATTTTAACACTGAAGAAATATTTTGGCTAGCCAGACGGACTAGTAACTTCAGAATTTTATGATTTTTAGCTAGTCCGTCGTGATTTTGGGTGGCCAATGGCCAGCAGACCATCGCCAATTTCGAACCCTGCATATGGTGTGTATGGAAGTTTAAGCCTTCAGAAGTTAAAATCCGATAGGTTGGAAAAAAAAAAACTGCATTTGGATCATGTTTGTTTGGAAAAAAAAAAATGTTTTAGTGTACATTGTACTCGTACAAAATGTACATGCAAACTGTTTTATAGTACTTGTACATTGTACATGTACACAGGTATTTGAGTAAAGTCTGGGCAAACAGGAATTGCTAAGTACATGTCAGGATAATGGAAGGATTTCTTGTATTCCAACATACCAATATCTGTGTTCCTTCATTTTTTAAATTTATTTGTTTATTTATTTTTTTACTCGAAAGTGGCCCGCAGCAGATTTAAAACTGGGGGATATTAATTGCATTTTCAAGAATTAAAAAAGAAATGTGAAAATGTCAAGATTCTGTAGAAAAACTATGGCAAATTGTGAGAATATAGACATCATCATGACACGTACACATTTGTATGATGTTCACATTGGCTCAAGAAGCGTTTTATGAAAATCACTAAAAATTCACAAGTTTGTAAGTTCCTTAATTTTTATTTGATTCTGATCAAATTTTCACTGTTGTGCTAATGTACAATATCACTTTGCTAATATTAATTGATATCAGACAACTTTTGTCTAGTCCGGAATTCCCCTTTTTAATATTCAAGTGCTACTTAATGGGCCATGCAATAAGCGAATGAAATTCTGTCGTTGTGTGGCACAAGATTATACATCCTTTCTTTAGGACTCCGCTCACTCCAGTGTGTAAACAGTGCAAATCAGAATGACAAATTTCGGTGTCTCTTCTATCGTACATCGCTACTGTTCCACTATACAGTGTGTAATTTGTGTAGCAGGCGAGCTCCTATACATGGACAAGTATGTGAGGAATGGTCCACAGAGCTGGTTCCCTCATTCAAGACACTCCCTGAACCTGTAGTCTCAAATTCAGACCTCTTGTTTTCTCATCCATACATACGAGATAATACATGGTAAGAGAGCATCTATAGACCATTAGGAACTGTGCACAATGAGTACCAGTATTTGTGCAGTGAGAATTAAGAACACTTTTTTTTTTCTTTATAAATTCCAGGTCAGTTCTGATCTTCATGCTTGTATAAAGAAATGGTACTGTGAGTGAAAATTATTTGAAGTAAGATGAAGCAAAAGCTTTGTCAAAGTGAAAATTTGAGTGATAGAAGAAGAAGAAGAAGACTTTGAACAAAAGCAAATCAGTTTACTTGAATGGTGGGATAGAACCTCTGTAGAGTAGTGGATGAAAAGGGCACATAATGACTGTGACAACACTTGTAAAATACTCACAGAATTTGTTTTGATTTGTTTGTTTGTTTGTTTGTTTTTTCGTATTAGACAGGGCAACATTTACTTGGTCTTTATAGAATGATAGCTAAAATAGGCTCTGAATTAAAGTTCAAAGAAGAAAGCCCTCCCACCAGTCATAACCCTTAATTTGTCACAAGCACACACACACACACACACACACACACACACACACACACAAAGGGTTTAGAATTTGGAGACTATGAGGCTCACAGGAGCTTTGGGCTGCTGTGTGTAAAGTACTGAACCAAACCCAGCTGAGTGGTGTATGGTGTGATATTAACTAAGCCTCTCCTCATTCATCACTCTCTGTATCACTCAATTTTCAAATGTCATTGTCACCCCTCCCCCCCCCCTTTTTAGTCCCACTTTCCCCATGACCCTTCCCTTTCTCCTCCAAGGATGCAGATTACACTTTGTGTTCCTAGGTGTCTTCTGTATCAAATCACCTTTTGCTCAACACCTTTTCAAGAGTGAGGAGTTTGACAGTGTGTCACTTTCTATATCTTTTTTTGTATACCAGTATTCTGGGATTTTATTTCAGTCAGCCGGTATTAAAGTGTTTTGTGATTTTCGTAACAGTGCTCCCCAAAAAGTAACAACATTCATTTGCATCTGTATTTTTATAGTACTTAGGTTGTTGGCCGCTCTGAGCACCTCAGATTGTAAACTTGATGTTTCTGACAGTTCATTTTAAAGAAAATGTTTGTTCCACCCCAAGAAAACTTATCCATGTCCTTTTGGAGATGGCTTCTTCATCATACAGTACTCAAAGTTATGACGTTGTAGCTGATGTAACAATAGTTATCAAGTGTTTTGTATCAAGACATCATAACCGTACATTTTGTGTGTAGTGTGGTATCAAGACATATACATGTACACTGTAGAGCTACTTTTATTTGAATTTTATGTCGCTTATATGAACTGAAGGAGATACATGTACATGTACTACAGTGTATGTTTCTCTGGCCACGTGTGTGTTATCAGCCATGAATGTGACTTGCCCGTTTCCAAGCAGAAATTGTGATGTGGCAAAAGCAATTTTCTGTCTGGAGGAAGAGCAGATCAGGATATTATGTGTATCGTCACATCCAGTCCGTCGCTTCACTGCCAGCTTAAGCCCCCAGACAGCCGATAGCTTTTCTCAAGCTGTTTGTCGTGTGTGATCTGAAGTTGATTGCTAGGAGACTATGTCAGGGATGGCAGTTTTCAAGTAAAAACCTGAATTCAGGCTGTGGTAGTTTCAAAGTGCAGGCCCTTTCCTGTACATGTATAAAGTGGCTTCATGTAGATATACAGTGTTGTATTTCAAGCCTTCTCTTCCTTTTTAACTGCCATCTGTGCAGACACAGGCTTAATTTCAAGAGAACAGCTTGGTTGCTAGGCATTGTTGGGTGTATGGATGCAAATAAAATTTTCTTCTCTCTTTTTATGTCTTTTTATGACTTTTGGGTAAACATATTTCTACCTACCAGAGATTGAAGAACTTGAGAATAAAAAGAATTCATATACCAAAGAATACGAAAATATGTTAACTATGTAAAATACAGAAACATTCAACAGAATACACACGTACATCATATGTATAGACATGTACACACCAATATCTACCCTGACTGCTGTGTAAATTTATTTGATTCATGGCTGGAGAAACAATATACATGCTTGTAGTCTCAGTTGCCATTGTGAAGGTTTATGGCTGTTAAAGGAATGGTACAGTTTTGGTGGAGATGCAGCTTCAGGTTTTCAATATTTTTTTATAATGATTTTTTGAGATAATAAAAACCTCATAGGAAATACAAAAGTGGGCATTGATATGCATGGTTCTAAGAGAAATTTAAAGTTCATTTGCTGAAAATTGGTTTTGCAATGGCTGAGATATCAAAAACAAAGCAATCCTAATAAAAGTTGGGACATACCTTTTATTAGAATTGCTTTGTTTCACTTTGTTTTTGGATATCTCAGCCATTTCAAAACCGATTTTCATCAAATAAACATTTCATGAAATGGTTTCTAAGTATCTCACAAAAAGTTTAAAGCTAAATCCTCACCTCAACAAATACGATAACTATACCATCACCTTTAATTAAGGGCTTGCCAAAGATGGCTGATGCTCTCAATGTGTGAAAGTTGAGCAGATGAAGGAGGGCTCTCCATGTCATAACTGCTTGGTGATTCATCACTTTTTGTGTCTCATTCTCTTCTTAGATGCGCTCAGTGCTTCCGACCTTTTCCAGGAGGGGTCTTCTTTGAGGTGAGTGTGCCCCTTTAACCCGTTGAAGACGGACTGCCTTGGCTACATCACACATTTCCTGTAGACTTGCCCTGAGTATAACTTGGGACTCGTCCTCAGCAGGTTAAAGGGATGGTGTAGTTTTGGTTGAGATGGGGAATTCTGATTCAAAATATTTGTGCGAGAAATTAGGAACAACTTAAATGAAATATTAAAAGAGGGTAAAATTCTCAGAGAAATTCGAGTATATTTGATGAAAATTGTTTTTGAAATGATTGATATATAAAAAAAGAAATAAAGTAAAACAAATTGGTACTAATAAAAGGTGGGTCCCACCTTTTATTAGGACCTCTTTGTTTTTAGATATAACCCTTTTCATTGCTCTTTTTTTTTTTTGGGGGGGGGGGCATCATACTATCCGTAAGTACAGAAAGTTCTGATATTTTGTTTTGTAAGCAAACAGTAATATGATGTCCACAGTATCTGATGATTTTTTTTTTCCCAAATGGAGAAACTACAGCAGCACTTGCATTGCTCTACACGTAAATGAACTTGAAAATTCTTCTTCTGTGCATGTGTCACTGTAAAGAGGTACGTTCCATTTGAAAAAAAAAAAAGTTTGTCCTAAAACTCAACATTGTAAATCTGTGTGCAATGCTGATATTGTAATCTTAATCAGGAAGAGTTCAGTTTGTACTCTGTCAAAGGGCTGAATTTGAACAACTTTGTATTCAAGCTAAACACAGGATGCCAAACTTTGGACCCAAGATGATGTTTTGCCGTGCTCAGAGCAGATTGGGATATTATGATGTGTATCAAATTTTATTTGTCTGCAGTTCGAAGGCAGGAAGTACTGTGAACATGACTTCAACGTCCTGTTTGCTCCATGCTGCGGAAAATGCAGTAAGTGTTTTGAATTACAGGTTGCACCCACATTATATTTCCTCAAGATGTGTAGCCTGTCTCCCAGACTCAAGGCCATTTTTGGGGGGGTCGTTCTTCTTTACCAATACCTAGGATGCATTTCATGAAGTATTTTGTCAGACATTTTTTTTTTCTGACAAACTGTTATAAGCTACTATAAAAATCCTTGCATCTGATTGGCCGAGAGCAAATGTGTTGGGGGGGGGGGGGGGGGAATCCAACAAAACACTGCATGAAGTGCCCCCTGATCAATTTCCACACTACATTGCAGCGGCCATTGCAGAGACTATGTTGCACTTCCGTGGACACACCCACTGTGTGTATAAAACTGAATAAACTTCTGGGGCATAGTCTACGATCATGGCTGATGTTGGTTCCAGCAACTGCAAGTGTCAGATGTAATGGGCAGTCTGATAGTATTAGCCTAATTAGAAGCAGGGGTCAGTTTTTGCCAACTTCACACACACACACACACACACACACACACACACACACACACACACACACACACACACACACACACACACAGTGTGATCATAAAACATGTCAAGCCACACAAGTAATGGTATCATGAAGTCACTGTAGAAGCTGTTAGATTACTTTGTGCATATTTTTTCAGATATAACCTGTATGCTGATTTCCGTGAGTGAAACTGGAAACATGTTTATCAGTATTATTAACTGACAGTAAATTTCTTTTGTAGACGCGAAGGAACTCTGACAGCACATTAAAAGATATGTTGACAATGGCAAATTGGCTTCATACCTCTCATTATACTCATTGGATGAAAAAAATAGTATATAGACTATTGCCTGTTTTAAAGTTTGCTCTGAGATTCAATAAAGTACAGTGTCTTCTGGAAAACACTTGTACAACACTTACAGCTATGGGTATTCTTTGCCAAGAGTTTGTCTTGTGCTTCTAACAACATTTTAATCCTTGATGTTCAAGTATCATGCTTGAATCATTTCAAAAATTATATTATTAGAATACTAGACTTTACCTAGTGAGCATGTATTGTACACACCATATATGATTTGACAACATATATTTTTTTTTACTTCTTTTTTTTAACAATCACATGTCAAAAGATCTCATACTCATCTCGTTTTTACTCTCCGGTTCCTTTGCAGACGAATTTGTGATAGGGCGCGTCATCAAAGCCATGAACAACAATTGGCATCCGCAGTGCTTTCTGTGCGAGCTCTGTAATGTGGAGCTGGCCGACTCGGGCTTCGTAAAGAATCGCGGCAGGTAAAGTCACACGGAGTTACATGATAACTGCTGTGGTAGTGTGTGCTTGCGTACAGTGATGTGACTGTTGTGTGTTGGCTGTACAGTGGGTATCCAGCTGTTAAAATCAAACCAGGAAATTCATTTAGATGTTTTGAGTAATTGGAAGTGTTGACAAAGGGCATCATAGTATACAAATAATGAATGTTTATGAGTGTAATGGACAGAATATTTCATGAGATGAAAGATGAAATGATCCATTCAACGAGGCGCAACTGAGTTGAATGGATCTACATTTCATCTTTCACCGAATGAAATATTCTGTCCATAGCACGAATTAAAAACATTGATTATTTGTTTTATATAACGCCTAAAACAGATTCTTGTCATTTGATGTTTTATTAATCTAGAAACAAGAGAGAATCCGAGATCACGAGAGTGCTCACTGAGCGCTTTACGCTAGTGCGCTGTCGCATACACACACTGCAAACGCAAGCGTTTAACACGCGTAGTGTGCCAGGCTCTCAGAGAGCGTGCAATGGAGCAAATCATATGGATCCAAAATTGCAAATTTGATCAATGTCAAACGACCAATCAAATGACAAGGATCTCTTCAGGCATTATATAAAGGGAGATAATGTACAGAATGTGCTGGCTGTTTTATTATTATTATCATTATTATTATCATTATTATTATTATTATTATTATTATTATTATTATTATCATTATTATTATTATTATTATTATTATTATCATTATTATCATTATTATTGTTGTTGTTGTTGTTGTTGTTGTTGCTGTTATTATTATTATTATTGTTGTTGTTATTATTATTATTATTATTTACATTTTGTGTATTTACAAATTGCGCATAGATGTATGTAGATGTAAATGTTTCTGATATTTCAGAATTGAAAAATGATTTTGAAGCTGAAAGGTTAAAAAAAAAAATAATGAAAATCATGCTCAGCGATTTTGCCCAAACGATTTGGAATGGCTGCCTACCGCTGAGCACTTTCATCACATGTTCCTGCTTGATGTTGATAATAGATGTTCTAATTTTTTTCTTTTTTTAATTGTGTTGTGAAAGAAAACTGATTCAAAATTTGGAACATACACAGCTACATGTAGTTCTTATTATTTTGTTTAGATTTCTTTTTTTTTTCTTACCTCAAATGCAACATGATGGCTTCTGTAGCAGACTTAAACCAGTATGAAACTGTAACTTCCTGTTCCGAGTTTGCCACTGTCCCACTACATATATAAACATTAGTGGTACTTGATATGGCTGTGTTTGTATACCGGTATATCAATGACAAGGTTGGTGGGTTGCAGCATAGGCAAGCGTCCTTGTGAGGTGTTTTTTGTGCCATGACTAAAAAGCCATCATCTTGTTAAAGTCCCCCAAATTCATACAAAATTTCTTTCTGTGCTAGTACTTGGCAGTGAGGTGATATGAGTGGAATATTTATACACAAACTAGTTTTTTGTTTGTTTGTTTTTTTAATCACTTGTTCATGTGATGATGATACCAACTGTATTTGCTGTTTGAATCTTGTTGCAGTGTTGAAGGTTGTCATCAGTTTTCCTAAAGACAATTATTTTTTTTTCCATTTAACATGCAAAACTGTAATACAACAAGACATGGCATGGAAAAGTGATACTTACAATTGTACATGTACTGGAATGTTAGGTTAGCTTATTTCCCCCTTGGTGCAAAAAAGGGTAATTTTGCTTAATTACAAAACAACTGAGCCATTTTTCCCATGATGCAATGGGCTGATGAGTGTAGCCACCTTTAATGCGAGGGGAGAGACGTGTACGTGCCATGGAGACATTCTAATCCACAGGAAATTGTAATTGCCTCACTGAGATTTAAAAGATTCACTTTAGGATTTTTTCCCCCCCTTGTGCATCGTCTTTGTGGGATCAAAATTCAGTGCATTTGCATGCAAAGGCATGGCACAATGTAGCTTGGTTAAAAAAAAAAAAATGCAACTTCAAAGCGTTGCGTATAGAAGGTTGTGGAAAAACTGCTTTAATCCATCTTCAAACAATGTGTGTAGCTACAGTATGAAGTGTTCTTAGACATGCTTTCAATGGAAATGATTTGTCTATTAAGACAACTAGGTGCGGCTGGAGTTTCTATTTCGTTTGATCCCAGGCATATTTAAAGGGGAAGTTTAGTAACTGATCAGTGGGAATCAGTGGAAATGCTGGGAGATGATTGTTCCAATCCTTATGGGATTCATTCAAGAGTTCATTGTATATCTATTGTTGTGTGAAAATGATTTGCTTCAGAACGGTCTCATATCCAAGTAATGTGCAGATTAATGCTCCGTCACTGACCAGGGACGCTAACCTGGAAGCATTAAACTGCACATTACTTGAATATGAGACCATTCTGAAGCAAATCATTTTCACACAACAATAGATATACAATGAACTCTTGAATGAATCCCATAACGATTGGAACAATAATCTCCCAGCATTTCCACTGATTCCCACTGATCAGTTACTAGCCTTCCCCTTTAAAAAAGCAAGATAAGTGGGTAGAAGACCACTGGGTAGGTCTGTTGTTCATACTGATGATTATAATACATTCAAGATGCCAATAGTACAGTGAAGTAGTGGCACATTAATAGAGTTTGTATAAAAGATGAGCCCATGAAAGGCAGTTCTTATTGAAATTTGAGAATAAAGCAATGCATCTCTTTGAACAATGGAACCTGCCTTTGAGATCCCGAACTGCCTGGCTGAAATTTTCGTCAAGAATATGAAGAAAGTCAAAAACAAATCATATCATTACAAATTTAATACAATTGCCAGTGAAATGATCACAATAATGTGATATGAATTATACCTACAAACTACCTACAAATACCTACAAACTACAAATTTAAGAGATATTTCAAAGTGATGTCATTGAATTTTGGGCTGAAGAATGGCTGCTTTGTTATTTATGCAAGTGATTTTTTTTTCCAGGCAAGTAGGTATCTGCTTATGATATTTGAGGGTTTCTTTCTTGTTTCTATTAACAGGGCTCTGTGTCATTCATGCCACTTGAAAGAAAAGGCTGCGAGTAAGTAAATTCACTTATTCTTAGAGATACACCCAGACAGACAGACGCACACACACACAGCCTGACAAACTGCAACTACAATGTATACGCACACTCACTCACACACACTTACAGACATTTTTGTAGAGTCAGACAGCAGCTTTTTATGATGCTGCCCCTTAAATAAGACTCACATTTGAACTTTGCAGGGACAGTGCAAAACCATTGTGACAACGAGAGGCATTTGGTAAACATTGAATATTTCCCAGTATGAAAATATACAGATTTCATGAGCTTTTGAGATTTCATGAGCATTTGAACTAGAGCAAAAATGAAATGTGAGTTTTTTGTTTGTTTGTTTGTTTGTTTTATTAAGATTCTAAGCTATTTGCAGAAATACTTTCAGGCACACAGTTATAAAGCAAGCAAAGCATAATGAAACTGAACAAGCCAAAAATTTCATTACATAGAAGATTCTACTTTTGCTGTATTTTTAATGTATGTAGTGTTAATATACAACGTGTACGTAACGAGGCTGAAGAAAGCAACCTAGATTTGGATCCTACTTGCAAGTGATGTTGAAACCAACTTTGGATAGATACAAGAAGTCTGTTCAGAGCTGAACTGGAAACTACACAGCATGCTACAAAATATGCACTATTCTTCATCGTCCTCTTCTCATGCATTATTCATGTTTTGTGTGCTTAAAACTAATGTTCCTGCTGTTTACCAACTCTTGAGCTGTCTTGTGTAAATTTGCAGATTGGATACATTTGGGAGGTGTTGATAATACCCCTTCTTTCATTAGGCTTGATTATCTCAAGAGCAAGTTTGGGAGAGTTTACAAAAGGGGAAGGATAAATATTTGTTACATTTTAAGGTGATGGACTAGCTATCATCTATAGAGATGTAATCCCAGTTTTAATATAGAACCCATTTGCTGAGTGGTAGACTGTGAATAGAGTTGGCCATGCAATGATATGGAGAAAATTTAAAGACTGCAGGAGCAGAAAGTTAGTATTACAAGCAGATCACCTTAGATTTGTCATTGTACCTTTTTGTTGACTTTATAAGACAAGCCAGAGGGGCTTTGTTCTATGGTTGCACCCATGTACCTATATACTTGAAATCTTGATTGTAAGTGAACTAGAATGAGCCAGCAATAGTGAGGACTTAAAGGGAAGGTAAACCCAAAGAACAATGTGGATTGAGTGAAAGCAGCAACATTAGTAGAACACATCAGTGAAAGTTTGAGGAAAATCGGACAATCGATGCAAAAGTTATGAATTTTTAAAGTTTTGGTGTTGGAACTGCTGGATGAGGAGACTACTAGAGGATATGACGTATGAGTGGACAACAATACAAAGAAAATATAAAGGAAATTCAACAAAAATTCACTTTTCTAGAATTATGAAAAAACAATGGACCAACCGCTTTCAGAAAGCAGGGGGAATAATTGCTACCCTTAACATATATCAATATCAAGTTGATGGAATTTGTAATTTTCATGAAAAATGGATTTTTGCAGAATTTTCTTTATATTTTCTTGGTATTGTTGTCCACTCATACGTCATAACCTCTAGTATTCTCCTCATCCAGCGGTTCCAACATCAAAACTTTAAAAATTCATAACTTTTGCATTGATTGTCCGATTTTCTTCAAACTTTCACTGATGTGTTCTACTAATGTTGCTGCTTTCACTCAATCCACATTGTTCTAGGGGTTTATCTTCCCTTTAAATAGCTTTGAGGTATCTGACTTGTGCATCTACCACTATAGGGCAACTAGTAAAAAGAAGGATAATGAAATGACAAGACAAATTATAGTTTATCATAAATTACAATAGATTACACATATCCAGAATATGTGTATAGGGATTTAGAATTGATTATTGAAAGTATGATGGAGGAATGTCTTTTTTTTTTGGTCTCTTTGTCTCTTTTATCAAATATCCCAAGTTCTTTGTATTTGTAAAGTTATGACCAGTGAGTATGATAATGCATGTTTTTATTTTTTTGGGTGAAAATGTATCAAAGGAAATGTTGTATTCTAAGGTTTGTTTCTCCTTGATGTCTTACAGGTACTGGGAAGCATATTTGCTACCGCTGTCAGTAAGTACAAATTTCTTCTATCTGTTTGTGTGTGTCTGTGTGTCCGTGTCTGCGTTTATGTGTGTGTGTAACTGCCTTCAAATGTTTCCCATTTTTATTAAAATGTACACTTGCTATTGATCAAGCAAGAACTCCTGGAGACCCTCAGGTGCTGAATTAGTGCAACCGATAATTGTACAACAGCAGTGGTAATAGGGATGTGCAATTAGGGCATTGCTAGGTCCGTCATTGAATGTAATTCAATTGTCATTAATATGATTATGGGTTATAATCAAGTCTCTATTTGGGATGCATGCTTTGGGATCATGGTCTCTTGTGAAGTGCCTGATCTCTTGAGTCACCATTCTAAAATAAAGGAAATAATAAAATAACGTAAAAAGTAAAAAAAAACAAAAACAAAAACAAAACAAAACAAAACTGACAGTAAATAGGTCTTGTTAAAGGACAAGTTCACCTTCATAAACATAAAGATTGAGAGAATGCAGCAATATTAGAACACATCAGTGAAAGTTTGAGGAAAATTGGACAATCGATGCAAAAGTTATGAATTTTTAAAATGTTTGTGTTGGAACCGCTGGATGAGGAGACTACTATAGCTTAAGAGTCATATGCGTACAACAGTATAAAGAAAATGTAAAGAAAATTTAACATATTTTCACTTTTTTCGCGTAATAAAAGAGCACTTGACTTGCCTCTTTCTAAGGGCAGGGGGAATAATATTACCCATAACATATGTCGGTAACGAGTCAAGGGAATGTGTACTTTTTTCAAAAGATGAAATTTTTTGAAAATCCCTTTATATTTTCCTTATATTGTTGTACGCATGTGACATCTAAGTTATTCATACACTGCAGTCGTCTTCTCATCCAGCAGATACTGCACAAAAACTTCAAAAATTCATAACTTTTGAACGGATTGTCCAATTTTCCTCAAACTTTCAATGGTGTGTTCAACTAATATTGCTACATTCTCTCAATCCTTATGTTTATGAGGGTGAACTTGTCCTTTAAGGCCCTTTGTGTGTGTGTGTGTGTGTGTGTGTGTGTGTATCTGAGTGTGCGTATTTGCGTATACAGTATGTCTCCTGGTGGAGGCCATGACATGTGATGCAGTCCCCAGTACTGTATGAAACATTTATATAATATCAATATATCTTCAAAAATGGCTTTCTTGAGTTTAATAGGTTTTTTTTTTTTTTTTTTTTCATGATAAAAGCATGTTAATGAGAGGGGATTCATATTTGATCTACATTTGTCCATTTTCATTCAGAGTTTCATCTTTTTGATATTTTTTTTTTTCAAAATTCCTTGCTTTGTTTTTACTGCATTGATTCAACACAGCTTTTACAGGGAATATTATCCCAGTGAGATTATAAACGTTCATCTTATCACTGATATGTCTGTATTACAGTGGTGTCATTGAAGACGGAATGCTCATCAAATACAAGCAGGAACCCTACCACGCCTACCACTTCAACTGCACTCATTGCAGGTAAGTTGCCAGATTGTTGCAACCACACCTTCAACCCTTCAAGAATGAGCTCAGGCAGTATGGGGTATTAACTCAAGAAGGGAAGTACAAACTCAGATTTAAAGGGAATGTGCATTTCAGGTTCTAGTTCTAGCGGGGAATGAAATATAAAGAACAGCGAAAGTTTTCTGAAGATGGGGAAAAATGAGAAACTATTAAAAATATGAAAAGGTGCAGGATGGAATTTTTTTTTTTTTTGTTTCAGGTCAAAACTACACTTTTATGTACGTATACTTGGTAATTACAAATGTAGGTGTAGTGGCAATGCCATATAATCAAATGTGTGGAAAAGAGAACAAGCCCCAAATGTAGCTGATGGTTTAGAAATAATGTTCTGGAATGAAATTATCTTCACTGAGATATACGGGGGAAAAATGCAAAATGCCTGGACAGAGTGGATTGTGTTTGCAAGCATAAATGAAACAAAATTAACAGACATGTTGGAGGAAATACCAGTAGACACTTATGACTGCCATTAGATGACAGTACATGGGTCTTGAGTATACTGTTGTTCATGTATATGATTTTCAAAATGTTAGTTTTCAAAACAATTATTTTGTGTATGACTAACTGGTATGTTTGCCACATGAACTTTTCCTTGTGAGTATTCGTGAAATGAAATCAAAGGTGTGCAGTACTGCAGAGTAACTCTCTGGGGAAGTTAGAGGAGTTTCTATTATGTTCACAGGATTTGATTCTCATTCAAAATTGAGATGTTTTGCTCAGTAAAGTTATCTCTCTCTCACTCTCTCTATCTACCCCTCCCTATTACCTTTTTATTACACCCTTTCTATCTCACCCCTCCCCCTCCCCCCTCTACTCTCTTCCCTTTGTATCCCTTACAGTGAGGAATTGAATGGTACGGCCCGTGAGCTGCGGGGAGAGCTCTACTGCCTGCCTTGCCACGACAAGATGGGAATTCCCATCTGTCAGGCCTGCCACAGACCCATCGAGGAACGCATCGTGACGGCCCTCGGCAAGCACTGGCACGTTGAGGTCAGTCTCAGCTGTAACTTGATGTAGTGATGTCAGCAAGGGAGGGAGATGGGTGTAATGATGGTGGTGATGATGATGTTGATTGTGGTGATGGTGATGGTGATGGTGGTGACGGTGGTGATGATGGTGATGGTGATGGTGGTGGTGATGGTGATGGTGGTGGTGATGATGATGGTGGTTGTGGTTGTGATGGTGATGATGGTGATGGTAATAGTGGTGATGGCAGTGGTGGAGGTGATGGTGGTGAGAGTGGTGGTGGTGGTAATGATGGTGTTGATGGTGATGATGGTGGTGATCTATGATGGTGATGGTGATGGTTGTTGTGGTGGTGATTGTGATGATGATGGTGGTGATGATAATGGTGGAAGCAGACTTGTGATGGTTATAGTAGAAGAGCTTATGGCAATGTTTGTGGTAGTAAATGCAGATGTTATACTGCTGTTGATGGTTTTGGTAGAAAATATGATGGTGTGCACAGTAGTGCTTGTGCTAATGTTTAGCTTAGAATTCAACAGCCCAGGAGTCCTTTCTGATTGTCTGATTGTCTTTTGTATTGTACCTTGTCAAATATGATGTGTTTGTCTTTGCCATTGACAACAACCAAACTACTCCGATGTTGAGAAACAAACCATCAAGTGTAATTTGAATATAAATTTTTACTATTCATGTGTTTCTTGTTGTGTTACTAGTATTCTGTTTGTTTGTTGTAATCATGTAGTAGTTGCGGTTGTTGTGGTAATATTTACTTAAACCTGTTGAAGACTAGTCCCAAGTTACTCGGGCAGGTGTCTATGGGAAATGCTTGTTATAGCAAATCAGCCCGTCCTAAACTGGTTGGTTATGGTGAAAGTTCTACTGAAAAGTGGCGATAGTGATGGCAACAAAAATGATTGGGAGTGATGGCTGATGGTGATGATAGAAGTGTCGATGCCAGCTGTTATGGTATAGAGATGGAATTGATTAACTTGTGGAAGGGCAGTGTACTTTTGGATGTCAGAAGATGTTTGATATGCAGTGAAATCCACCAATTTGTTGTCAATTTACTCCTCTGCAGCATTTTGTATGTGCACGATGCGAGAAGCCTTTCCTTGGCCACAAACACTACGAGAAGAACGGCAAGGCCTACTGTGAGACCCACTACAACCAGGTGAGATGGCTTCTGGTTTCCATAGCAACCCCTCATTCTGTTTCTCACATGACTGAAACTCCTGGGCCCCATGTCATAAAGGATGTTAGGATAGCAACTTTTGCTGGAATGGCAACTTCCAATGGCAACAGCCAATCAGGAAGCTGGACTCTTGTCATTACCATGACAATTGCCACTCTAGCAAGAATTGCTATCATATCAACTTTTTATTAAATGGGGCCCAGGTGTACGTGTGTGTTCTGTTCACAGATGCCATTAAATCCGAGTCACAAACAATTTCCAGGTGTGCACATGTTGTCGGCTGCACACTGCTGCGTCTAAACACTCATAGTTCATTGACTGTCTACCGCTTCAGTGCAGTGTGCCGATATTTCTTTGCAGTATGAAGGACCGATTTTGTACAGCCCTCCCAGCTGTCTCATTAGTATTTGTGTGTTATATTTTAAAGTACGTAATGAGCATGGCATGCTTTTTGAAATGTCGTATGACGTACAGTGACAACAGAGCATTTGTGAAGAATGCTGTAATTAAATGTGATTGCAGTAAAGTGCATTCAAAACATCTGCCATCTAGCAAATAGTGAAGTAACGTATACACTGCCAGCTTTTGTTTTTTAATCCTTTATTTCAAATTACATGCCTTGCAATATAAAGAGAATATAGTGTGTGTCAGAACGAAATATTTCTAAGGAAATGCTGTAAGGAAATATTTGTAAGGAGTGCTGGTAGTGTACAAGTTCCAATCATCACTTGAAACTCCTGCACAGATGCAGTGATTACAATTCTTGGTGATGTGTTCATGATTCTCAATGATGTGTTCAATTGTTCACATAAAATGTCTATTATATATAGTCGATCAAGAAAACTGATGTATTTTTTGTGCTCTGGGAAAAATCTATGTGTGCAGTCATGATTTACTGTATTCCAACTGACAATATCTGTATCTCACGAAACCTCTCTGCCTTACGTTTACTTTCCAGCTCTTTGGCAACATGTGCTTCTTCTGCAACAAGGCTATAACTTCAGAGAGTAAGTTTCTTTTCTTGTGCCGATATATTTTGCTGACAATACTCATGTGGTAGGATGTGTGTCTCACAGGTTTTGTTTTGGTTAGTTATTGAACAATTGATATGAGGTTTATTGATTTTTTTTATTGTTTTTTTTCCCCTAAAGATAAATTTTGATTGCACTAATCATTAACTTAAAAAAAGGGGGTGGTGAATGTATTGATTATAAATAATAGTAAAAATTAGTGTGATCGTGATATCAGGTAGATGATGAATGATAATGATGATAAGCATATAGATGATTATGATAAACATTTTCATCATAGCAATGAGTAGATTTTATTTTCATTATTACATCCTGACAATAATATAAGAAAACGTTTTTGAGGCATGGATGTGCTTGATACTGGACTATGTAATGATTTACCAAGTTTCAAATGGGAGGAAAATAAAGTGTGGTTGCTTCATGTGATAGATGATAGAATAAAGATCTAATTTTCATCATTAGCAGTGATAATGATGACAACTGTGAAATGTTTATGATAACCCCAATAACAATGTTGCTGATCAAATATAACTCATAATTACTGAATTTTGCAGTGATATTGTTTTGAATGATGATAAGAGCTCATGATTAGTGAAGTGAAGCCCTTTGTCAACATAAAATATTTATCAGCTTGGGATTCTTTTTTTTTATTGTTATTGTTATTGCTAGTATTATTATTATCATTATTACCTCTGCCAAGGGAGGAGGTTATGTTTTGGTTACCGTTGGTTTGTTTGTTTGTTTGTTTGTCCGTGTGCAAAATAACTCAAAAAGTAGTTAACGGATTTGGATGAAACTTACAGGAAAGTTTGAGAATGACACAAGTAACAAATGATTAAATTTTGGTAGTGATCTGAGAATTTTTTGGGAATTTATGAAGGATTTTTTATATTTTGACTGGTAGGGTCAGTGAACTTGGGAGTTCAAGCTGCGCATTTTTGAGGTTTTCAAATGCGCACTAAAGTATGTGCTCTAGTTTCTGCTAGGGTTTATGGGTTTATGGCGTAACAAAGGCTTCTATATTGGGAAATCGGCGATTTTTCAGCATGTATACCTATGGGTGGAAAGCACTGATCTCTATTGAGGAGCCCAGAGAGCTTTTCCCCAGTAGTGGAGAGAGAAAAATCTCTTTGGGAAGAGCAAGATCATCGGTGGAAAGTAGCTGCTTGGCGGAGGTCTGCGCTCTCAGAGTACTTTGCTAGTTATTATTCTAATTATTAGTATCATCATCATTGAGGGGGTAGGGGCAAATTTTGGTGTGTACTCTGACAAGTAGTCCCATAGTGTGAAGAGGCCAACATGTGAATGTACAGATGGCATTCCCATCAATGAAATCATAATGAAGTAAAGTTTAGTGGAAGTTACCCAGCGGGAAAAAGACAAAATTAACAGCTCCAGAGCTTTCCACTCTCATACAGCGAAACCTCATGAGAATTAGGTCTTATATGAAGAAATTTCTGAAACAAAGTAATTACTGTAAAACGAGGAATGTTCGCGTGCATTTTAATTTTACGAATTTAGCGAGTACCAAGATTTGCGAAATCAAAATGCACGCAAAATTTCTTGTCTACACTATATGCATTGAACGCCAGTGGCAATTCGCTTAAATTTCATGCCACGAAAAAGGCCGTCTGCTCCAATTCGTGAAAATTTTGTGCCACAAATATATCATGTTTTACAGTATTACAAAGTCATTTTACAGGTCCCATCCCATTTTAATAGTCTTGTGTTTCACATCAGTGATAATGGCAACTGGCAACATCCCCAACCGATAAGGAAATTTCAGTACTCCCAAGCAGCTTGTTATAACGAGGATCTACCGCAGTTCATGAAGTTGACTTTCCTCTCATTTCTTTCCGCAGTGATGTGTACGATGAGCAAGACATGGTGCGATGAACATTTCTTCTGCATGTGCTGCGACTCCCTTCTAACCACCAAGTGAGTACATCTCTCACTAGAGACAGATATTTTACATATATTGCCAACAGGATAAATCCTATAATGTCTTGTTTACTATAAGAAATTCTTCATTTTGAGGAATGGAGATTTTCCCTTGTCTCAGTATTCAACACTGCTACAAAGTCACCTGCCACTGAGAATAATTTCACCACTTTTTATATATTTTTATTAATCCAGAATAAGAAAATGCAAAGTATGTCTTGTTCTAACTTTCAATTTAGTTCACAAATTATGTGTAATACGTCCATGTTCAATTTAAAATAGGTTTGTTTGTTTTTTTAACCATCAGAATATCATGCATCAGCCCCATTTGATAAAAATGTAAGGATACCAACTTCTTACTGGAATGGAAATTCCCATAGCAACAGCGAATTAGGAAGCTGGATTCTTGTCATTACCATGACAATTACCATTCCAGCAAGAGTTGCCATTATAATATCAACTTTTTTTTTTTAAATGAAATGGGGGCCCAGATGTGGGCTTGCATCTGTGATAGAGAAAGTGATTTTAAGGCATTTTAAGTGTGGTAACACAAGAATGACGTATAAATAATGTGAGTCTGTACTTTGTATTGTGCATCATATGTACAACAGTACCATTGACTATTGTGGTCTTGCTTTTTTTTTTTTCAATGTTAGTGAATTGATGATGAATGCTATATAAAACATTGTTGCTCTTACCTGACCTTTGACTGAAAAAATGCAATTGGGATGAAGAAGATAAGTAGGGCCATGGTGAATATGCAGTAGAACGTGCTGTGCTACTGATAATTGAGAAGTTGCAAAAAAGCATTTCAGTAGTTTCACTCAAACTTTCTTTGATATGACGTGTTGGTGGTTTCAAAATATCATTGTCGCATTTCCTTTTAAATTTGAGAAAGATCCTATGATTTATGTTCATTGTTGTCTTCCATTTTCAGGAGCAAATTCATCGAATTTGACCTCAAGCCGGTGTGCAAGCGCTGCTACGATCGCTTCCCGAACGAGCTCAAGCGGAGGCAAAAGAAGACGGAGATGGCAAGCAAGAAATTTGGGAAAAACGAGAAGTAAATTCAAAGAAGAGGAGACTGACTCGATTAGCCTAGCTAGCTAGCTCCTATCTCTCAACTCTTTGCCAATGCAAACACTCCCCTCCCTCAAAAAACTGAGACCTTGCTACAGATGAATTTTGTTAACCTTGTATAATTGTAGATAAGCATAATCTATATTGTATTTGTACGATGCAGGAATGAAGTCTGACATGAAGAAAAGAACGCATGAATATTTTATCTTGATGTGGATGAGACATTGTAGGCAGTAGAAAAACATTTTGGCATGCTACATTTTTTCTTCTTTCATCTCTCTTTCATCTTACCCATCCCTTTCTCTATCTTAATTCCTCGTTTTCCTACTCCTTTGTTCTTCTTCTACTGCTCTTAATTTCTTGTCTTCCACCATCTTAATCCTTCCTCTCCCCCTCCTCCTCCTCCTGCTCCTCTTCCCTCATTTTTCTCTCCCCTCCAATCCCTCTTCCTATTCATGCTATGTAGAAAAGATTGCATAAATACATATATTTGTACATAAACTACTTTTCCTCATTATATTTATATGGTTATTTAACCTGTCACACTTTCCTAGGGTCCATATAGGATATTCCTTACAGCTCATGGCTAATGTGCATGTTTTTTGTGCAAATAATGTAAATTTTCTGTTAAGTTTATGAGGTCATTAATTCTCGAACCTCATCCACAGCAGACCCCAGTGTCTTTAAACATATGAGAAAGGATATTTTCATTTATCATTTTTTTGCCAAAAAAGGATTGCAGAATTCAGGAAAAAGGTGTAAGTTTAACTGTTGGATTGATCAGGCTGTCTGCTGAAATTTGCAATTAATTGACACATACAGAAATTTATATAGCTTTATGTGTAGTTTGAAAATATGTTAGTAGTTATAATGCTCTGCATGAAAACACCTAAATTATTGTACTAGTAATTTGTAATAAAGGGAAAATATTATTTCCTTCATCCTCAAATGTATGAAATTTTATTTATAATTTATTTGTATTATACTTTATTGAAGCATACACTCATATGTTAGAAGCTAATATGTTATCAATATTGTTTGATTTTGCCTGTGTGAATTATTTTTCAAGCATCAATATTATTTTACCTTGCAGTTTTTAATCTTTTTGTACATACATTTAACCATCCCTGAACCCTTTCATATTTTTCAGACACTTCTCATACCTCTCTTTTTCTCCCTCGAACAGCATTGTCAGGTCATTTGTTTCTTAATCAGTAAAACATTTCAGTACACTGTGTAAGCAATAAGCCACGCTCATCCACCCCTCCATGATATATGTATGTGACATAATTGTTTGAGAATGAACATCATGAAATGGACACAAAGTTCTTTGTAATTGCTGAGGCATTATCTTTTTTAATATCACAATGTCATTTTTCTATTTATATTTTGTCATGAGGTACTGGAAAGCCTTGCACTGGAATGCAATCATTACTGTTCATTTCTTTCATTATGGTACAGACTGGAAGCTTTGCAGATGTCTTACTCTCTTCCATTAGATGCATATTCTTTGCTTTTGCTTAGCTGAATTTGTTTACAGAGAAGAAAAAGCAGAAATAAAATGTCCCAAATGTTACTTGTCAAAGGGAGTTATGGAGACTCCCAAATTTTATGCCAGGAAGTTATCATTTTAGAAATTGAAGAATGGACTTGCAATGACAGAATTATGCCCTGTAGAGTGTGCCACCGAATCACAGCCGACGGTAGTCTGAAGAATGGCTTGCGACGTTTTTTGTTTTTTGTTTGGTTTTTTTTTAGGATGCTGATGTTTTATTGGCAGCCACAACAAACAAATCATTTGTATGTAAGATGGCTTAGAGATACATGTTGGTCTAATTCAAACCATTTTCCCTTGTACTTTACGGAAAGTGAGAATGCAGCAGTCTTGTTCTTTTTTATTTATTTATTTATTCATTTATTTATTTCTAAATCTATTTATATTACTTATTTGATAGTATGAAGGGTTTTTGAAACTATACTGGGTCCAAGGCCTACAATTTATTTTCAACACAATCATCGATAATCAATTCTAACTCTGAGTACTTTCCTGGCATCTTGTACAATATAGAATGTCTCTCAGAAACTTGTACAAAAGATGATACATACTGTATGAGGTTGGCTGGCGTCACTGTGTCTGCCAGCAATTTAGACTAGAAGTTGCATGTCGTGTCATCAGAAATACAAGTAATGTCACCTGAAAAAACTTTATGGGTCAGGATTGTGCCCCTATTTGTATTTTCTAGCCCTTGTTGCATTAAAAATTACTTCTCCTTTGATACAAAACTGAGCTCAAGCAACTTTTCCTCTCTCATTATTGTTTGTTTGTTGTTTTTGTCCCGGCCGAACGAGTTCGAGCAGGGGACTATGAAACGGGCTCCGTACGTGTGTGTGTCCGTGTATCCGTCTGTCCGTCTGTCCGTCCGTCTGTGTGTGATCAAAATGTTCAAAATGCTACTCCTTCGCCATTTCTAACCCGATTTTGATTCTGTTTGCTTTATATGATAGCACTACATGGGAGCTTTGAAACTTCTATACAGAATTTCAGTTGTGACCTTTGACCTTGACCTTTGACCTATATTGTACATTTTGCTTCAAAATGCTACTCCTTCGCCATTTCTAACCCGATTTTGATTCCATTTGCTTTATATGATGGCACTAGATGAGGGCTTCAAAACTTCTACACAGATTTTGACCTTTAACTTCTTTGACCTTTGACCTTGATTTTTGACCTATATTTTACATTGCCTACAAAATGCTACTCCTTCGCCATTTCTAACCCGATTTTGATTCCGTTTGCTTTATGTGATGGCACTAGGTGAGGGCTTCAAAACTTCTACACAGAATTTTGACCGTTGACTTCTTTGACCTTTGACCTTGATTTTTGACCTATATTGTACATTTTGCTACTAAATGCTACTCCTTCGCCATTTGTAACCCGATTTCAATTCCGTTTGCTTTAAGTGATGGCACTAGGTGAGGGCTTCAAAACTTCTACACAGAATTTTGACCTTGGACTTTTTTGACCTCTGACCTTGATTTTTGACCTGTATTGTACATTTTGCTACCAAATGCTATTCCTTCGCCATTTCTAACCCGATTTTGATTCCGTTTGCTTTATGTGATGGCACTAGGTGAGGGCTTCAAAACTTCTACACAGAATTTTGACCTTTGACTTCTTTGACCTTTGACCTTGATTTTTTACCTATATTGTACATTGGCGACAAAATGCTACTCCTTCGCCATTTCTAACCCGATTTCGATTCCGTTTGCTTTATGTGATGGCACTAGGTGAGGGCTTCAAAACTTCTATATAGAATTTTGACCTTTGACTTCTTTGACCTTTGACCTTGATCTTTTTACCTATATTGTACATTTTGCTACTAAATGCTACTTCCGGCGGGGACATATATTACGCACCTCGTAATTTCTACTTTTCCTTGTTGTTTTTTTAAGTGCTCATATTAGACTGATGAATGACGTCACAAGTAAACAAATGTGAGCCTAAGTATAGAGAGTTATGCGCGTGAGTTTCACGTTGATAGACCAGTTTATCGGCATATTCAAATTTAACTCATACCGTTCTGACAATGGTTCTTCTCGACAACCTGAAAGCTTGCCCCAGATTTGGTTTGCCCGCCATAGCAACAACTAATGAATGGAAACTGGATTCCAAGTATGAGAAAATGTCTTTGCATTGCAGGTTTATGGAAAAGCTCGTTACTACTTGTACGTCAGGACGGAAGAAGTATCCATGAATTTGAATATGATAGTAAACTGGTAAGTGATTGTAATGTGCGGTTTGTTTGTTTGTTTGTTTGTTTGTTTTTGAAGAACATCCCAAAAGAAAATTACAACTGAATATGTGTGTATGTAGACATATGTGTGTTTGTGTGTCTGTCTGTCTGTCTGCGTTAACAGGAATTAGAACAAGATATAACATGGAAGAAAGAAACATAGATGTCTGATCATCATTTGATTGAAAGTGGTGCGTGCATCATATTTGCAAGGCCGGAGCCACATTTGTAAAAGTGTGTTGGGGGTGGGGGGGGGGGGGGGAAGGGGGAAGGGCTTCATAGACTGACAAGTAATAATGATAATAATAATAATAATAATGATAATAGTCACATCACGCATTATTATTATTCTAAGAATAATATTACAAATAATCATATTAATGATGATAATCAATATTATTATAAAAATATGTATTCCTACGTATTTATGCTAAAACAATGGGTCTGAATTGATTTTCTGAGTTGAGCAATTTTTTAGTCAGCTTTGATATTACTTTGATTACACTCATCGTTATCCACCGTATACTCACATGAGAAAATAACTAATAAATGTTACGAGTGCACTGGTCAGAATGTGGCATCTCTCACCGAATGAAATATTCTGTCCATTGCATGAATTCATTGGAGCAAATCGCATGGATCCAAGATTGCGCGGTAAAATGGAGCCAAAATATTGCACAAATGATGACGTTACAGTAAAATTGCACAAATGATGACGTCACAGTAAAATGGCGCAAATAATCAGTATCAAACGATCAAATGACAAGAAACTATATAGGTGTTCTAAAAGCTGTGTTACTGATTGTTTCGACTTTATGTCGTGCGATTTACTTATATACATGTAGGTTATACACACCCACTCCATTTCCGCGTAACGTTTGCAGTCATTATTGTTTTCCTTTTCAAAAGTACATTAATACAAACATTTCATTTGTTAATAGCATTTCGACTAAAGGAGGAATATTCGTATCACGGCAAGGTGGTCCCGTTATTGCTTTACATGATTATAAGTTGATGCATCACAATTTTTGGATTTGATATAACTTTGCCGCTATTATAATGAATGGAACATTGATACTGAATCAAAGATTTAAAGTGATATGGAATTTTATACTGCTATGAAGGCTTTGCATTTTATATACGCCACTTCTGTTTTAGCATTTTTAATAAAAGATTCAGTCATGGTATATTCAAGTTTGTACAGCTTCAATGATTTATGCGCGAATTCTCTCCCCACCTCCCTGTATCACGTACCATAAGGTCCTGCGTCCTATCAAAATTTCCAGGAGGCGATGCACAGTGCATTTACCTATGGTGGCAACGCGCAACCACCGTGGGTTGGAGTGCATAAATTATGAGCAGGCGATCGCGAATACAGAAAAATCATCCAATACGAAGCTTCGTGGAGGCCAAGCTTCCCTGGATGTGTGTGTGTCGTCGCACTGATGAGATCTGCAGCACTCCTCAATAACTTATAACGTGCATGGTGTGCCACTCTGTGCGGTGCGCCACTCTACGCGGGGGCGTACCGCACTGGGTTGAGCGTGAGAGTCATCGGGAGCTTTCTCGATGCGGACGTTCATTCTGGTCATTTTTGCGTCCGCTCAATTCACGACGCAGATAACCGCCTAGCCTTAAGACAGGGCGTCGTGACCGACGAATGAGACTAACTCGCCACACTGAGCATTGCGAGATACGCGTAAACGCAAGACAAAAAATATACATTGCACTTGTATTGTTTCACTGCACATGGAAAAGAGAAATCCACGAAAAGAACAATTAAAGCTTGTAAATTTTATGACATCACAAGATCAGTCAAGGACTCCATGTATCAAAATCTTGACATCATGACTTCGGACGAAACGGACAGAGAAGAAAGACTGTAACAAGGACGGAACAGGCATGAAAAACAAACCGAAGATAGGCATAAGGAAAGGAAACAAAAACGAGTGGTTTGCAATAGGATTTTTTTTTTTCGAAAGATCGCCAAGGCGTGGGTAAAAGCTAAAGGTTCAATAAAAGTTGGCCAACTAATAAAACCCAGACTTTAAGTACATTTTTATTGTAATAAAAACATTTTATGTTTCATTTCTTTTTGTAATATTCAATTTGTTGAAATTCAAAATGGCCACCGACCTGTCTGTAGTGGTCACCTGTCTATGGTGGCCACTTTTGTCGTATCCCTTGGGTGGTCGCTATAGACAGGTTTGACTGTACATTATGGAGAATCTCTGGTGCCAACATAATGAGAGCATTGATTGATGGGGAAAAGAACAAGAGAAAGGGGAAAGAGAGAGAGAGAGAGAGAGAGGGAGGGAGAGAGAGAGGGAGGGAGAGAGGGAGAGGGAGGAGGGGTGGGGGATGGAGGGTGAGATAGACAGTGGTGATATCCAATATTGTGATGCCCTGATTGAACTAGGTTTCCCCACTTATCTCTACACCGGGAAATATCCTATATGACCCGGCTTACCTCTTGTCTACATGGACCCCGTAGGTCCATGCCTCTTCGAAGAAACACTCGTCCATTCTTTTTCGATGACCCTAATCAATCGGGCATGCGATACCTCGGACCGGCATGGACGTAAAATCTTATAAAAAGGCGGGCATGAGGTCCAAAGTGTCATCAAACCAGCAATTCATTTGGTGGAAGCTGAGCCTGACAGCGCAGAGGACAACAGCGGGGAGCGGTGACGTTGGTGCTGTAAAGGCCTACACATCTCAGACGGTAAGCCGTTAATACATTCTTGTTAATACTCCTTGTTAATACTCCTTAGCAACCGTTGCTCTACCATTTCTGAATTGATGCATTATTTACGGAACAGTTTTTATGTTGTGCCTCCTGTTTTCAATATTTTGATATTTGTTCAGATCAAGTCAGTGTCGCTTGGTATATTTGGTGGTAATTGGTATTCCAAATCACCAATGAATAAATAAATAAATAATATATATAATTATATATATATTTTATATACATATATAAATAAATAAGTAGATAAATAAATAAATAAATTGGTTAATAAATGAAATAAATAAATGGAATAAAACAGACACATACACACAAACAGATAAAATAAAAATGCAACAACATTGTAAATCCGTAGTATAATAGGCTCTCATGACAACATGACATCTGAATCAAAATCAATACATATCTCGATTCTGCTATGCTTACTCTTATATGCCGCGAAGCGATTGATGACAGTGCGTATAATTATGATCGATGCACAAAATATATATCGTCATTACTTTTTGCGGTTTGAATTATTATGCAAAATCATGATCACGCCATAGCATGAGCATGTGTAGCAGGATTTACTGTGCCATCTTGTTTAAAAAAAAAAATCATTACCATTATGTCAACAAGCAAACAAACTGTTTCATCGTTCCTACACCAAGAAAAGTGACGATCTCTCGCAGTATTGTCGTTGATGAATATTGCGACCTTACTCCCTTCATCCCTTATCCTTGTTGTGCTCTGTACCGTGCCTAATAATAGGAGACTATATTAGGCCTACCTCCTTAGTCGTACCATGGTTCATGGTGGTAGGCCCTATAACCAGATGGGGCAGCTCCATGGTAAATGATATGGGGATCGTTGTTTTTAGCAATACGGCAATGTGTTTTTACCCTCACTTTGACATTAAAAAAAAAAAAAAATGGGCTACTTAATAATTGACGGGCTGAAGAATTTCTTCAGAGAATTGTGAAAGTCATTTTCTTTTTTTTTCTTTTTTTAAGCAGAAGCATCACCAGAAAATATTACTCCAATTGAGAAGATTTCTTTCCTTTTCATCTTTTAGAGCTAAGGGAGATAAAAAGAACATTATACACAGAATTGTGCCATTGTTAATCTTTCTGTCTCCGTTCATGTTTTTCAATTCATCTTGTCATATTTTCCCACTTTTCCTCCCCTTGTTATGTTATTCTCTGTTTTCTTTCATCTCCTCTTCTATCTTTCCTCCCTTCTATCCTCTCTCTGTCATTCATTGTTTTTCTTTAAAGGGATAGTATAGTTTTGGTTGAGATGGAGCTCTATACAAGATATTATAATTACAAACATGCGTATTGAATTGTATCTATGCGTGTATTAGTATGGGGAATGTGGACGGCGAGAAGCCATTTTGATGAGGAGAAGTTCACCCGCCACGAACGACAAATGGGGGCGCTATTTTTCTTTTTTATAGGCAGAGGAGTAGATACGTCTTCGCGAAATCTAAAGCTACAAGTAACACGACGCAGAGAGAGAGGAGAACGGTCAGCGCTTCGTAGCGTTCGCGTCGTATATGTACAGCTCGCTAATGACTGTGAGAGAAAGCGGCCGACACGCACATTATACGCCGTTACGCATTTTGTCGGATCCCAGCAGCTGGGGTATTCTTACCTATGTCATCTTGTCTCATTCTCCGTACAAGTAGCGCAACGTACAAATCGGACCAACGCGGGAAAAATCACGTATTGTTGTCCTACGAGTAACAGAGGCAGAAGTAAGTAGGCCTAGCTTTGCTGCTAAGCTGTGTATGTTGACCGTAACGTTCTTGGATAGAGTGATTGTACGAGGTGATGATGAAACTGCTTGTACGTTCGAATCGTAATACATACAAAGTGAAATCTTACAATATTATTATTTGAACTATTTCAGCTGTAAATTGTACGATTTAATTGGTTGTGATGTCGTGTTTTCCTGTGCTTAAAGAACGGAGCTCCTATAGTTATCAACGTGTGCCGCTTCTGCTGTCAATATACTTGTGCGTCTCTCTCTCTCCCGAGTTAGATATACATTTTAATTTTTTGATAGCCAATTAGTGTTCATTTCTTTCGAGAAACGGATCTGTGCACTGAATGATTTTGGGGTGGTCAGTGATGAGAATCATTGCGGTGTAAGATCCATACACTTCTAAACGTTTGGTTTAATTCACATGGATACGAAACTTAGCTATATTATACTCTCGACTCATATTCTGGAATCGCGCACCATGTTGAAAAACAACTGCGACAAAAAACACTGCAACTGCTTATTGAGATTATGACTAACTATTCACTTTTACGTATAATAGAATATTCATTCATCTGCTGGGATTTTGGTATATTCGTAGTAAATGTTTGATGTTTTCGGTTTTGAAAAAAAAATCCACCTTTACCACTGTGCATTAATATTTTGTTAACGCGGACATCTAAGTCATTTAAAAGTTAATTTCCATCAAGTAAACTGTGTAAAATTCCTCTTATGATGTGTGCTCTAGGTCATATTTCATAAGCGGTGTCTAAACATATCGCAATAGAAGTTAAAATCTGAATCAATCCTCCATCTCAACCAAAACTATTTCATCCCTTTAAGATGCCTCATCGGAGACGGTTTTCGTTATTCCGAAGATTCGTCACTCCGAAGGTTCGTTATTCCGAAGATTCGTTATTCCGAAGGTTCGTTAATCCGAAAATGCGATAAGGTTTGTTATTCCGAAGATTCATTAATCCGAAAATGAAATAAGGTTTGTTATTCCCAAGGCTCGTTAATCCGAAAATGAAACAAAGCTCGTTATTCCGAAGGTTCGTTACGGACCCTATTTCAATGTCGGATCAACGAACCTTCGGAATTGAATCCTATTTCATTTTCGGATAAACGAACCTTCGAAATTACGAACCCTATTTCATTTTCGGATAAACGAGCCTTCGGAATAGCGAACCCTATTTCATTTTCGGATTATAACGAACCTTCGGAATAACGCCACAAAATTTAATGTTAGGATTAACGAACTCTTTTTCATTTTCGGATTAACGAACCTTGTGTATTTCGGATTAACGAACCTCCGGAATAACGAACCTTCGGAATAACGAAACTTCGGCTGAATAACGAACATCACCCTCGGAGACACTTACCTGGCTGCTCTGTTTGGCTGTTCTTTTTCTGACTATACAGACAGCACACATTCGTCTTGTGACATCTGATTATTGCATAACATTTCTATTAAAATAAATTCACATACCAGTGGCAAGTGAAGAAAATGACCTTGCAGGTAAATCAATTTTCTGATTCAAATATTACGGTTAATAGGCCTATAGCGTGCTTCGCTAAAACGCAAATCTCATTCTAGTTATCAGTATAGAAACAAAGTAGGCCTACTCATTCTTAAATTTTGATTGCCGTTGCCAATCTCTGCACGGATACTGCAGCTATCATCGAAAACCTCGACAAAATTTGACACCACAATTGATTTTTTATTGTAGCCATATGTCTTGAGCTTATCGTGAATACACTGACTTAAGGATCAATCCGCAGAAAATAGAATGCGGAACTTCGTGGTATCTACAGTTCTGAAATTGAAGGATTGGCACTAACATCCTTCCTCCTTCATAGGCTGTCTTCGACATTGTTTATATTAATGATTATTTTCACGCAATAATTCTCTTTCTCTCGTTCGTTTCTTCTTTCTTTCGTACATTTTTTTCTTGATATCCTTCTTCAAGTGTTAGATCTCTGCATCTGTGCATGTCTGTCATGACACAAAGTATACGTGTCATGACTTGGGACAACTCGTCCTCTTTAATAATGCATTGAATATAAGCCAGTTCGTAGTTCCACTTTGCGCATGAGCAGAAAAAGGTCATTTGTACCAAGAGGCAAGCTGGTTTTTAAATTCACTGAGATAAGCATCTGTCATACAATGATTATTCATGCAATCCTTGTAAATGTTGCTTGCCAGTACATCCACCTGGCAGCAAACCTGGTATTTGGCAATAAGAATAAAACAGTTTTTTTAATGCATTCAATGCAAAACAATAAAATGGATGCTTCCCCGACGGTTGATTGACGGACCATTCTGGTCACCTGGTCTATGCAAGTTCGTTCATTGTTTGAACACGAATTCCATGAATTATACGTCGGGCAAGCTTACCGGTACCCACAATGTCTCTTTGAAAACGATTGAAGTGCCTAACCAGCTGAGAAAAAAAGAAAGGTCATTTGTACCAACGTGCCCATGAGCTAATTACGAACTGGCTTATTCGACGTTTATTCTGCTGTATGCAGTATTTCACCCCTAATGTCAGGTTTCTCCCATTATACTTTAATATCTCTATGTCTTTTTGTCTGTCTGTCCGAGAATAAATTATTTTTTTTACCTTTCTTTTCTGCTTTGTTAATAATGGTGCTGCAAGGATGTCGCGGGCCCATTGCTTTAAATTCTCCTCATTATCACTGAGTCGTAATAAAAACGCAATTTGGATTCCTCAATAAGCCGTTGGCTATACCATAATTATATTGTTCTGTCGTTCCACTGACCGCCAGTATACTGAGCGAAGTGTATACAAGTGCGTGCGTTTAGGGTATTTTGTGACGATCACCTCGTGGTCGGTGCGGACAGCTGTCGCTTATATTTGTCACAATATTTAGGCTGGCTCTCTTGTCAATATTGCATGCACTTAATTATTCACGTTTCACGCTCCCTCAACCTGATCTAATCATTTTGATTATACACGCTCAGGGCTGAAGGAGCCTAATCAAGATTGCCCAGATGCTAGCTAACCGATATCGCGTTACACATTATAATCAAGCGATTTAGTTATAGTGCACCGTGCCTTCAGCGGTTGTGATACTATGCCTGTACACTTATTACTTCGTCTTCCAATATTTGTTTTCGAATAGACATCTTACAGCTGCTATCAAGGGCTTTTTACTATCAAAAGGGGAATGAGACACAAAATATGCACGTGCATGGATTGAGTAAATTATGTAGCAATGCTAATATAATGTAGATCAAAATATCTAATCAGTGATTAAATCGGACAATCTGCTCAAAATGTATTTCATTATTATCATTATTATTATCATCATCATCATATATTATTATTATTATTATTGTTATTATTATTATTATTATTATTATTATTATTATTATTATTATTATTATTATTATCATCATCATCATCATTATTATTCAAGATGTCGGGTGCAGCCTCTGCTGGAAGGGAAGACTAATTGCACTTTGTGACGTCATATTATGAAGAACTACAATATATAAAGAAATATATAGCAAAATTCAACATAATATCATTTTCATTTTTCTTATATAGATGAAAGAGCAATAGACGTAGCTGAATTAGCAATATCAGTCAATACTTGACTGTGACTTACTAAGAACAATCAAACTGAAACTGAAGGTTGGGAGTCTATACTACTATACAGCCACTTGACCAAAGAAAATATCTCCTATCTATACAAGCATGCTGACATCTCACCATGTATACAAGCAGTCACACACATAAACTATATCCAGACAATAACATACATTGTATGCTTAAACTCTAACCACACAAAACATACAGTGTATGTATTCATGCAGAGAATGACCGACCCCCAACCCATGATTAATAAACTGAAGTTATTGACTCGCGAATCTGCAGTAGATGTAGAAGGCTTGCCGTCCCACGACATGCGGTTAGAAGCAAAGCGCCACTTTCGGTTTTGCAAGCCAGTCTCGCCTGTTGTAACAAAACTGCAGTCTGCATTGTCACTATTGCCTACTACAAAGTATGTATCAAAAACAGGATGCTTGGAGCGTTCGTGCTTTAGGCATCTTTGGTTCCTTGTGTGTAGACGAAACTGAGCAATCCTTCATTATAATATTTCTCACGCAAGCTTGTGTGTACGGCGAAATCTTGACGATAACCTAGACGTACAGTCGACGCAAAATACAGGGTATCAAAGAATGATTGCAGCGGACCTCGCAGTCTTATGACAAACCGATATCAAAGGGACAACCCAGACAAATGTCATAATTTCGCATCATGTAGTACATAAATCGGTAGTGCCATGAATGGATTTGTGGAATTTATTGTGGTCCTATTAGAGCAGATATACCAATACTCTGAAAAAAACCAAAACATATATTGCATTGAACAAGGATGATGACATAGAGGCACACATACTCCAGTAATGAAGAAATGTAACCCCGGAATACCACTTGCTTAACAGCTTCACTTGTTTAAAATTTATGTATTTTTTTTTTTCTTTTGCTGTGCTCCCTTGAGCACCAGTGCGTTCTTGTGTAAAGCTGCTATGTTGTCATCCTCGTTCACTGTGATTTTTAAAGAATTTCGAAAGCATTCTCATTTCTCATCCCAATTACTGTAAATTCTGAAACTCTGTACCCACCATGACCAATTTATAGACGTTAAATCATCGTGAAGTCTCCTTTTAATAAAGGAGTATCTCTCATGTTTGATGTCTTGCTTGAAACCCCCTTTTTAGTATCAAGCTTACAATGGCAGGAAACGGTTATAATGGAGCATTCGAGTAAAATTCATTATTTTGCACTACATTTGCTATGTGATTTCATTTTCTTCCTACGTGCCTAACGTTGTCTTTATTACAGGCGGGTCGTTTTTATGCTATCTTCATTTTAACGCCTCAGCCATGAAGTGCCGCCGGAGGTACTGTTGTTGTTGTTTTGTTTTGTTTTGTTTTGTTTTGTTTTTTTTTTGGGGGGGGGGTTGTAAAGACAGAGAGGCTTGTAAAAATAATGGACTAATTTTTACTGTTACGAATATCAACACGAAAATTGTAAGTCATGATTGTAACGACATTCACTGATTGAAGACCAGCACGTAGATTTTAGGGAATACTCGTATAAAATAGGCCTACGTTTACGTCAATCCATGATGAGCAGTCGTGCGTGCTTTATAGCCATTCGCCACCGCAGAAATGACGTACCAACGAAGAGTAAACATTTTAAAGTTAGTCCATCAGATGGAACAACATTATTAACCCTTTCAAGTGATACCTTGCTTGTTACATGAAAAGCAATATTCTTGAAGTTATGATTAAGAATATCCTATATTCTCTTTCTACAATGGTCTCTGTTTTTAGCAGCTTTTGTAGTCGCAGATATCGCAGATTAATAGGAATGCAGTTTACTAATTTTGCGGTCGAAGTCTTCAAATTAAGGGAATATGACATCTATGTGAGTGATATTCTATATAAACATGTAATATTCTACAATCACGTGATAAATGTCAGTTATCATCACAATGTTCCCATAATCTCTTGGATTAAAACAAGGGAAAGGTGCTGCTACTGCAACAAGAAACAACTAGAAACAGGAAAGCCGCGTAATTTATGGGACTATTATTTTGCAAGATATCGCATTACGGAATCTTGAGGATAATACTCACAGGACCTTGAATTTTTATAGGTTTGTTGATTCGAAGATAGCTGATTGACATGTCGTCTTGGTCACGTTGTTGGTTCGTCATTGATACCAGGGAGGTGGAAGATCCGCCTCCCTGCTAATACTTTTATATCCGGGCATGTTTTAAATGGTTAAAGGCATAATTTCTCATTTGCAGAGGAAACAAAAACCCATCATTGAGTGCGTTAAAATAATTCTAAAAGAGAGTTAGGGATAGAACAACCACTGTGAAAATTTGAATTTGTATAATCGATGTTAAGTATTGTTAAATACACAAAATGTGAACAATAGGTACAATAAAAACAAATCAGACTAACCCGTCTATACAGTTATGGTTTATTGAGAAAAATACTGATATCTCCTTATATTTTAGGCTTTATTGCAAAAATTTCATATGGTATATAGGATGTTTTATGATACAACAGACCTACACATATGCATCAAATGTGATATCTTGAATTGTTTTTAAAATCACTGCTCCCAAAGGTAAACAGGACCTTTAATGTGTTTCGTACTACAGCTTACTTGCGGCTTGTATATGCTATGGTCTATGGCAGATAGCCTAGTATGTTTACAATCGTTTCGGTAATGATAGCAATAATAATCAAGGGCGGATCCAGGAATTTCGTAAAGGGGAGGCACCTTTGTAAAATCAAAGGGGGCGCACGTACCCCCCCCCCCATTTTTTTTTTTTAATTTCATTTATTTATTTTTTAACCGGTGCGCCCCCTGGATCCGCCACTGATGATGGTAACTTTCTGATGATGATAAAATGCTATGGGAGATGTTGACGTCACCTCATCTAATTTGCATATGATAACACGTATAAATACTTGCTATATACTCTCTTGAAAACGTGGAAATTTGAAACGTTGTAATTCTCTTATTTCTGCCCGATTCTGAAAAAAAAAACACCAACATTCTGTCTGTTTACTTCTGCCCTGTTTGTTGAAGACAATTCGAACAATAAAATTTGTATAGCGTAGCACTATAAACTGGCATAAAGTCGTATATTACTTGTATTCGTAATATAAAGTCGTTTTATTCCTGTCCTGTAAAATGACTGTCTTTTTTTTCTCTCGTCGTATACTGGCTAACCGAACATTATAAAGAGTGTAATAGTCCCTACTTAAAAAAAAAACCAACACTATTCAATAGTCGTTTGAATCTCAGTATGATGTTTACATCAAACTCGTGATTGTAATGGGACATTAATTTCTTCTGCGCTACATGGCTGTAATAAGCATCAGATATTTTTGTTAGGCGAACGTGATTCAAAAGTACCATTCAATGTGAATTTGCTGTTACGTTATGCCCATTGTATTACATGCCCATTGTACAGTGAATGACATGGTCATAAGGTAAAATTGAAGGGCAAATCACCCGATTGTGTTGACGATCGTATATATCGTGTAATATGCAAACACTTCGCGTTGTTTACATTTCAATCTAATTTGGTTGGCGTTCTATCAATGCCTTAGAGAGAAGAGAGAAAAGAGGGGGGGGGGGAGGTGGAGAAGAAAAAAAAAAAGATTGATTGACTGATGTACCATATGGCAAGTTTCTGCTTTCACTTTTCACTCAAAAAATCCCGAGAAGAAAACACAGTAGATCATGTGGTGTGTGTAAGCAAGGATGAAGTAATTTGCATACAGTCAAGGTCAATGCAAAAGTTGACATTATACGCGTCACATTGTTGCTCTTTGCTCTCTCTTAGTGCGTTTAATGTTCTGTGAACTTATGTCTATTTCTTGTTTCATTTTCTTTGTTTTACTGTAATACGTTCTGTTGGGGTTTTTTCTGTTCATTTTTGTTTGATTTGTTCATTCTCTTTTGTTATATCATATGATTGCATTTACGCAGTTTTTAAAACACATTTTTTTTTTTAATAGGCTGATCAAGGGCATTTTATCCCGTGATTAGATGGAAAAAAATGACTTCTTTTTTACGCGCGAGGAGTTGCCTACAAAGTTCACATTGTCAAGTGAACAACCTAAACGTATTGGGTTTCTTTTATACCTTTTGTGCATTGGATTGCTGGTGCTGTTCGTTTATTGTTATCAAGCTGGTTGAATACAGCCGATAAAGATATCTTAGGTGTACACGCATATTTATCCGGCGCTACAATGCATCCACACTTGAGCCGTTTATCGTTGAACAATAAATATCAAAAGTTACGTTCAGACGGTGATTCTAACATCGAGGATAGCTATCTTCAAGGATAATAAGCTCGTAGTAGCGCCGTGTAGACGCACTCAACGATATGATAATAGATAACTTGAAGTTCTATCCACGATGTGTATATCTCAGGGTTATATAGCGCTCTGTTATACCAGGAAGGTGAGAACACCTCCCTGGTTATACCCAAGAGCCGCGGGGGTCCCAACTCGTAGTTCAGCATCATTTGGATAGAACTTGCTGATAGCAACTTGTCGATAAGCGTGGCCTCTCCATCATCAGGTGGGACTCGCTCGTAGTTACGGGCGGGGGTGGGGGGGGGGGGCAGTGAGCCCTATACTCGAGGATAGCTATACCTTCGAGGATAAGCTTCGTCGTGTGAACGCGAGCTTATCCCCAAGGATCACCGTCTGAACGTAACTAATGGAACTACACTCTATCTTTTAGTAAAATTTCTGACTAAGCTCCCAAGACTATTCCACTACGCACTATCAGCCTATGATAAACAGACAAAAAAAAACCCACCAACAACAACAACAACAACAAAATTAAACAGAAACATTGTGAGGTGAACAATACTCATGACAGTCCAGAGCTATACTATTAGATTAAACACCTCAGGCTAATTGGTATGACATCCAATTTTAAAGGCGGTTGTCTTAACTTATATTACATAATAATACACTATATCGGCTTCTATGTATACCCGTCCAATCATGCTGGTATAAAAAAAAAATGAAATCATTGTATATGTTCTGCAAAAATGGAGAAGGTTGCTACACAGTAGTAGATAAAGGTACAAGCAAACACTTACACCGTTTAAACACTTCAACCTGTTTGCTTTTCATTATTCTTTGTTTGGCATTCTATAAAAAAGAGGGAGAGAGAGAAAGAGGGAGAGAAAGATAGGGGAGGGGGTGGAGTAGTGAGCGGCAGAAGGAAAATATTGATCGATTGACTAAGCGTGTGCCAAGATTCTGCTTTCACTTTTTAATACGCTTATTACAGTTGGTCCCAAAGTCCATGTTGTGTGGGTCAGGTGAACAACCTTTTATGTGTTACCGCACTGTGGGTTTCTAAACATTATGTGTTTTATTTCTGGCTCCGTGCGATCTGTGAAATGCATGCAGATGATAAAGGAATCTCAGGTGTACACGCACATTCGCCTCGACCGTATGACACCATTCATTACCAAGACACTTAAAATGGCGCCTGAGCCCTGTTATAATACTACGCGTTGGATGCACTGAACTCTTTATATAGGTTGGATGGCCAACACAATGATGTCACACTCTAATATGCGTTATGCGTTGGTGTGACATCATCTGCTCTAACAAGCCCCACTAAGACAGGGCTATATCGCATTGCATAATTAAAAGCAGAAAATAATCAAGATATTATAGAGAGCAAATTGACCAGTGCAATGGACATGATGGCGACGCTGAAAAGAACCAAAGCAATAAACCTTGTTTTGTATTGTGTAATATCGTGCATACACAGTAACAATTTTACTGGGGTTTGTACAAGCTCTGTCATGTCTGTGTCTTGGATTTCGAAACTGGCAATGAATGTCTTTGCTGATGCAATATGCATAGTTCTGTCAGAGATCGTTTTGTTAGCTTACGTTCATGATTGCGATCACAAACTTTCCAGTGCGCAGAGAGGGGTGTGCAAAAAGTATTTTCTCTTTGTAAAGAAGCTATAACAAGAGTTAAAATCAAACAAACAAACTACGAACCTTGTAAAGTGAACAAAATGTCTTAGCAGTCTGGGAGTATCGTCGGATTAAACACCCCGCAGGTACTAAAGGGGAAGATATGAAAAGAAAAAGCAAAATAAAACAATGAAGAAGCATAAAAAACAAAGCCAAAATCATTTGACATCCAACGGCGGGCGTCCAAGAATATTATTCAGGAATATAATTCATCTCAATGTCCATGAAATCATGCTGTTATTTGGTATCAAAAATAAGATCCAAACCATTACCCTCTTTAAGTGACGGGGTCTTACATACACACACACACACACACACACAAAGAAAAAACGTGCAATCCCCCCTATACCCCCACCGCGCACACACACACACACACACACACACACACACACACACACACACACACACACACACACACACACACACACACAGGCACACAAGCGAGAGATTGTTAACTATCCCCAAAGCAACTTTCATACGGGACATCATATTAGGACCATGAAGCTGGTTATAGCCCCATATCGTCATCATAATCATTGATAATCCCTGAGTTGTATTTCGTGACGTTATAGAAAATTTGTCACACATTATGTAACTCCATTATCCTATAGTGGAAATAGACCGGCTTTGCGTATGGTAAAGGCAAATTTGAAAGGAGAGGTGTCACAACGTCCACTTCAATTCAATTCAATTCAATTCAATTCATTTATTTGATTCTCATTTTTCTTCCAACAAAACATAACACAAGTTAAATCAGGAATTCCATCATAAGCATGTTATAGGCCTACATTACAAAGTAACGTCCACTTACCTCGTGGCAAAAAGGAAATAGCATAGCATGCACCTACCCTCATACCAAATGAATATGAAGTCTTAAAGTGCATCCACCTACTTCATTTAAAAGTGCAACCCCAACTTACCTAATGGCAAAAAAAAGGTACCTTGACGTCCACCCATACCTCACTACAAAGAAGAGGGAGTTCAACGTGCTCCCACTTACCGGTACCTCATGAAAAAGGTATAGAGGTATACCTTTCCAATGTTTGAAGCACCTCTTCAATTCCCTCTTCAATTCCCTCTTTCGTTTCATTTATCAGCGTGTAGGCATTCTCTTTCTTCCTTCCTTCCTTCCTTCCTTCCATTTTTCCATCTATTCTGTCAAGTCGTGTCATGTTGCTGTGTGTCTCCTATTTTGTTCCGTCTTGTCTTAATTAGTTATACTTGTGCTAAGCATATGCAAATAAGTATTTGATTAGATTTTTCTTGAGGGGTACACAAACTACAAGCTTGCTGTTTAGTGGACCTCTCAGTTCTTTTTTTTTTCCAACTGAAACATAACCTTGTATTTTTTTTTGCGTATACATGCATATAATATGTAACTTTATTATTGTATCATTTGATACCATTTGCAAGATGTATGTATACGATTGTGATATGATTTCTAATTTATACTGTGTTATGTTCTGTTGGAAAAAGGAGAAGAATGAAATAAAATGAAATGAAATGAAATTATCAGGTACCACATAGGGGGTTCTTTCAGGTGCAACAAAGCGTAAAGTCAACTTCAACGAATGGCACGATTTTTGTCAAAATCATATGGATTACGATCCTGTAAAGCCATGAATATTCGTGACATGAAATTTTCGCGAATTGGAGCCGACAACCTTTTTCGCCGCATGAAATGTTCGCAAATTGCAACTGACATTCAATGCAAGATATTGTAGATGATAACTTTCGCGTCCATTTCAATGTAATTGGCCCCCACGAAATTCTTGAAATTTTGTTTTGCACTCGAAAATTTCTGGTTTTAAAAATAAATATATAATGTGAGATTGGTCAGAAACCCGCAGAACAAGTTTTTCGCTGCTGTCTTTCGCTGCTGTATGAATAATCTGTTTATAGCTATACAGAATGTATAATGAAAAATCAAATTTAGATATGTAGTTAACAAAATAATGAAACCCCTCCCATCATGTTGAAAGCCACTATATTACAAGGTTGTGACGCGATCTCAGATCGCGATTTCATTTCGAATAAAAGAGATCTAGACTAGTTTTGTGTGTTTATAATCTATAAGTCAGTAGAAATCTTACGGCGCAACGATAACATAACCTCATCAAGTTGTAAAAGGAAAGTTGCAGAGTTGGTTGCGACCCAGTCTTCGCTTGTACGTAAACTGAATACCTGTGAACATTTTGACTGCATCCCGTAACCTATACATTCAGAGGTGGATCCAGGATTTCCGTAAAGAGAGGGTGCCTTTACAAAATTTAAGGGGGAGCACGCACCCCTCCCCCATCTTTTTCTTTTTATTTCTTTTGTTTTAACAAATATAAAGGGGGAGGGGCGCCCGGTGCGCTTCCCCTGTCGACCGCCACTGTATATGTCCTGTTTTAATGAGATTGCTACCATTCTGTTGAGCTAATTTCCTTTTTTTTTTTTTTAATTTTGTATATCAAACTCAATCGACCTGTACAAGCAGTAATGCTTGGCAGAAATATGATATGAAATAAAGAAAAATCTAATTTTTTTTTAAACAAATTTTCTTTTATATACACGTATGCCCATGCGAATATATAAAGTTTCAGCTGACTTTTAAGAGCGTACGTTCTATACCATAAATTTGTCATTATTATCTTCTATGCCGTATGCATTCCAATTAGACGAAATTTTACAAATTTTTGAAAGGGCTTATATAAAAGACACGAGGGATACACACTCGCTTGATTTGCTAATTTTTATCTCTGAAGGCTTAGAGGGCAGAGAGTGTTCCCTCGTGTGTTCCAGGAAAGAAAAGCTACGAAAATGTCACCACGGTCATGTTACACCTCGGTTTGTTTGTTTGATTGCTTGTGTTTATGTTTTTGTTTCTTTCTTTCTTCTTCTTCTTCTTCTTTTTTTGGATAAACAAGACCATAAACTGTTACGACTTTCGCTCAATGTGCGTCGACACGTGAACCCACAGGGCCATAACGGTACAGTCCGAATCACACAAGCAGTCATTTAAGTCGAATCGCCATTGAAGAGTCATGTAAGACCAGCTGAAATGAATACCTGTACTGTTTTGTTTTTTCACCAACTTTCACAGGTGACGCCGGCGACTGATCGGCTGGACAGCAAGGCTCAAACGTATAGATGCTGGCATCCTGCTCTATGTGTCATGAAATAGTATAGCCCTGTCTGTTCTCCCTTCCGCAAAGCGCAAGAGTTTGATGGTATTTGTTAGCTGATTATTGAAGGGTGATATATCACTACTGAGACGGGAAGGTCACACATCGGACGTCTGCCCTTTTATTAAAGACAATTCAAAGACAGAATTCAAAATGCCTCCAAACAAGAAAGATGTCATGGAGTCGAAAGGCGTGGTTGATGATTTCACGTCTGGGCCGGACAATGAAGGAAAAGAGGATGGCAGCGGGGACCTCACGCCAAATTTTGCTGCCAACGACATCCCTAACATCCGCCGAAATTGCTCCGTGAATGGCCCCATAAACGACCTCGGCGTTGGCGGTGGGAACATTTTGGACACTGCCTGCAACGATTTGTCCGCCGCTGCCAAGTATCTCGAGGCTTGCGAGAAGACTGTAATGAAATCGCGAGATTCTTCGGAAGAGACGCCGTCGTCTCTAGCCTCTCAAGCCCGGTTGCACAACATCCAGAGATTGCAAGGTGCTTTGAATGAGCTACTCACCGTTATCAGACGGCTGTCAGCGAGTCTAGTCAACATCGGCGAAAATGGTGCAAAACCCGAGCGAGTATTTACGCCAGTACTCCTCAATATGATAGTGAAGGTAAAATTACATTTTTATTGTTTTATTTCAACACAGCTAAAGAAGTCATAGACTTATCTCTAGTATTCCTCTTTCTTGTCCTTCTTCCTCTCCTTTTCTCTCTTGACCCAAAGGCTACTGCAATAAAACCTTTTGCCTTGTCAGAGGTATAAGCCAGTTCGGGGTTAGCTCACGGGCACATTGGTACAATGACCTTTCTTCTTTCTCAGTTGATTAGGCACTCCACTAGTTTTCAAGCGACAGAAGGCATAAGCTTGCCTGATGTAACAATTTATGGAATTCATCGGTCATACTCAAACAAAGGATGAACTTGCGTAGACCAGGTGACCAGAATGAGCCATCAGTTAGCACTTTAGAAAGCATCCATTTCATTATTTTGCATTAAATGTATTGTATTAACACTCTTTTTCTATTGATATTGTCAAATACCACTTTTGCTGTGCTGTTAGGTGGGTATGCTGGGAAGCACCATTCATAAGGATCACATGAATAATCATTACATCAAGATGCTTATCTCAGTGAATTTAAAAACCAACATACTCTGCTGGTACACATGACCTTTTTCTGCTCATGCTCAAAGTGGAACCCCGAATTGGCTTATAATCTAACACTCCGTGTGAACATCCGAAATTTACGCGACATGAATACACGAAGTGTTGTAAATGTTTGGTGCTTTGTTTGAAAAAAAAAGAAGAAGCAAAAAGCAACAACTGCAAAAAAAAGAAGAAATTAAAACCTCCAATCAAAACTTGCATAGTTATTGCATGTGAAGTTTTGATGTCTGATCAATATCTTACAGGAAATTGTCACATTAGCACAGTTTTCGTTCTTTTCGGAAGCACGACGTGTTATTATGAGAAAATATTGGCATAAGGCATTTACAAAGTGTAATTTGACGAATTTTCCTGAATCGATGTGCATACTTACTGGATGACGTGACTTTTAAAGTTTGCAAAAAAAAATACATAGAATCGGAAGTGGAATCAAATCAATGAGAACATGAAGTATTATTGGCCCAATACATCTTTCAAAGTGTTGATAAGCAATAAGTAAGAAAATAGATAAAAACATAGCAAGACAAACCAAACTTAATTATCATGAATCAATTTTTTTCCTAATCTCCTCAAGCCCATTTTTTTTTTTGAAAACAATGGGATGAATCTCGTCGAATTATACTCTGTGTAATTTTGCATTTTCACGTAAACTATAACGTTCTGTAGTAGATACTTCATGTCTTTCCCCTTGTAAACCATGATAGTTGGCATATTTTAAAACTCACACACGGGTTTTAAATCGACGGAAGTACAGCTCTCTACAAGACTTCCCCAACGTGGTATTTGTCAAAATAATTGTTGTATTGTTCATAGAGTATAGAGTCCACTATTATTTCGAAATAACAAGTCAACAATCACAGCGCAGACTCGCAGATAGTCAGATTTATTGATTGTCATTATTAGTAATATAGGAAAACGACGAAATCAAACACTCGTCAAGAGCAAAGTAATCGTTTATTTATCATATATATATAGTAATCGTTTATACATTATATATACATATATATATATATATATATATATATATATATATATATATATATATATATATATATATATATATAATGATACCAGCAATACTTATAATGGAATTCTAATTGTATTCATCGATACTCCATGTAAAAAAAAGATACAGAAATGCGGAGCTGTAAATTCTAATGGCTCTTGTGGTGTACGAAGTGAACCACTATCTATACATTGTAAGTCACAGACGTGACAGAAACCCATTTTTCTTTTCTGTTTTCAATCACGCGGGTGATAAAAAAAATGAGGGTACCTATATACCTTTCGTTCTCGGTTCAGAGAGACAAAATTCCTTAACCCATCAACTCCTTTGCAAAGTTTGCCACTGAAATTGTTTTATTGTGATCACTGAATTGAGAACTTTGGATTGTATATTGGGTAACCTAATTTGGAAAGCGTTCAGAAACAGAAATCAAAGTACTTGCAAACATTAAATTTCTGAGACAAGTAGTGTTTTGAAATAGTGTGTTGCGAATTTTAGCATCAGGTTATGCATTTAGTTACCACGAGGTTTTGAGAATTATACACCCGAAATAAGCAATTCTTTAAACATCAAGAAGGAAACTTTTTTTTTGTAGAAATGTGAGCCCAGTCTCGAGTTCTCTGTTGTTGTTTTAACTGCTGTTATGTTTAAGAGGCACGTCATTTCACATTTGAATATTTACGACTTTATATTCATAAGTTCAAAGCTTTATATAAGAACAAAACAAATTGTTAAAAAAGTACTTATAATCATATTATAGAGGGGGAACCAGTCTGCTGTCATACGGTTAGGGCAGATCGAGTTCTCTCTCTTATAACCTTATTTATTCGGTAAAATTATGGGGTTTGTTTTGTTTTGTGTTTTTTGGTAACATTTTCAGGAAGCTTCCGAGATAAAACAACTTTCTGTCGGTCTTTCGGCGGGCGCGGAGGATGTCGTCGGTTTGGAACGGGAGATGAATTTGATTCTTGACGCCGTTCGGCGCTGTGCCGACGCCTTCGAGCCGACGCGTCTGGCAATCTTCCGACCCGATCGCCGCCATAACGACGAGGGCAACAAGGAAACCTCGAAGGTTGGGAACAGGACGCGCGAGTACTTGCGCAGCCTAGATGTGGACTGGGAAGGACTCGGCCGCGTGAGGGAAGCCCTCCCTGTCGCATCGCAGATGCCGTCTCTGGTGGACGGAGCTTATGTAGGAAATGAAAATCTGTCCGAAGAAGACGCGGCAGAGTTGTTCAGGACGGGAACAATTCGATACTGGCCAGTATAGACCAATTAGATCTCGGAACGGCCAACCCGTTTCCTACGAGATTTTGAAATCTCCCTATCATAGACTTTACACTGAACAAAATATGAGGCTCATACATGAAGGCAGAGGTTGAAACTATAATAATTGATATCATTCTGTCATATCAAAAGTGATATGATAATCTTTATTTCTATATAAGAGTCTATATTAGATAATAATGCCATATAATTAAAATGCAATCTGTTATCACTGTTGTTATCTCTATTATTATTGAAAGTAATGATGGTGACAATAATTATGAAAATAATAATGTTATTATGATTACTATAAGAATAATAACAATAATAATGATAATAATAATAACAACAATAGCATTACTATTGTTAATTATCATTATTACCATTATTATGATTAATCGTCTATGCGTTACCTCTGCTTCTCAGCAGGCAACAGTGGGAAGAACTTGCCTACCAAAGTGGCTCTAAAAGGCCGGCGTATGTGCTAAATTTCCCTGGATATGTCGAAGTGAATAATCTTTGCAATCTGTTGTTAAGTGCAAGTGCAGATGTACAGGTATACATCTGCGTACACCGATTTATGACATTAATACATTATAATGAAATGTAAATATAAATCCAAAACATAATAATGCCACAGAATCAGAAACGGTGCTTTTTATTCTTACCGGAGAAAGTTGAACCTCCGTATCAATGTACACTGTATTGTAAATAACCGTAACAGTCTAAATGCTATACCATAATTGCATTGTTCAGCATCTTTTCCCGCCCATCATGCCAGGCGACACATCCGATGAGTATATAGGCTATTCACGCCACTCAAACGCATCCTGCATCAGGAGACGGTGTGGCTTAGAAATAAGACCACGGTCTCTCAATCCTGAGGGTAGTGGTTCGAATCCTCTATAGCAGCAGGTATTGTGCCCGTAGGCAATGGTAAGTCACTTTAAGGGGATGATACATTTTTGGTTGAGATGGGTCCTATACACACATTATATTGTAAGATGAGAAACTACTTAAAAAGTTAAGAATGATATAGGTGGGACCCTCCTTTTATTAGGACCGCTTCGTTTTTGGATACTTCTGCCATTTCAAAACCAGTTTTTATCCAAAAAAAAAAAAAAAATTGAATTCCTCTTTGAATCATATGCTCTTTTATGAATAGGTTTCTCATACTATTGCAACAACAAAAAAGTTAAAGAATGAAGCCCTATCTCAACCAGCACTATATACCATCCCTTCCACTTCCACGAATCAAACATAACTGTGCAGAGCTTGCATTATATGCGACGTTGCGTTTGATCGTCAAATTCATATTTCTAAAGCATACATAATATTGGTTTTCATTGCGAATGACACGGAGTCCACAACTTCGGTAGATCAACGCCATATCAGTATAACCTTATTGAGAGGGGGTCATCCCACGAGACCGACACCCACGAGTCATACAGCCCACGAGTTCGACATTGAAAACAGGTCCATAGGTCATACAGCCCACGAGCTCGACACTAGGCAAAAACAGCCCACGAGTTCGAGAGATACAACACGGCGCTTGATGTTGGTCTCGTGGGCATTGTTTGCTTAGAGTCGAACTCATGGGCTATATGACTCGTGGGATGTATGACTCGTGGGATGTATGACTCGTGGGCTGTTGACTCGTGGGTGTCGGTCTCGTGACGTGCATCCATTGACAGTATCCATTGTATTATTATCAGTATCCCTATATCGTCATCGTGCATGCAATATCCTGCACGATGTATTTTTGTAAGCATTGTTCCATATTCCGTATTTTCGCACAAATTTTACATTCCATTTTATTTCAAGAAATAAGTTTAACACAATTAGTAACAGTCAATTTCAGATTGAATTAAACACTGCAGGAAATATGAATAACGTGTAATATGAAGAGCCTACTAAAGAGCAAAAGCTTGTATATAAAAGGATGTATATTCATAGGCTCCTTAGTGATGATTTAAGCGTTTAGTACAATGTGTCAATGACGAAAAATGACAAAACATACGAGAATACAAGATGTCGAGAATGTAATAAAACTCACGTAATGCATAGTATGATATACATAATTAAACATGAGGTACCAATGCTAAATAGAATGAATAATTTACTCAAACAAAATCACCCGAGCGAGGTTTCATTATGTGTACACAAAGATGTTTTTTATGTATTGTGCACATAGGTCTATACGTGAACACGTGCTGTTTCAAGCGAATATCCAGAACGGTGGCCCTCGTCTAAAATCACATGACGATAAAATTCCAGGCACACATGGTTGTACCGACAAGCTACAACTGTGTGACTTTGGTCGGCGAACTGTTATAATGATGCCATCTGTTGCCTGTTATATCGGACGATCGATGTACGATCAATTAAGCAATTTGCTGTTTCAACAATTACATGTACATATCATTTCTTTCCCTTTTGAGAGCGCAAATCTAGATCGTATGACCACGACATTAGTGCATTAGTCCAGGCGCAGCGACCGACAAAAAATGACTTCGTTCAACCCACCCCGCAGAAAAGGTTTGACTGCATGGGGTGGTCGGTTGGACCCTCTGGAACACCCCTAGGTAGTATGTGATATCAAATTGTGGTATCAATGAAATTTTACAGGCCATTTTAGTTGCGACATGACCATATTCTTCGAGGAAGCGTCTGCGCACACTAAGACTACTACACGTACCACGAGCACTGCTTCAGGCGCCAATGCCAGTGGTGGGTGTTATAGTCTTAGCGTACAAAGACTTTTTCCGCGACAAACATCGGTTTTTGCCTGCAAACTAACTTTTCACGCTAAGCTGGAGTCGGTGTAGTGTAGTTTCCAGACGTTTTTATTTCGTCTTTATTTCTCCGAGTTGAAGCAAGCCAAGTGAGAGTACATACCCAGCGATTGTGACGCCCGAACCGTTTTTTGTGGCAATCATTGAGCATGCACCCTCACTCGGCTTAGCGCAATACAGCGGGCTTCTGCACAATACACAAGCTGTAACTCAGAGAAATAAAGGCGAAATAAAAACAGCTAGAAATTAAGACTAGGGTCGGTAACGCTTGTCGCTATTGGGGCACTGAAAATGACAAAATTATCACAGTTTTTGCATTTATTTCACGAAGGATTCATCGAAACGCCTTAAAACTATATATGTGCATGTTGCTAGAGATGTCAGCAATACAATGGGATACATTGTAAGGTATAATATTGTGCATGGTTACCATGGTAACCGGATGCCTACAGGTGATTGGTAACTCCCAAAAATATCTGGAATTTAGACAGGTTTGTTTCTTCTGCCTTTCGTGCACATCACTCATTGTAGATGAGTTCTACACTGTAAAATTAGTCTGGATAAAAAGGGAAAAGACGCCCAAGATTTTTCCCTCATTCTCTCCTCAGCATTAATTCATTACTGCACGTTTTGAATAAAATTTACATATCATGATATTTCATTTTATTCTATATATATATGTATATATATATATATATATATATATATATATGTATATATATATATATATATATATATATATATATATATATATATATATATATATTACAATAGTTAACGAACACAAAAGTACACTTAATTCTTTGATGGATAATCCAGCGCACGTGTATATTCCTTCTTTAGAAAGGAATTTATCGGTATTCTTGAATAAACTTCATTAAGAACATAAACAATCAATTGCTTTCCTCTGCATGCTCTTTTCCAGGATTGTTTTGAATAACCATCGCTCTGTAAATACTCGAAAGAGCTACTATAGAATATTGGCTTTGCTTTCTGTATTCATCTTATTTTTAAGGGAAATTTGTGTCCATACATTATTAAAAACTATATACATTTGCCTATGCTTTGAAGTCAAATTTATGTTTTACTATTCGAAAATGATATCTTTCTTTCAATGGCCATTTATTATGCCTTTGCTTGCAAATTTTGCTGTAACTTGAGAATGCTTCAAAATGTTCTTCACATATACCTGATGTCGTACACTTTATGCAGAAGGAAGGACATGCTTATTGAGCTTTTTGAAATTATGGGCTTTAGTTTTCGAGTTATTGACAACTAAATTCTGATTGGATAATACTGGTTGCCATGGCAACAGGGAAAACTTTTTTAACGAAAATCAATAAAAAATTGTGTGTTTTTTTTTTATTGCATCTATAAGATTTAAAAAAACATCAATGTTTGCAGCAGCAGGAGGCATTTTGGGGGTTACCAGTCACCTTTAGGCATCCGGTTACCATGGTAACCATGCACAATATTATAACTTACAATGAATCCCACTGTATGGATGACATCTCTAGCAATATATACATATATAGTTTTATGCAGTTTTGATGAATTCTTCATGAAATAAATGCAAAAACTGTGAGTTTGTCGTTTTCAGTGCCCCAAATAGCGACAAATGTTTACCGACCCTAGTCTTAATTTCTAGCCGTTTTTTCGTCTTTATTTCTCTGAGTTGCAGTTTGTGTATTATGCAGAGGCCCGCTGTATATATTGCGCTAAGTGGAGTGAGAGCACACACCCAGTGATTGCGATTCGGTCGTCACAATCACCGGGTATGCGCTCTCACTCGGCTTGCTTGAACTCTTGAAATAAAGACGAAATAAAAACGGCTAGAAACTACACTACACCGAACCCAGCTTGGCGTGAAAAGTTAGTTTGCTGGCAAAACCCTTGTTTATCGAAGAAAAAGTATATGCGCGCTAAGACTACTACACGCAGCACTGGCACTGGCGCCTGTAGCAGTGCTAGTGGTGCGTGTAATAGTCTTGGCGTGCGCAGACTCTTTTACGTTTGTTCCAACAAATCATGATGAAAAGTGGCCAGTAAAATTCTACTGACACCACAATTTGGAACCACATACTACCTGGGGATGTTCATAGAGGTCCCATCTACCACCTTGTCTGGTCAAACCTTTTCTGCGGGGTGGGTTGAACGAACTCCTTAATTAAGCCTCTTACAGGAATTAGCGCCTTGACTACATGGAAACACCGTGGTCAGTGCGGACTTTTTTCCTTTATCAATTGCCATCGAGAAAGTATAAAACAAACGTATGATTATTTCTGTGCATGTGTGTGTGTGTGTGTGTGTGTGTGTGTGTGTTATTTAAGAAGACAATGTATATTACAAAGATAAGCCTTAAAGGTACTAGCCCACATTTGCAAACCCACGAAAATCAAAACTGCATAAAACAGGTCCAATATGACTTCAAGTACAAGTTATAACAGTAACATACCTCACCTGTTGCTCTTTGTCTATACCATTCGATAAAAGAGAGAAAATCATCGTTTTAAAATCAATTTTCAAACCGGGTCAACCCGACCCAAAATCGAATTACGAGCGCGGGCTAGCCACGTACATTAACTTACACATGTATCGCATGCATGTAGTACGTGCGTGGACCGGAGCTAGCGAGCGTTTTTATACGCATGCATACGGTGCATTTTCATTTATTTTTATGAAAGTAATGGACTAATTGGAGCGAAATTTTGCACAGGTGTTACTGCAATCATACCCAAACTCCATGCTAACTATGAGACCAATTGCTGCAGGTTTACAAAATGTGGGTTAATACCTTTAATGGACGAGAAAAACTGATAGCTGTACCAGACAGTGACAGTACTGTTTGATATTTCATGCAGACAACAGAGTTACTACCTTTCGAAAGAAATTTCCGGATAACTTTCCGACTTTCTAAAGCTCAGAGCTTCCTTTAACTCTGCTCAAATGTTTACAGATCTTTTATAATCATTTAACTGCTTCATTTCAGGGCAACGTGCTCGTGTTGTTTTGTCGTCTTTTCTATCATTTTGGATTAAATTGAATTGACACACAAAAAGTCTACGCGTGCTGTGTTGTTTCAATTGTGTGATTTTTTTCCCCCTCTGGCAAGGCTCTTTGGATATCAGTACATGCAGTGCGTATAGAAATCAGTATAGTTTTTTTTTTTTTAATCATTACTGTTGATCTGTTCTTCTCGTTGTCCATGCATGCTAGATATATGTTGTTCGACAGAATTAAGAGGAAAGTTTAAAGGACTTGCAATGCAAGTACATCTTAATCTAGTTGTTTTGATTTATCAGTGTTTATATACCCTAAACATCACCGATGTGACTAAATGATATATGCCATGATTGTCTGGTAACCGCAAACCTTTTACATCGAAACATCTTCATTGCCAGAATATCAAAACACAACAAATTAATATTCCATGCAAGGAATATAATATACATCTATATACCGGTACATGCATTTACAATTTCTAGCTTAATGCAAATTGGGAAGATTTGTGCGTATAGGTGAATGGGAGATTCGTAGTGTCATGACAACATCACCAATCAGCACCTCATCTATTTTTCATAGAATGTCCATGGTTGCTGCTGATGCAGACTGTTCGGTAAAAGCCACGTAAAATGAACGATTGAAAAATAGATTACCGGATGCAAGAGTTGTCCATGTATCCGGTAATGATACCAACATATTATTTTCCATGCATCCAGACAGATGATTCTCCATGCACCCGCGGTAATTACCACACCCATGATTTTCCCATCATACATTCGGTTAACTACAGTCAGTACACAGTTTAGCAATATTTTCAGGAATGTTTGACCCGTTTTATAAAACAGATCACTCACTTTTCTTTTCCATGGGTCGATAGGAATTGTGTAAACGCAGTGCATCTGAATTACCCTGTTAATTTATACCCAATGAACTCAAGTCCTACTGACCCACCCAGAAATGAGAGTAAATAAAGCCCTTACTGAGTCCGACACTATAGGCAAACAAGGCTCGTCAGTTCGAGAATAAGCAAAAAAAAACCAAAAACAAAAAACAGAAAAAAAAAAAACACGAGACCTCATGTGCTTTACAACTCATGGGCTTTATAGCGTCGGACTCATGGGCTTTATTTGCCTATAGTGTGGAAATCATGGGCTGAATGACTCATGGCCTGTATGACTTATGGACCTTTTTTTTTTTTTTTTCAGTGTGGAACTCGTGGGCAGTATGTCCCGTGGGTGTCGGTCTCGTGGGATGACCCCGACATATGACCCCGACAGTAGTACCGATAATAATGATGATTGTCAAATTGATGATGATAATGATGATGATTACCATATCAATGATGATAATAATGGTAGCAATGACATAATTACCAATATAGTATATACCATCACCATTATCATCCCCATCACCATCGCTGATTCCAAAAGTTTTGTCTTGTATCCCCCTACTTTTATTTCTGCAATGTTATTTTTGTATTCCTCTTATCGTTATAGAATATCAACTTCTTGGTGACACGCAGCTAATAACATGTTCACCTCTGAAAGAAATATTCACAGTCATATATGGATGGCTTCTGTGTTGTCCACTCGGTATTAGAGATCACACCCAAAATGGGCACTGCCCTCGATGCACATCCACAAACACACGGACTGTCTGTGTGTCTGAGACACACACAGACACACAAAGACACACACACACATACACGATCAAACAAACACACATATACAAATACACAAACGCACATTATTACACGACTGGCGACTGGAATCTGCTACGTCGTGCCCGTGCACCATATACAGGTATTACGGGTTGTAAATAATATACTGGTATACAAAAGGTACCAAAGCAAACGATTAATCTTGTTAATGGTAAGTATTACGGCAATAAAAAGACTAGCAGTGGGTGAATCGTCGTAATTTGTAATAGACCAGATATACTAGTATACGAAAAATGAGCGGCAGCATGTTTTTGTTTTCGTTTTGGTCTTTCTTACCTTTTTTCCCCCTCAGTTTTCGTTTTCTTGCTCGTAAATGATTATTTCATTTTCTTTTTAATTGAAAGTACACATTCTCTCATTCCTTATGTTAGAAAGGATGATGTTATTCTCCCTACTTTCTGACAGAGGTCAACAATGTGTTTTTTTCCCCCCTATTTTGCTAGAGAAATGAAAATAATTATGTCGAATAGTGCGTATATTCCTTTGTATCATTGTCCATGAGTGACGTCACGAAATGTTCTTACCATTATTGCAGTGCAGCCACTATAAAGCCATTTACTATCATGACCATGCGTCAGAATAATGTCCGTCATTTCAACCATTTGTTGTTGTTCATATACATATCATTTCAGCATGTTCAGGTGCTTTATGGTCAGATCGATATCTGATTTTGAAACAAGCAACACTCTCAAATTGGTGTATTTTTGCAATTTCTTACTTTGTCTAGATTTGATGGATTTAAACTGTCGTAATCTTTCTACAGTGTAAGATACTGAGTACAGTGCAATCCCGTTATAACGAACACAGTTATAAGGAAATCCGGTTACAACGAAGTGAAAATTCAGGCTGCAAACTTATCCTCTCTTTGCTTATTATTGGTTTGTTTGTTTGTTTGTTTGTTTGTTTGTTTGTTTGTTTGTTTTTGTTTTTGTTTTCTTGGTTCGGTTATAATGAAATGATATAAAACGAATAAAAGAATAAAACGAAACGTTGGTGAAGTTGACTCATCGCTCATGGGGTTGAATACCATTTCTTGGATTTGCGTGGATTGGGCTATTAATTTGCGATCACAAAGGGATCTTACAGCTCTTTTGAATTTTTGGGCCAGAAATGTTTTGTTTTGTGTGAGTGTGTGTGTTTGTGTGTGTGTGCGCGCGCGCACAGGCTGGGGATTGCATAAATATAGTTTCAACTGAATGTAATCAGCTCTGTATTGGTGAGATCGTTTTTTTAAATGGGGATAAACCTTTGTCAGTGGAATTTTTTGTCCTCAAGCTGTTGAGAGGGTTAGCTTTTGATTCTCTGAGGAAGGAAGAATCTCAAGACTGATAAATTATAATTCAATATGCAGACACGGAATAGGTAGCTCTCATTCTGGACCGAGTCTGTAAAGTGCGTTGTACGATATTGGTGAATGGAAGATTTTGTTTCTGTTTCTGTTCATTTCTTTATTGTTGCTTTTGTGTGTTTTGCTGAAATAATCCGATAAGGCCTGATATAATAACTATAATGATAATGATAAATATCATTTATAAAGAGCTTATAAAGTTTCTAAGCGCTAAGCGTCTGGTAATAGAAAAAAATATTAGAAAGGAGACATTAATGAAATAAATAGTAAGGTAAAACAAATTCATTGTACATATTACACACATTGCAGATCAAACTTAAAGGAACGAACATAAGATATAGGTATATGTATAATGTTGTTTAATCTATTCAAATTACAGGTCACGAGTGAACAGATGGGTTTTGAGTAACTTTTTGAAAGAGTCTACTGTTAGAGCTTTATGGACGTGGATGGCATGGGTAACTGTTCCAGAAAGAAGGCGCGATAACGCTAGCAAAGGCGCGGTCGCCGTAACGAGAAAGGGTGCGTGGTGCCAATGTAAGTTGAAGATATCTACTGAAAAGGTGAATTCTCCCGAGGGTATTTTTTTTTAATATACGTATCTGAAGAAACTGACCTGAGGAAAGAAAGAAAAAAATCATGAGGTATATCACTTCAACTGCAGTTTTCCATAAGGCTAATACAATGTCATACCCAGTAATAAGGTTAATACACAACAACATACCCATGCAGTGCCCGTCGTAGGCTACTTTGAATGGGTCGACTTTTCTACTTGTGGGAGGAAACGTACTCGCCACGTGTTTTTCATATTGTCAAGACGCATTGCGTTATACTATCGCCCTATTAATACATTATATACGCCTTCCTGCCTACAAAGTCCTTTGTGGACGCAGCATGACATTGATACACGTGATTAAGTAGGCCTATATCTTTTTATTTTGTACACAGTTTCTTCCCTTTCCTAGTCTATAGCGAACACTATCACTATTCAATTTCTGATTACGCAACACTCAACTCTAAAGGGATAGTATAGTTTTGGTTGAGACCTAACTTCAACATTACTTGTTGGTGAGATAATGAGGAAACACTTCTGAAATTTGAAAGAGAATGTAATTAAAAGAGGGATTCAATGTTTATTTGATGAAAATTGGCTTTGAAATGGTTGAGATATCCAAAACAGAGCAATCCTAATAAAAGGTGGACCACCTTTTATTAGGATTGCTTTGTTTTACTTTGTTTTTTGGTGTCTCAGCAATTCCAAAGCCAATTTTCATCTAATTAACTCTGAATTCCTTTTAGAATGGTATGCTCTCTATTATTTCACAAGAGGTTTTTGGTATCCCGCAAAAAAATAAAAGCCTAATTCTCATCTCCACCACTACTATATTATCTCTTTAACGAATCAACGTTTCAGGTATATAATGTACTTTGATCCACCCAGTAAAGTCGATAAGAAAGCATATGAATTAATGAGTGCAAAGGATACCATAACTACAGACATCGAGGATGCTAAGACCAGCATCCCTCCTTTTATCACACCACCGACAAGTGAGGAGAAAAAGAAACCGACAATATAATTCCTTCGTCTGTGACGTCTGCCAAATATCAGCCTATCGAAAGTCATTCAGCCAGATATATCACTATACAAGCCAGTTCGCAGTTCCACTTTGCGCTTGAGCAGAAAAAGGTCATTCGTACCAACAGGCGCGTTGGTTTTTAAATTCACTGAGATAAGCATTTGTGATGGAATGATTATTCATGCAATCCTTATAAATGGTGCTTGCCAGCACATCCACCTGACAGAAAAAATGGTATTTCAGATCGAAAAAAAAAAAGACAGTCATGATAAATTAGACAGAAGAGTCATCATTCGATGGCGGCAATTATGAAAACAGAATAATGATGGTGATGGATCATGGTGATGCTGATCGTGATAATAATAATTCATTCAAACCTGTCTTAGCGACCACATCCATGCATGTCTTAGTCCACATGCCACCTGCTCTATACGACCACTAAAAAAAAATTCCCTCCGAGAGAAAAAGCACGATAAAGAACCTGTCTATAGCGGCCACCTGTCAATAACGGCTACTTTTTTCGTCTCCCCCTACATTGTATATCCTCCGCAAAGACAGGTTTGACTGTACAAGTAACGATGATAATGTTAACGACGCTATACTATTACCAATAATACTATACTGCTATTATACTACTGATTGTACAGATACAACTGGCAAAGACAAAATAAATAGCCAACTACACGTATTGTTTCTAATGATGTGGTTTTAAAGTTGAGTATAAGATGCATAGTGTTAGTAGGTCTCTGCAAATAACCATATATCATTCTAGGTTCTGATCCAGTTAAGACCTCACAGACTATAAGACTGGGACAGTCGAAACCAAAGTCGCAGTAATCTTTACTTTAGCAAAAGGTGCTGGTATAATTGATGTGATAAGATGTCCACTGAATTCCTTCAGTGGCATTGTACATTATCCATGCAGGACTGCAGAGTTCAATGATACTCTTCCCCTTGGGGTAGAGTGTTTTTGAGGGTATTCTTGTTTTCCTGGGAGGTGGGGGGTGCAGATGGTCGGGGTGTTATAAGGCAATGGAGCTCCTATTTTATCATCACATACAAAACGAAAACAACAACAATGAAGTAATGAAAGAGAATTCACGTTTTCATTCCTTCTGATCGTCATCCTGATCTACGCCCTTTCCCCCACTTTTTTTTTTATTTTGTTCGTCCATTCATGTCAAAATCTTCCCAATCGAGACGAGAACGCTAGCGCTGTAGAATTTCCAGTTCCAACCCGTGGGTGACCACGTATAATTGGAGCAGCAAAAGGAGGTCGGTGAGGGCACATTTGGCTCGGATGTAGTGGTCCCTGATGGCTTTGGCACGCAGGTAGGTCCGTCGGTGTTTGGTGAGCAGCTGGACGTACGTTCGACGAGAAACCTTCCTCAAATTCGATGAGACTGGTAGTGCTGCAAGGGTTTGAAAATAAAGTCATGAGAGATGGTGATATGATGACGATGTAGATGATGACGACGATAGTGATAACGATAATGATAATGATGTAGTACTGATGATAATGACAAGATGATAATTGCGATAATCATAATGACTATGGCAATGACGATGACGATGACGACGATGATGATGATGATTATGACAAATGATGATAAATGTTGATAATGGTTATAGTAATGATAATAACGATGATAATGATAATGATAGCAGTGATAAGTAATGTCTGTGATGATGGTAATGACATTAATGTTGTTGATGATGATAACACTGATGATAATCAAGATACCACTTGTCCACAAGAACGTGCACGGCAGTCTGGTTGGATTGAAGTATAAGGTACCCTGCAGAAACGGACCTAATATCGCATTCACTGTTTTAATGTAATTTGATTATTTTATAAAATGAGCTTTCCAATATCTGCAATCTGACTGTTTAATCATCACGCATTGGTGTGTGTGTTTTTCTTTCTTTCTTTTTCCTGATCCACACTGAGCCATGCGTCCTGGCGTCGGGTAAAATTCGATCGCATGGTGTATGTATACCGGACGCATGCTTGTATAAAATCAAAACGTGGCAAAATGGCTCTAGAAATCTTTGTCATCACTTGCAGAGTGACACCAAGCAACATACTGGGCAATCTGATTAACAAAGGTGTATGGGGACTAGCCAGATATTATGACGTCACACTCTATGTCCGCCATTCTGAGGTTACATATTGACCTTACGTCATAGATTTTAGCCTATATAATATATTCGAAATGTTTAAATCTTGACCTGTTTTTTCAGTTTTAAATCAATAAATCTAAAAATGTTTAGTTCTGACAAAAATGTTTCCGAGTTTGTGTCAAGGACTGCAGGTATTTTGCCGTTGCCGTAAAAAATAGTGAAAGTTTAAGATAAGAAAGTGAAGATATATGCCGTTACTTGTCAGGCTCCAATGCATGTATCTATATGAATTCGACTGTAGTATGAACATGGACTCGAGATAAATGGATAAATAAGACTTTATTATTTATTTATTATTATTATTTTGCCAGCTGCTTAATACCAACAGAAGTTTTGCTCGGAAAATAAAATCACCAAAACCAACTAAAGCATAATATGGCACTGACGAAAATAAAAGCAATTTAAGTAATCAAATGCATTCGTCCCTGATGCAAGTCACGTAATTTGCAATGCGTGGCATTATAGATTCCTTAAATTTTATCACTCATGAAAACGTGTATCTGCGATATGCATTCAGATTCATCAAAATACCTACAAAATATTGTCTGTTAAAAAATAAATCTTAAATGTGTAACTTTTGTAATTTCAGGGTGAACTATGAATGACAGGAATGAGAAGAAGTCGTATAACGTAGCCTTGGTCAGCAAGACTCGATCTCTACAAAGAGTACGTTGAAAGGCTACCTTCAAGAATGCTTATCTTTACCCTGCAAAATAACTGAATGTGCTCACTAACCCATAGAAGAAAGGGCACAATAATGATATTGCCCATTCCTGTACGGAGTGTGTATTGCTATACCTGACCTTTGTATATAGGTGGTCAGTTTCAGCTCAGGCTGATCAGAGACAAATTAAAAGAGAAAAAAAAAAGAAGAAAGAAATGAAGGAAAGAAGGACTCTCTGAGCTGGGAAGGAAGGAAGAAAGGAAGGCAAACAGACAGACAGACAGACAGACAGAAAGGCAGAAAAGAAGGCAGAAAATGAAGACAAAAAAGAAGGAAGGAAGATAAACTTAAGGAAGAAAGGAAGAAAGAGATCGGTCGCGAAACGAAGAAAGAAAGTGTATTTCATTCTCGAAGTAGATCACTATGAAGCTAGCTTTTGAGTGGGCTTTGCCTTCTGATTCCTTGAGAAGAGGAGGCTGGGATGAAAATTAGAAGTTGAATCGATCAATAACATTCCCTTCCAATTTATTCCATGTCTTGAACGAGGTGAAAACTGTTTTAAGGTACTTTGCTTTCTTTCTGTTTTTGTTTGTCTTCTTGTTTTTGCACGGGTGATATTACGTCGCATGCCCGGCAGAAGGACCCTAGCCAATATTCCCGGCAGAAGGGCCTTTACACTAAATTGCCTATAACTTGATAACCATTGTCTGTTTTCACATTAAATCAAAGTAACGTGATGGTTTAGGCCCTTTTGTCAGTCTGTCAAGTGCAAATATCAAATAAGGCAATATTTCTCAAAATAGAGCAAGTTTATAGTTAAGGCCCTTCTGCCGGGAACATCGGCTAGGGCCCTTCTGCCGGACATTTATTGTGTTTCTATTCATTATGTGCGATATAGGCCTATATATCATGATGCTCTGTGGACTGAACTTAAAACCTATAATTTATACAGTAAGTATTGTGTTTGTTCCATTGTCTTGCGTCCTCCGATTTTATAGTACTGATATGCATGGGCACAGCAGTGCTGAATGACGACCAGCCATGACAATGCACAGCGGTTAACTGAAATTGTAATTTGATATAAAAATTACACTTTTTTACGGCTTCGAAATCCTTCAACTGAAGCATTTTTACTGTTTCTACTATAAAGCAGCTAGGCCGTATACCAAGTTTATCATCAGGTCAGAGTCATTTAATTTTGCAAAGGGATTTTCGTAATTATAGAACTAAGGGCCTACTACTGATTTTCGCTCATTTTGCGAAGCTTGGAAAATACTACAATGCCGTGCATGAGAAATCAACTGAAAAATGAATGCTTTATTGACATGTCATTATGATTAGCAACTGCGTACTTCCAGCCCAGGGGGCAAGTCCCAAAATAAACATTGATGTAGAATCAACCTGTAGCCATAAATTAGAGTCTCACACACAGTAAAACAAGTGCATTTGCGGTTTAAAATATGATGGAGGAGATCGTAATCAAATGATTGGTTGAGAGCGTACACGTGACCAGGGATTTACGTAAGTAATAATGACCCGGTCATTGTTAAAGTATGATGACCGGTCATTAGTACTTTCACGTCGCGATGATGACCGGGCTAGATTTTATTGTTTCGTTTAGTGGCCTCAAAGTATGAAAGTGATTAACATTTATTGTTATCATTTGTTTTGTTATCATTTGTTTTGTTCTGGCAGTATAGGCCTGTTATATTATCATAATTTATACCCACACTGGGTTTCTAAATCTAAACAGTACAAACGCGTGAGACAGTTCAGTGCACCTTGTGTAGGGGCAACATTCTTACTGATGTGTATTATATTTACGTGATTTGTCTATGCATGGAGCTCCATGGTCTATGGGAGCGCGGGGTGACGAGGAGCAGACCCCTTTCTCTATAGCGCACACCATGCCTCAGCGTTGACGTTTGACGACGATAGCTGCAAATTTGCGGTATCGATCAGTGAATTTGTGGTTCTATTGGAATCTTCAGCATTTTTCCAGTATGGGAATTTCAGTGACGAAATGTGATTCAAACATGCATAAACATTAACTATGACGAGGTGCGGGTCACTCATCTATACTCTGCGTAAAAGCCTTACGTGCCTCACCGTTGTTGCTGCTGTTGTTGGTGGAATCTGTACTTCGATTGGCGCTCCCCCATTCTCCGAACTCATCACAGGATCGCGTAGCGGCTTCGCAGAAACAACCATGATCACTCGATAAATCTTCTGATACAGTCACTCTGCATTCCGGTATTGCCATCGTTAGTTGATAAGGCAATTAAATCTCAAGATATTGAAACTAACATTTGATATAAAAGTCTTTCGTTACCGATATCAAGCTAGAATGCTATCATTTGCGCCGCTATTATGCGCGCGCAATGAATTTAGTGTGCGTATGCAGAACGTGGCATTTGAGAGCAAAGTGTGAGCATTGTGACGTCACAATAAAACCCCACATCTTAAAACTTGAATCAGTAAGTTGCAGATCCAGAGCATATAAATAATGCACACATATCGTACACCAAATTTGTAATGCAATACATTTATCTCAAATTGCATTTTTCTGATTCAAATTCGGATGCGGACTCACGTTTATTTTGTCCAGAGTTTGGAAAGTTTGTTTATTTGGAAGATACAGCTTTTCATTAACATGTTCCTTGATCTGATATGATCCAAACAAACGAATTAAAAGATGGAAAATGGTAATGTGTCTCAGATGTCTAAAACATCCGTTTCGAGTATCGTTCTCCTTTGCTGGCGATGACACAAAAGAAAATCGATTGAAAAGAAAATTGTATAATTATGTTGCCATTTAAAGTGTGTGTGTATGTGTGTGTGTGTGTGTGCGCGCGCGCGTATTTAAATCACATACATACAAAGATATTTATGATAGCTTAGAGTAAAATAGCATATCGACAGGATAAAACACACACACACACGCGCACACACACAAAACATCAAACTTATCCCTTGGGGGGAAACGGCATTGTTTGATGGTTGCGATTTTTTTTTTTTTTTTCTACGGGATCTATACATTCCGTGGTCTTTCCAGCCGCGGCCTCAATCATTACAATATACAGAAAAGTCTGTCATATACCACATTTCACACTACACATAATATGACTCCCAATTTTAACTCAGAACTCAAATCTTGATTAAACTTCTTAATCAACGGCTGAATCCTATAGCTGTGGTTCATCAGATGTCAAAAGTGAAAGACAAATTAACATCATTATTCTGACCAACTTGGAAAGTTATCAAGGTTAAATCCTTTGATGATACAGTGCATTGGTGCCATAAGCCGTGTAGTCTGTAGAATCAAATGTGGTGTTGACCAAATGCAGAAGAGTATACTTTCTTTTACTTGATCAAAGAAGACACATTAGACCGATATTATTATTTTGATACTTTAAATATTGCTTTAGTTCATTATATAGCTTATTTCCTTGCGACAGGGCCAAAATGCTGGATTCTCCATTTAGCATTGAGTGGGGCTACCCCAATGCTTACGGTACGGGACACTGAAGGTACAGAATAAAGTATTTGATATGGGGATTTTACTATGTCCTATAATGTCATATGCTTATCTCCAGCCGTCTTCAGTGGCGGATTCAGAGGGGGCGCAACCGGCGCACGCCCCCCCCCCTTATTTTTCGTTAAAAACAAAAGAAATTAAAAGAAAAAAATGAAATGAAACCCGGAAGTGGCACCAGAAATATTAGTCACGCCTGGATCCGCCCCTGGTCTTGATTAAGTCTTGCCGCTGGAAATAGATGGACCAGGACGAGAGAGTGAGGCTGATGACCCTGCGCAACTCTTTCAATTCACTCGCAAGTCACAACTTCCCGCATTTCACTCACGGAATGTGTATTACTAGAAGTTGTCGTCGTCTTCGCCAGCGAAGGACGAACATCATCATCATCATCATAATGTCCTATGTCTTATGTCCTTTGATGAATAGGTTGAAAGGAAACAGAGAACGTTGACCTAGTGCAATTAACGGTTATTGAGAAAATAATTATAATGGCCTTCGTCGTACTATTATATACGATCAAACAAAATCGTAAAAATATATTAGGCCCTTATACTTGCAATACGTACATGACGTACGAGTCCTGTTCTAGTACCTTGTCCTTCCACGAAGTCAATGCCTTCTTACCGCTAGATAGGGTATCAGTATCTGTTCCGCTTCATTTGGTTCGTTGCTGCATTATTGGTCGTTCCTTATGACGCCGTATAATAATTGGATCATATGTATTTCATTCGAAGTAAGTTATCAAGCGTGCAATAAACTGTATAATGTGTTCTGAGTCCACAGCAAGGGCTTTGAACGTTCTTTTGAAATACATTTTTTCTTTCTATCTTGAACCGTCTTTCACGAGCCTGTTCATCCATCTAGTATGTGCTTGTTAGGAAAGGACTGAAAAAACAATAAAAAACTAAAAACTAAACAAAACAATGAATATCACTTGTGACCGCAGTTTCGATGGTAAGACTATATCATCATGAAGGGTGTCCTTATTCCTTATACAGTTTACATAGTTTTTTTCTTCCGAGCTATCTTAAAATGTCCGAATGTACAGAAAGTGCATTATGATTGTTTCTCTATTCGCCATGTGATATGAAAGGCGAGTTTGAAGGAACATAATATTGCTTTTGGCAAAGCCGTAATCATTTTGTTGTTTTTTTTTCGCATCAATTTTCCATAACAGAAAAAAAAAAGGATGATGAAACGTGTGTTTGTGTGTGTGCTTCATTGCACATCGGTATATTAGTATAGAGCAGATAAGCCGAAGAATTGTGCAAAATTTGACTAAAGCATGAAACTTTCGCCATTGTTAGTACATGCTATAAGATTAATTTTAAGATCGGGAGGTAAGTCTGAATTGACCTCTGATGACCTCTAGAGGTCAATGACCTCAAAATCTAAGAAAATTGATATTTTGCGTCATTGGTTAATGATAAACACAGTAATGATGTACTAAAACTTAATATTTGTCACAGTGAAATTGTCTTTATGTTCCACAGAGCCCTGACAGGTTTCTATCTTTGACCTCTGATGACCTTCAGAGGTCAATGACCTCAAAATGTCAGAAAATTGATATTTTAATGCGTCACTCATAACTGAAACACGATAATTATGTACTAAAAACTAATTTTTGTAAGAGGAATTGCCTCAATGTTCCACTGAGCCTTTCGAGTCAGATTTCTACCTTTGACCTCTGATGACCTCAGATGACCTATGATGAGGCCAATGACCTCAAAATGTCAGAACATTGATATTTGGTGCAATTGGTTGATGACAAACATGATTTAGATGTTATATTCATTTGTATTACAATTGAATTGTTTTCCTATTCCACAGAGCAAGAGAAATTACTCACGTGTCTCTACCTTTGACCTCTGAGGAAGGTGACAGGTCAATGACTTCAAAATATCAGAATATTGATATTCTATGTATAGTCAATGGTCAACTTTGTAATACCCGATGTACAATCATTTATGCTATAATAGAAGAATCTTGTCATTCCATGGAACATTGGTCATTAGCCTGTGCATTATATCCAACTTTGACCTCTCAGGACAATGAGAGGTCACTGAGGTCACAATCGTAAGTCATGTGTAGGCTTACCTGTATTGATGTTTGGCTTCATTGGTGTAATCGTAAATGCTTAATCATGTACAAATCACACATTGATGTTTTGATCAAAGTATGTATGCATATTCCACAGAGCATTGGTTTATAGTAACAGGTCTCTGAAATGTGAGAGGTCAATTACTTCAGAAATAAAGCTTAAGTTTCTTGAGTGATGGCAGTGACCTCAAATACAACTGTTATGTTTGGGTTAGTTATGTAGACTAGCAAATATGGCCATTATCTCGACACTCGAGGAAAACAAGGCCCACGAGACTGATATACAGAGTGTTTAATCTATTCAGTGTAAGTCTCATAGATCTTTTCCCCCATTTGTCGGACTCATTATGGGACTGGTTTGCCTAAGTGTCAAGCTCATGGGCAATATTTGCATAGTTTCCAGCTGGTGGGCCTGTATTGGCCAGTGTAAAGCTGGTGGGTTGTTACAGTATGACTGCGATGAATGACTCATGGTCCTGGAGTATACAGTCCACAGCTGCGACATCATGGACCATCTTGAAAACTTCGACATACTGTGAGACCCAACATGCATTCAACATGAAGCAATCCTGTGTATTGCAACTAGCTATTGCCATCCGAGACCTACCCAGGGAATAGATAAGCATTCATGGCAAACCATGGAGAAAGCGGATTGTGCAAAATATTTTGGAGTTCCAATAGGAGGCTCAGCTGGAATCAAATCGCCACAGCAGCTTAAAAAGGTTATACTTCAACCAAAGACTCTCTCCAGACGAAGATACGAGTATCATAAAGTTCAGGTGTTTTGCTACTCCATGCCGCTCAGGACTGTCCTGGAATATGCATGCATCATCTGGGATCCATTCACCCAGGTGAAACATCATGAAGTTTGGAATGATCCAGAGAAGATATGCACTCTTTAGCTGCAATGACCATCATATGCAAAACAAGCAGTGTTACAGCTACACTTGAAAAACAAAACAAAGCAAAACAAAACAAAACTACAATGGCAATCCCTGTAAGAAAGTACAGCTCAGGCAAATTCAGCGATGATGTTCTGCATCAAGAACCCCACAATATCCACTCCGCAGGAAGTTGTGGCTCTATTGCTGCATTCTTCAAAAAGGGCAAATGACCAAAAATGTCAGGCATCATTTGCAAGAACACAAAGTAGGCCTACTCCCAAAAAAGGTGGCGGCTACTCTCGGCCACTGTCTCTTGTATCTCTTTGAAACACTTCAGGAGAGAGATACTCAATATTCGGCTCTGTTATTAAAGGTACATATATCTCTCTTTTTGTTTTTGCATTTGTTTGTTGTTTTTTGCTTCATATAGCTCTTTGGATACCTTCTTTAACCAATTAAGAAAAGGCTCCATGGCAGAATATTACAAGATTACACAGTATAATGAAGAAGAAGAAGAAGAAGAAGAAGAAGAAGAAGGAGAATAGGAAACGAGATCTGCTGTCAGTGATGCATAGCCAATACCAATCAGTTCCATGGCAGATCTTAGTCGGCACTGCAAAGGTTGGGATGTCTCTCTCTGTTGACAAAGGATATTCTAAAGCTCCAAGTAAGTCCATGGGGTGGTTTACATTGTCTGGGCATAGAGGGTTGGTTTGGGTATATGAGGATATGATGCTTTGTTATAGCAATTAGGTCTGAGATATCTATTTTTTATGTTTGTTTTGACCATCCCGCATGGATCTCCAACGAAAAGGAATGATAATGTGTTAGACCCAGCCGCCACCGTGTTTTTTCAATAGATTTTGATATTATACACAGTGTAGTTGAGAAAAAAGTAACCGCTCATTGTCCTAGATGGAAGTCAAAATTGAACTGTGTGTGGAATACTCTGCATACAATTTTGGACACACACACACACACACACACACACACAAAATGCATTTTTTAGATATAATTATTATTTCATAAGCAGCAGGCCATTACAAACCAATGAGACCAGACATCAATATTCTTACATTTTGATGCATATCTTTCAATATCCTCCAGAGGTCAGAGGATCATCGCTAATGTTCATGTGAAATGAGTACACGCCTTTTGAATTGCTCACTTTTATTGCTATAGAAGTACACAATATGTGCATCATGTCAATCATTAAATATTGTATCAGTTTCAGGATCATCGCTAATGTTCATGTGAAATGAGTACACGCCTTTTGAATCAGTTTCAGGATCATCGCTAATGTTCATGTGAAATGAGTACACGCCTTTTGAATTGCTCACTTTTATTGCTATAGAAATACACAATATGTGCATCATGTCAATCATTAAATATTGTATCAGTTTCATTTTCAGTCTTTGATCATTTTTTCTATTTACAAATAAAATCGTGGCAAAGTAAACAACTTTCACATCAAAATATAACGAGAATACTAAAAAAGAAAGAGATGTAATAACGTGAAAAGGCAAATACCAGGCCTACATCATCTTAAGGTATACAGGTGAAGGAAATCACCTTATTGATAAACAATTTACTTGACTGGGATAGCGACCACTGAACAATATTGTTTCTTAAAACTCTCTCTTCTTTTCAACAAGTGGAATAAAACACATGCATATACCGAGGCATTAGTTTGGAGGAGGGGTGGGGTGGTGGCAGGGATAGTTGACCCCCACCCCATTAAATTCTGAGATGTGGACTATGTTTTGTTGTTGTTTGTTTTTGTTGTTGTTTTTTGCTTTTTGCTTTTTAGACAGAAAACTGCCCAAGTTTTTCACTTTAAGTGTGCATCGGATTGTTAAAATTTAATTCTGAAATGCAAAATCTCCCTTCTGTGAGAGGGGATATCTCCTTTCGATAGACTCCTTCCCCCTGCTTGGTTCCTTCCACAGATATAACATACTTTGGGGAATGATAATTTCCCTTATTCTATGAAAAATATTTTTAAGAGATATTTTTATTTGAATTCCAAAGATGAAAAGGCTTTCCTATATATGCACGATTGTTCATTTTGGAGGGCAAGAGGCATTTGCCCCGCCTCCCGAGAAAATATGGGAGGGGGAATGGTGGGGACATAAAACTTTGCCTCCAAGTATTTCCTGAGATTGAGATTTTTTTTTCTTCACTTTTTTGACAGAAAATAAATTGTCACTGAACATTTTAGCTATAGTATGCACCAGATTAAAAGGCAGAATCTCCTTTGCATACCCCTCCCCCACACTATCTTTCGTTATGTCCCCTTCCATATACGCTCAGTGCTTTTGTCCCATTTTTGTTCTATATCATCACAAAGTATGTACTAGATCTTTAATTTCAGTTCCGACATATTAAAGAAAAACCCTCTTGTTGGAGGGGGTAGTGTATCTTTCAATTAACAATCCCTCCTCGGTTTCTACCCTTACATTTGGTACACTCCTTTTACTGATAATTTCCCAAATATTCCATCATAAATGTGTATACTAGATTTTGTTTTTTTTTACATTTCTATTCTTACTGCAAAGGCTCCCTCGCATGGGAAGGATTTGGGGACAGCCCCTTTCATATCCTCCTCTCCTCTCCTCTCCTCAACCTCTCCTCCGTGCATTGATTATGGCTACACATTTGGGTATGGACTTTTTTTTTGAAAATGGTAGTTCAACCAAGAGTGGCACGAGATCATTGAATTGCAAACAAAAGAATGCAAAAGCTCCATAATGTGGGAGGGGGATACCTCCACCCACATCCTTCTGTGGATTGGTCTTCCTCCATAGATGGCTGACTTACTACACCTTTTTGATACAAATTTCGAGGTATTCCTTCAAAAGTGCCTGTGTGCCAGGTCGTTGAATCTCATTTCTCAAAATACGAAGAGCTCTGTCGAATGGGAGTGGAATACCCTACCCTCGCCAACGCTGCGCTTGCTGGGTTCCCATCCATATAGACTTGGTACACCTTGGTGATCCATAATTTTCCAAATATTCCCCAAAACGCATGCATCAGATTCATAAAAAAAAACCCAAACAAACTTCGTCTTTGGGAGGAGGGTAGGTGAGATGCGCCCACACCCCATCAACTTCCGTATAAGTAATGACGCACACATTAAACAAGAACTACACTGAATCACTGATTTCAGGTCTAAACCTGCAAAAATCCAATCCCCCACCCACATCTTCCCCCTCCCCCTCCATTTCATTCCTTTGCACCATGAAATTATGCTTTTACATATTTTCCAAGTTCCCCCCCCCCCCCACGTGAAAACAGATCGACACCCCTTGCTCTGTGCACATACCCGACTTAGATAATTACCTGAAAATTTCTGCGGAATGAGTAGCCACTTTTTTGGTAACAGAAATGCATGATTTGTAAGCCCTACATTATAAACAATTATTAACCATTAACTATCGCAATATCAATATTAACATCCTCACATTTCATTCGAGGTATTTGACCTTGTGTGATTTTCATAGGTGAACGGTAATGACTCGTTAATAAACAGGGCCTACGAGTGCTCTCTAAAACATCATCATGTTTACCATTGATGATGCCAAACTATTCTGATACTTTGAGGTCATTGACCTCTCGAGATCATCAGAGGTCAAAGGCAGAAACTCGTCTGTGTGCCTTGGAATATGAAGACGATGTCATTGTACACAGATATGCTTGTTTTGTACATCCTTACCATGTTTGACCTTTCACCAATGATGTCATACTTCAATATTCTGATATTCTGAGGTCATTGACCTCTCAAGGTCATCAGAGGTCAAAGGTAGAAACCTGTCTGCTCTTTAGAATATGAAGACAATTTCATTGTAAGACAGATATGCTTGTTTTGTACATCTTAACAATGGTTACCATTAACCAATGACATCACAGATCAATATAATATTTTGAGGTCATTGACCTCCAAAGGTCATCAGAGGTCAAAGGTTAAAACCTGTCAATGCTCTGTGGAATCAGAAAATGGTTTCCCTGAAGTATAGATGCATGTTTAGTGAATCATAACCACATATATCATTCACAAATGTCTAAAAACATCGATATTTTGATATTTAAAGTTCATTGACCTCTGGAGGTCATCAGAGGTCAAAGGTAAAAACCTGTCAGTGCTCTGTTGAATCTGGAAATGATTTCTCCGTGGTATAAATGCATGTTTAGTGCAACATAACCACATATATCATTTGCAAATGTCTAAAAACATCGATTTTCTGATATCTAAAGTACATTGACCTCTGGAGGTCATCAGAGGTCAAATCAGACTTACCTCCCGATCTTAAAATAAATCTTATGGTATGTACTAACACTGGTGAAAGTTTCATGCTTTAGTCAAATTTTGCACAATTCACGTGATTTTGAGGGCTTATCTGCTCTACTATATTGAAGGACAGAAGGTAACCTGTTATACCAGCCCCTGTGATTGGGTATCTGTCTAGACAGTATAGCCCCTATTAATTTCAAGACAAAATGTAACCGGGATAATATGATAATCGTGAATGAAAAACCGAGCTACACGAACTGGCTGCAATGAAATACAACATTATGAAGGAGGTGGCTTTGCGAGTATACCTATTAGCGACGCATCTACAAGTGTCAGGTGGCCCTCGGTCACGTGGCTTTAGCAGTATGCGCCCCTGCAGCCATTACTCGAGACCTACGTGTCACGGCACATAGATTAAAAAAAAACAACAACAACAACACACATCATATAAGATCACTGACACTAATGAATGTGAGCTTCCAACATTTTTTACAAGGTTCCGAAAAAATCCAGGAAAGTCGGAAGCTAAGTTCATTAAATGCAACATAAGCTCGAGCTTAATCTGGATTCAAAGATTATCTCGCTGGTGAGCCTAACCAAACAGTGACCTCTGACTGCTAACCAATTCCACCCAAAGTGCAAAATTTTACCATGGAGGTAAACTCTCACTTTTAGTTTACCTCCATGGTAAAATTTTGCAGTAAATGAATAGTTACCAAAATGGGAAAGCGGGGAATCATAAAGGGACCTTGCGCTTTCTGAGAACAGTGGTCACAAGAGGGCGATATTCAAATACGGGCTAGCAACGACATCGTACCGATTGTACTGTACTTCGTGAGAACAACTCCCCATTGTATTCCTTCGCTACATTCCAATAAATTCTCACTTCTTACTGGATCATTTGTTTTTAAGGTCCAACTTCAAATAAGTCGATTAAAACACACCTCATTTGCTACAGTACGGGAAAGAAAATCACCTCAATCACAGAAAAAGAAAAATCAACTGCATGAAATTTTGGGATCAAAGCATAATTATTTTTGGAAATTTGTCTGCTATATTTGTCATTGATTCAAATCATCGTCTTCTGATTGTCACCACTTGTTCAACTCCTGTGCGCCACATTTATTTTCGTGAACGTAAGTATGTGTGTGTAATTTGTGTGAAGCTGACTCATTGGCGCAGGATAGGGAAAAAAAATTAACATTTTATTACATACCTTACTTTGTGCTATTCTGATAACATGCAAATGCATGTTGACTTGTGTTGATTCATGATACAGTACCCTGAACGTCACTTATGTGGCCAAATGAATATGCAAATACATACAAGATATTTCATAACTTCTCTACTATTTTTCCTCACATTTCCTGGATACGCCCAAAAAAGAAAAAGAAAAAGAAAAAAAAAAAAACAAATGTACTACCGTAATATAATTAACAAAAGACATTACAAGGAAACATGCATGTTAGGGAGAAGGTGCATTACAATGTCTAGTATGTCAGTGCTTGACCAGTGATGTCACTGGCAGAATCTTGGATTGGAAAGTTTTTTGTCTGAGTACCAAAGTTATCTGGGGGGAAAATGTAGAAAATAAAACATATGGCACATTGTAATATACAGCTTGGCCGCATAAGTGATGATCAGGGTATTATGAACCAATACAGGTCAACATGCATTTGCACTGCATGGTTCGCTTTAAACACAACAACACAAAAGGCCATCTTGAAAGAACACATATTTACAAAGCGAATATTATTATCATTTTTTTTCTTTTTTTTTCTCATGGGCTGAAGATCAAAAGACTCATCATGACATTGCAGTTAGGTTGAGAAGAACTTTTAATCATGAAAATATAAAAATTTGATTTAAAACAACACAGAAAACATTCTTACAAAAATAATACTGAAGTGTAAACGAGATACATGTATACAAGAGCATACATAGCAAACGTAACAACTACAGGTCTGCTAAACAATGTTTTAATGCATGACGATGAAAACATTTCTAGACGCACCCTGAGATGGTAAAAATTCAAGCCAACAAATTTGTCTAAAAAACTTCCAACTATGCATAGGTGTATTACGACCAACTTCACACATTTTCAGGGCTGCAAAAATTCACACACTGAAGTCAGGGACATTCCAAGGAGCAACCACGGGATACTTGATGTGTTATGCATCTTAGTGGTCCCAAATCAGGAAGACTTGTTGATTCCCCTCATGGGATATGACATGGGATTATTTGAATTTTAAAGGTCATGATATCCTTTTGGCAAAAGTGGTTGAGGAATAATGTCTCCCAACATCCTGTATAACATCTTCCAGTAATACACCTCATATGAAAAATTAACCTTGTGCCACTCGTGAATACACTCCTCTTTTGTATCAAGAATAAGAGCTGTTGTTGTTGTTTTATAGGGTCTGAATACATTCACCAGAAATCTTTCATAGTACTGCTTCCCCCCTCCATCATAAAAAAGTCTCCAGGTTCTTTGTTCTGAGGAATGGTCTGAGTTACAAACCTCTACAATATACCAGCATATGAAAGGAATCTTAATTTTCTGGGTTGCAAAAGGGACTCATAAACTGTAAGGAAGTCTTCGACATGATCAGGGTAAGTTGGCAGTTGGAGTTATTTAAAATGCATAGCAAGATGAAAGATAAGGCTCCGGGTTGAACTGACAACCTTTAATAAACTAGACTTGGGGAAATACTACATGTAGTTCCCAAAGTAATATCATCTATTGAGTAATCATACACACAGGGCATGCTGTGACTTGTCTTGTTACCTTTTTTTCTAGAAATATGAAATAATGACCCCTTCCACTTCCCAGGAACGTTGGTTTTCAAGGTGACTGCCACATTAGACAAATTAATGTTAAGACATCAGGGAAATGCTGATAATTATACAAAGATGCCACAAAAATTATCTTCAATGACTTGCACGTGTATATAATGCCCTAAGGAGGCACAAAATACCCTTGTTAAATGAAGCTGAAAATATGCTCTTTAAAGCTAATCTTACCATTTTTTTTACACTAAAATCAAATGTGAAGCTAACAAGTAACATAATCTTACTAGGGGTATTACAAAAACAAAACAAAACAAAGGTCAAAAAACTTTTTCCACAACTGACAAACTTTTTGACAATATATAAAAAACTAAAAACAGACAACATATGCAACTACGATTGAATACTGATACACAAAAATGGTATAACATGCACAAACTACAAATAGACAACATATGTAACTACAATTGAATACTGATACAAGAAATGGCATCGCACACACGGGCAACATGTCAACTTCTTTCTTCCACATATGGCATGATGGCTGACACTTTTGAAGAAAAAAAAAAGTGAATGTAATGCCATCGCCCCAGTAAAATATCTTCATTTTGGATCCTCTTATTTGTTTAAAAATCTCTGCATTACAACCACAAAGATTTCTTTACATAATTATCATCTTCCCAATTGGCCTCTGGGAGCGAGCCCAAACAAATTTCCCATGGAACATTTCCAACATAAGACACATCCGATCGAATACAGAAGAAAAAGTGAGGCAAGATAGAGCTTTGGTCCAAATTATGGGCAACAAAAGATTCAATATTACTAAATAAGCACAAAATCGCCTGTACCTACCAAAAATATAAAAAAAATTTTACGAAAAAACAAGTCTTTGGCAAAAAACATCAGCTGGTGAAATATAAAAAATACTTTGCCACCATACACAATGTGAAAAGAAGTTCTTAAAATGACTATTTACAAGAGAATAATGAAACACTTCTTTTAACTCCTAAGTAATTTGTGCTGCATATTATCTGTTTTGGTTTTAAACTTATTATCAGTTGTTGTTAAACGACAGAACAAATTTCGGCCTCGGAGCTTCAAAGAGCGCTTTAAATGAATAATCCATGAAATGATGAGACGCATTTCTCACATCTACTAGCACTCCTAGATAGCATACTGACATAACTGATGAACGAGTTTTGGTATCAAAATAAACATTGGTAGTAGCTGGTCAATGACAATGGAAGACAGTACACTCTCCTTCAACCTATTCAAGATTGCTACTTCTGTGTGAAACACATCACTTAACCCATGAAAAAATCACTGCCTTTCAGATATCCTACGAATCGCTTTCACTTGCAAGACTATTTTTATTCCTCTACTTCACACTGTGGCTGATATTAACAAATAGATACTACATTCACCTTGACGCCCGATGACACATAAAAGAGAGTTACATATTAATACTTTCTATGACATCACCTTAATGTCTTAAATCACTTTGTATCATAGAGCTAAACCAAGCTCATGAATTAAATAAACTGAGAAAGAAAGTATTGGCAGACAAATGCATATATCCCAACTGTTCATCATCCTCCAATCAGTGCAATTAAATATGATTAAAACCATAGATATTTGTATTCAAATTATATTTTCCTTTTTTCCTGTCTTATATTCTACTTATGTCAGTCTACAGTCTAGCTGCGCACCTTTTTCCCTCCCTTTTTTAAACAATGCTTTGAAAATATGTTATGAGCTTTAATTTTCCCAGTCAAAATTCTACATACTCAGTATATGTTTTCACCTGCTTTTAATAGCAGTTTGTAGCTCAAAATTTTTGATATGGGGGAACGGGTTGAAGGTTCTTCAAACTTTGTGATGATTCTAGCATGATGCATAGCCTTTTGAGGAGGCCTCGTGGCTGAAGATTGAGACTAACTCACCACACCGAGCACTGCAAGAAACGGGTGAACGCGAGACTGAGTGGCGCAGCCACGAGGCCTTTTGAAACCTGGGTTTTTATTTCCCTACCGCCTCCCGAAGAACGCAAGTATGAATTATTCATGTATTCATGAGTCAGATCACAGTTGCCAGTGCAGGCAATGCAGGCAGCTACCGCAGGCAGGCAACGCAGGCTGGATACGGATGAGCGAGCTGCCAACATGCTTACTTATGCGTATTCATTAGATGCAACGGCATGGTGAGCAATGCGGTCACTGATTGGCCACTACCTTTTTGGTAGCAGAATCGGCGAAAAACAATGCTCAAGATAAGAAATTCATGTCAGGTTTCAAAAGGCCTCGCGGCTGTGCCGCTCGGTCTCACGTTCACCCATTCTCACAGAGCGTCTCTTTTTCAGCCACGAGGCCTTGCCAAAAGGTTAGCATGATGCCAGGAGCAGTGTTCTGTGCTGTACTGTGCATGCTAGAAAGGAATCAAACCCCTGCTGCAACAAGAATGAAAGATTGGTGAGATTAACCTGAAATTTGACAAGGTGTTTTTTGTTTGTTTTCTTTCTTTCTCTCTCTCTCTCTTGAATGCATTCTCTTCCTTTATTACGCCGAAGTCAATAATGCCCAATTCTTCTGTAAAGCAGTTGCATTATAATGCCTAATACTTGTAGCATAAATGCCATAGGGCACATATTCTTGCCTCTGTCACACTGGTATTGCAATGTAGCCTAAAATGCAACTTTCATTCAATAAAGCACTCAGGAGAACACATCATTATTTAGCTCACCCCTGATCTAACAAATTTACTCTGGTTGGAGATGACTATCTCATCATTCAGAAGCTGCCTCAAAACTACTGGTGTGATCATCAGCCAAACACTTTGTTGTGCCAGGTCACTTGGGAAGCCAAGTGGACTCTTAGCACATTTTTTATTCATTTTTGTCATATCCTCAAAAAATTAAATGGCTTTAGTGCAAATACTTTATAGGAATGATGAATAAAATAAGTTGTTTTTGATAAAGGCTGCGACTGGAGAGGAATTAATGAATGAGTCTGAGGAAGTGTGAATGAGAATAAGACTATACAATTTCAGTGAAGTGTGCATGAGAATAAGCCTAGTCAAGTTAGTGAAGCAGTTAGTGAAGCAGCTGACATGGCACTGTTTGGCGAGTCAATAGAATAATTTTGGTCGCACAATTGATATACTAGTATCACACACCTAGTACAAAGGTACTCTTGCACTGCTGTGCATTGGATGTAACTCTAACTTCTTCATAATTTTCTTCACGACTCTGCATGAGTTGTACCGAGAGCATTATATTCTTATTTTTTCCCCACGACTGACAAGATCCGATACTTTTCATTTTAACAATTTCAACAAGTAGAACATTTACAAGTTTAAGGCCAGAAGTGTCACAGTCAAAAGATATCTGTTTTGATCTACATAGTTAAGAAGATTGAAAGATCAGATCAGTCTGTACCATGTTGTCAGTGATATGTTCCGCAGAGACTTCATCTGGCTTCACGGAATCCCTCTCCTATATATGCATCGTCAGAGACCTGTCAAAGTAAACAATTATTACAAAACTCCTTTGAACAAATGGATTTTTATGTCTACCCATTATGACCCTTTGCTATGAAAACTTAACTGACACTTTGGCATTCAAGATAACATTTTTTTATAGATTCACTTTAGTTTGTTATACATTTTTTAAAGTCTTAGACAACTTCTCACTAGTCCACTTTGTTTAATCACTGTTTTCATATTTGTGACGACCCCCTCCCCCCCCCCCCCCCCCAAAAAAAAGCAGCAACAACAAAACAATGTGTGCTTGGGGTTACTTTTAAACATTGCAGTAATGATTTTCATATCCTGGTACATCAGGGCAATGGACTCATCTTGTGGTGGCCTTTCCCTTGGAGCTGAACTACCAGCACTTGAATTCGATGGTACAACTACATAACACACTTGCAGGGATACGATACTCGTCATCGGGACGGCCACCGTCGTAATCCTTAACACCCACCGAAGACATTTCTGTATTTGTACCAGTTCAATGTCATCCGAGATGCCAAATTCCATCAGTTATGCTCTTAGTCGTCCTCAGTGTACGTGCCATACTCCTTGGCCAGCTCCACCTCTTCGCGGTGCGCCTTGCTGGCCATGTGAGCCCCGTACGGCTGGGGGCCGTTCAGCTGCTTGTCGCACCACTTGCAGTAGTATTTCTCCTTGGAGGCAGCGCCCCCGCTCCCCTCTGCTTTCTTCTTTTCCTCCCGATTGTAGGCAGAGACATAAGGCTTCCACTCAGCTGAGAGGTGGTAGGCAGGGGAAACAAATGGAATAGAAACATGGTTGGATGGATAAAAGGAATGATGGATAGAAACTGGTAATTAAAGGGATGGTATAATTTTGGTCAAGATGGGGATTCACATTTTGACTTTTTGCAAGACAATTAGAAACCATGAAATATTAGAGAGAAAACTATTCTAAGATGAATTCACAGTTTATTTGATGAAAATTGGTTTTGAAATGGCCGAGATATGCAGAAAAAAGAAGTCCTAATAAAAGGTGTGACTCACCTTTTATTAGGACCACTTTGTTTTACTTTGGTTTGGAATATCTCAGCCATTCCAAAACCCACTTTCATCAAAAACACTTTAAATTCCTCTTAGCATTGTTTACTCTTTATTATTTCATAGAAGTGGTTTCTAATCATCTTGCAAAATGTTAAATCCTGAATCTCCATCTTAACTGAAACTATACCATCCCTTTAACAGATGAAGAACGAATATAAAATGGATGAACAGACGGATTCATGGCTGAATGGATGGTTGGATGAATAGATTCAATGAGGGCCATACCACACATGGAGTAAACAATATTTTCTTCACATTCACAGTCTTTAAGGACGAGTGCAGATTGAGTGAATGCAACAATATTAGTAGAACACAGCAGGTACAGTTTGAGGAAAATCAATTCCAAAGTTATAAAGTTTTAAAGTTTTGTTGCAGCCATCTCTGGATAATAAGACTACTGCAGTTCTTAACGCCTCATATGAAGAACAGTATAATGAAAATAAAAAGAAAATCAAATAGCAATTCATTTAAAAAAAAGAAGAAAAGTACACATTCACTCGACTTGATACTGAAACATTATTATTAGGGCCGCTTTCTGAAAAAGGCCAGTCAAGTTCTCTATCACTATGCTAGAAAAGTGAAAATACATTGAATTTTCTTTATATTTTTCTTCACAAGTGACTTCATAACGTGAAGTAGACTTCTCACCCAGTGATAGCTGCACCAAAACTTTAAAAATTCTTGTAGTTTTGAACAGATTTTTCAAATTTTTCTCAAACTTTCCACAAAGTCGCAGATAGGGATTCTCTGGAATGGACCAAAATATGTCATTTGGGCTGACTGCATCAAATTTTTACAATTTGTCTTACCTGGGAGAGTAACCTTTTCTCTACCTACTGTCAAAATTTGGTGACTTAGAAAAATCTGAAATTGAAATATTAGCAGTTTTTCTGGACCATATTTTTTGAACAGGCGCTGCTTTCATTGGAATTTTCACTGATGCAGTCTGCACTGCTGCACAGCATCTCTGAGTGGCCCTAATGTTTAGATCTGCTTTCCTCCCTTTTCTACGAGACTGCATCTCCTAACTTTTTCTGGTTTCATTCACTTATTGAATGGGTTAGGATGGTCCAATTTTAACAAGTTACACATAGTTATAAAGCTTAGGGCAGGGCTGCACTCTAATCCATTTTTTCTACTGCTCCATCCTGTTCGTTGGACCAGTAGGCACCCAGTTTTTCCATTTGTTACTGGTCCACTTCTGAAAAAATTACTGGTCCAACAGTGATTTTCATTAGTCAGGGACCGTTGGACCACCGCCTGTGTGCAGCATTGCTTACAGTTTACATTTTGAAACTATCCCCCGAAAGTGGGAATTCATTTTGGCCTACTATTTGAGGGTTTTGAGAAGGGTGGTCAAATATCGTTGACTGGACTTACGTTTGACCTTGGGCAGGTTGGCTTCTTCCTCGGTCTGCTTTGCAGCCAACCAGGGTAGCTGGGTGAGTTTGTCGGACACCACCTGATGTTACAGCAATGAAAAGACAGTGGAGACTTTTCTACATCATGATTTGTGGGTGCAGGGCAGCCTTTGATGGGTCTTAATATGTTGCAGCAACAGTCTACATGTCCTGTGCCAGACATCTTACAAAATGTCCAACATTATCAAAAGCCTCATACGAAAATTGATGACCTGTTGGCACTAGGAAACTTGCAAATGTCTTGGAAGTGTGTCTTCAAAACTTTGAAACTATCTGCTAACGTATTTAATCCTTTGATTGTTCATTAGCATATTAGCTCTGTCTACTACTAAATGCACACATGATTTACACAGTAAATAAGTGTTGAAACACCATATACATGTACTTGATTATTATATAGCAGTAGTCCCCCTAAGTCTACATTGACACAATTGGCAAATATTGCTCTTTTCATTTTTTTTTTCTTTTTTATATGTAAAATGATAGTCCTGGCAGGATTGATAAAACAGGATTGTATTAAATCTTGCTCAAGTTTCAAGGTGATCCCTTAGGACCCAAGAAAATTTAGATTTACCCAAGCTATACATATTATAGCAAATATTCTTCTTCTTTGGCAATCTGAAGAAATTAACAAACTTTATGTGGACTGTTGAACAGAATATGTTTACCATTGTTATATCATCAACTTTGCAGGATACTGAAAGCACTTGGCATGTGCAGTGTACAGGGAGGAGCAGCAAGGCATACAAGTGAAATAGCAACTGCCATTCATATCAATCACTGCATTAATACTCACCTCCATATAGGATACCGGGACAAACCCTTCCTCCTTGTCATCATCCTCTGTTCGCACCTTCACCCAGAGGTCGTTGTCCCCGCACCTCTCCACAAAGACCGCCCTTTGACCTTGCTTCAGACTCAGCTCTTTCTGACCCAAGGGGCTGGACAAATTGGCCTTGTAGCTGTACTTGGCCTTCAGCCGCGTCACGCCGCTCTTCATCGACGAGGCCCCCATCCCACTGCCCCGCCCATTCTGGCTAGCACCTGCCGGGGCCACGCCCGTGCTTGTTTGAGGAGATGACGACTCCCTTTGGTCGCTCTGCACCTCGCTGTCAGGGGGCGTTATTCTGCACCGTGATAGGTCTACTTGAACATCTTGTAATGATTTGTTGAGTGGAGGTGGGGGAAGATCTCCAGGTCGCCGGGCTGGTTTGAAAGGGTACGTCGGCCGAAATCCTCGCCCTCTTCCAAAAGAAACCTGCCTTGCTACTTGCTCACTCTGGGCCATGTTGTAGACACCTGAAGCACCTAATGAAAGCCAAAAGTACAGATTCATGAAAGTACCTGAAAACGTAACAGCAGCAAAACCCTCATTTTTATTTTCTTTTTTTATTCATATCCACAGTCTTATAGTCAAACACTTCAGTTCATTGTAACTAAAATGTCTGTGGGTTTAAAGGAAACATTTGCTAACTGGTCAAAAAGTGGTAACTGGGAGAAAGTTGGGTGTTGAATCTATCAGTTAAAATAATTTCTACAATCCAATGCTGGTTGTAATGTGTACCTGTACTCCTTAACAATTACATAATGATGAAAATAATAACAATACAGTCTTCTTTATCCAGGATAGCCTCTGCAGTTACTGGTACCATTGTTCTACCAGAGGACCCTGCCATTATTATAACCCTAGCACTGCCAGGTACCCATTTAAGCACATGGGTCAAGAGTGACATGGTGTGTAAAAACATCTTGTCCACGGATGTAAGCACTCGACTGGATTCCAACTCGGGTTACATGATTGGGAGTCAGGAGTCTTATCCACTATGCCACAGAGTCCCCTCCCCCACCACCACCCCTCCCGCAATAACTGTGACTCTGTGATATCAGGCCAAAATTTTTGTTTTTGACTGATGTCATAATTACAAAGGAAAAATACTATTTCCACCCATGCTGAGATGATTTCCATGCCGTTTTTTTTTTGCTTTTAAGCTCATAACATCACATATACTATTTGTAGTTATCAAACTTTTGATTTGGCTCTGATTGATTGCATGCATTCAAAGTGAAGACAGCCTTTGTGTAGAATACAATGTTCTACTATTCAACACATTCTCAGTTTTTCACTCACGCCCTAGTCTGACTTTACAGGCATTCCCTTAGAGTAGCGGTACATTTGGGTTAATTCTGTGGTACAACGGACACTTGCAGGCTGCCTTTAGCACAACTGGCTTCCTACTAGTACTGTTTGTTCCACTGATTTTAACATTTGGTGTCATTATATCTGATCTATACTAGATGAAATCTGAACACCCCTTTGACCTTGCTTTCAATTTTTCTATGTTAATGTGTTATTAGTACCAGTACACTGTAATAACAAATAATTGTCAACCTTTGCATACAATGTATTCAAATGGACAGGATTCCACCAGTTTATACTCACTTGGTAAAAACACAATGTATGCAGAGTGATAGCACTGGAAATTATCACTTATTTTTCTGTTGTGCACAGGACTGTTATCACATCTTGTATATCTTATTTTGTTTTTTCTTTCATGACTGTTTATTCTTTTGTTTGACCCTCTGAAATAAAAAAAGACCATCCAGTAAAATTCTTGGGGGAGTCTTGTTGCAGTACTTTAATTGCACCAGTGATTTGTAAACTGCCTCCAGTAAAGTCACTATGGAATGTGTGGAGCCTGAGGTGACAGCCTGTTGGCAAGGCCTCGTGGCTGAAAAAGAGACTAACTGTGAGAAAACGGGTGAATGTGAGACCGAGCAGCGCAGCCGCGAGGCCTTTTGAAACCTGACATGAATTTCCTATCTTGAGAATTGTTTCTCGCTGATTCTCCTACCAAAATGGGTAGCGGCCAATCATCGACCGCAATCACCACGCTGTCGCATCTAATGAATACGCATAAGTATGCATGTCGGCGGCTCGCAGCGCAGCATTGACACGTCCTCATTAGCACACCAACTGCGATCTGATTCATGAATATATGAATAATTCATATTCACCTCTGTCGGGAGGCTAGGCGGTACGGAAAAAAAACCAGGTTTCAAAAGGCCTCGAAGGTAAGCCACTCGGTCTTGCGTTCACCGTTACTCGCAGTACTCGGTCAGCCACGAGGCCTTGTCAAAAGGCTAGGGGTGACAGTGCTCTTCTAGATCTGCACGAATAAATCTCTTCATTCACAAAGTTTAGGGCCTAGGTAAAAATAAAAAAATATACAAAAGGCTTTGCATGTTGAGAGAAAAACAACAAACCCTTAAGCAGTGACTGAAATGGACACTTTGTAGGAGCTTCTCAAACCTGTGGAAGGGAATTTACTCGTCATACCGAAGTCATATCGGTACTGATAGTCACTTAAATATGCATTGTTGGGGATACAACCGATGAATCCACTGGGACATTAGACCTACATGTAGGTCCTACACAATTTAGTCACAAAGAATGTAAGTTGATCTTGAAAGTTAAGATAGACCTTAAAAATTGTACATAGAATTATGGTATACCACTGGTTTCCATGTTAGTTTCAATTTTTTTTTTTTTCAGCATCCACTTCAAATTATCAAAATTTACTAACAAATTCCTTTGTCCCTTATAATTCTAGATCTATGTAGGACCTACCTGGTACACTGCTTTGCTTATCAATATTGTTATTAATGTTAATGTTACCATTGTTTGAAGACACAAATGAACAGCACTTTTATTTTCAAGTTGATCTTCAATTCAAGATCGGCGTTATAATTCTTAGTGAAACACTCCCCACGAAGTTTTGCAGCAAAAGCAGAAAACAAACGATAAAAATTAACAATTAATCTTGACTAGGACCCTAACGTTTAGGCCTAGAAGTGAGAACCCCGGCCTAGGCCTACTAACCATGCTAACGTTTTCTTAGATCTGGACCTTCTAGTATCATAATCATATCATATAAAGTCTCAAAGAAAGTGGAGTCCAAAGCAAAAAGCTACCTATCAGATAACTGCGACCAGCCCCAACGTGCAGCGTTGCGGCGCGGTCTCCGGGGCTACTTGGTCAGAGTGTCACTACTCTCGCTCGATTGACTTGAATTTGAAGAAGTGGCTATGCCGTGTAGGAAAAGAAATGAACAAATTTTCTTTAAATTACTGGAGTAGTAACCTTACTAACGTTAGTGCATCATCAACACGTCGAAACAAATGGCTGATATATGATAAAATACACTGCTTTGCTTATCAATATTGTTATTAATGTTAATGTTACCATTGTTTGAAGACACAAATGAACAGCACTTTTATTTTCAAGTTGATCTTCAATTCAAGATCGGCGTTATAATTCTTAGTGAAACACTCCCCACGAAGTTTTGCAGCAAAAGCAGAAAACAAACGATAAAAATTAACAATTAATCTTGACTAGGACCCTAACGTTTAGGCCTAGAAGTGAGAACCCCGGCCTAGGCCTACTAACCATGCTAACGTTTTCTTAGATCTGGACCTTCTAGTATCATAATCATATCATATAAAGTCTCAAAGAAAGTGGAGTCCAAAGCAAAAAGCTACCTATCAGATAACTGCGACCAGCCCCAACGTGCAGCGTTGCGGCGCGGTCTCCGGGGCTACTTGGTCAGAGTGTCACTACTCTCGCTCGATTGACTTGAATTTGCAGAAGTGGCTATGCCGTGTAGGAAAAGAAATGAACAAATTTTCTTTAAATTACTGGAGTAGTAACCTTACTAACGTTAGTGCATCATCAACACGTCGAAACAAATGGCTGATATATGATAAAATAGTGAAAGCGACTGTCCGCGTCCGTGTCTGCGGACTGGGGACTTTGCGCTGTTACACGCCACGGCACCGGCGGGATGGCTGCGCAACAACCTATTTTATCAGTAGCATCATCATACCCCCTCACATAGTCATCTTTGTAAATTACGTTACGATGTTTTAACGGTACAGGCATGGAGCTACTGGTAGCTCCATGGTACAGGGGCCATTAACCAGAACAGGCTGCGGACTGCCTTAATATTAAAGTACAATATATACCATACTAACCTTGTCATTCAAATCATCACACCACAAGAAGTCAGGCAATGGCGCAAGCATATTCCTTGGGCATGAGCACAACACAAACGTTTACACACACACGTGGGCGCGACGGTAGCTCGTGTTGTTTACGTAACGTAGGATCCGGGAATTGGTGCATGCAATGTGCAAGACTTCCGAGAAGATGTTGTTGAAGGTGTTAGGCTGGCTCGGCTGCTAGGCCATAATGAGCTGTAAAAGTGGATATTTTTGCGCGACTAATCTTTCGCGTTCGGCCGGGTAAGAATTTAAGAGTTTTCCGTGTTTTTTTTTTTGTTTACTTTTTTTTTAACTTTTTTTTTTGAAAACTTACTATTTGAACATAATACAATCAAAATGTTTGCGTGCTTTTGCTTTCGCACTAATTTCAGGTTGCGCGAAATGAAGGTGCGAAAATGTCAACACCGGATTTTGAACCACGTGTAGCGACCTTCTTTGTTGTAAGGGAGAGATGCAGTCCAAGATACAGTACATTGTTGAGCCATATCAAAGGAGTATCGAGTTAGGCCAATATTAGTATTTCATTTTTCGGATTATCGGACCTTATTTCACTTTCACGAACCTCGTTTCTTTTACGGACTAACGACTCACTTAATAATATATTTCTGAATTAACGAAACTTCGGAATAACGAACCTCAATTCCACTCTCGGATTAACTAAACTTCATTTCATTTTCGGAATAACGAACACCACTCGGTATTTCAATTCAACAAATTAATTTCTTGTTTCATCATGATGGATCCTAATGAACTGACATTTCTATAGGTCCTATTTGTTTGGAATTATCCAGACAAATTGACGGTGGACTGGATTTCTTATCGATTTATGGGATTCCCAGCAAACTGTCATTACGTTTTCAGAACTTTCCTCTCAGCGTGTGTGTGTGTGAGTGTGTGTGTGTTTAAGGTTCCGAGGGTACGTCGATCTTCGCCGAAAACGGATGATTTCAAAACTGCGAATCAGTTTTTATTAGGTGATCCGAGTATCCTCTCGGATCACCTTCTGTATCTGTACGGAATCTTTCTTTGTTTGTTTCTGGACAAAATTTGTGCAGAGGTTAGCTCAGAAAGTGCATTGCCTTTCAATGTCAAACTTATACCATATATGTATCGTCTCCCAAAGACGGCAATCGAACTAAAATCATGGTGATCAGTCGACCGTGACGTCACTATGACGTCATTATATGAAAACACATTCTCAATCATATCTCATTAATGGAATAGAGTTTTTCAATGAAATTTACGTCACATATATTTCAGGTCAAGTGCATTCTACTCATATTCTCAAAATTCATCTATACCTTAAAACGTGCGCGTACGCGCGCGTTGAAATATTTGTATGCTCAAATCGAGCTCAAATTTTTTTTGCACACGTTTCAGACCATTTGGAGCATTTTTTGAAAAATTGAAAAATTTGGACGGACGCGTACGCGCGCGCTCATATACGCATGCACAGCTCATATGCAATAGAAATTTCCCGTTTTTTCACACTTATCGGCTGCCTGAAATGTCAAGGAATATGTCTACCAAGTTTCAAGTCAATCCGACTCAATATGACGTCATACGGGCCCGTCAAAGTTGAAATTCCGCGCGCGCGTCAATGGCGATATACAGTGCAACTATGCCAAAAAAAAAGACAATTTTAAATCCGATTTTACTCGTCAGGATGGACGGTGACCCCCCATTTTCTGTACATATTTTGAAAGCTGATGAGTTGTACATGTCATTTCATGGGGTGGCAATGCTGACAAAATGATTAAAAGATATCAAATTTCTTAATAAAGTAAAAAAAGTAAATTTTCAAAATGACGTCATCATATTTCAAGTTCATTCGGACGTATCTCACGAGTCTTCTGTCAATTTTCACCCAGATTTCAGTATGATGTAGCTTATTTAATGTTCTTTCAAACATAAAATCACAACATTTTGATCGGATAACGGTATCACCTCGTAAAAATGGATTGAAGGTAACCTTGTCAAATTTGACCAGTTTACGTGTTATCTCTATGGGAGTGCAGTTTTTCTGGAAATGAAAATTGACATGACTATCTTTATCGAGCACTAGCTCACTTACCCTTCGGTAAATTTCTCCCAGATTTTAATATGTTGTAGGTGAGACTTTACGCTACCGTAAGTGTGCCCTTTGTTTTTTCATACGATGTCGGAATCACGTCGAAAATTTTGGTTGAAATTCAGGCTTATCTTCGATGTATTGAGATATTTCTTTCTTTCTGCAACTTTCTGTGCAATAACTCAAGAAAAACGGCCTCTATGACTTCCATATTTTGCACATTTTTAGTTCATGTCACGCCAATTATTTCATAAAATAACAACCACTTGATCAGACACCATCTTGGATATGTAAATTAGGGTCAAAGGTCATAGGTGTTTCATGCTGTATCTTAGTGAATACATGTCTTATCTTTCCCATATTTTGCACACGCAAAGACCATGTTACAAGGATCATTTCACAAGATAACCACTTTTTACTCAGATGCCATCTTGTCTGTGCAAATTGAGGTCAAAGGTCATATGTACTTCCCTTTGTATCTTCGTTATGACGTGTTATCTCTATGGGAGGGAATTTTTTAAATGTGAAAATTGACATGGTTGTCTTTATCGAGCACTAGCTCACTTACCCTTCGGTGAATTTCTCCCAGATTTTAATATGTTGTAGCTGAGACTTTGCGCTATCGGTTTGTTTCATTTCGGTTTTTCATACGATGTCGGGATCACGATAAAAAACTTGGTTGAAATTAAAGCTTATCTTCGCTGTATTGAGGTATTTCTTTCTTTCTGCAACTTTCTTTGCAATAACTCAAGATAAACACGCCCTATCACCCCCATATTTTGCACATGTTTAGTTCATGTCACGTACATTATTTCATAAAATAACAACTACTAGATCGGACAACATCTTGGGTATGTAAATAAGGGTCAAAGGTCATAAATGTTTCATCTTGTATCTTGGTGAATACCTGTCCTATCTTTCCCATATTTTTCACACGTATAGACGATGTCGCAAGAATCATTTCACAAAATACCCACTATTTCATCAGATGCAATCTTGGGAGTGCAAAGGTGGGTCAAAGGTCATATGTATTTGTTGCTGTTTCTTCGTTATAGTGTAGGGGGCCTATACAGAATTTGGTACCAAACATGGCAGATATGACTCCCTTTGCTAAATGATAATGCAAACATCACACGGCCAATGTCTCTAAACACAGATGAAACTTGTATGGTCATGCCTATTGCGATCAGGACTCGAATCATTGATAAAAAAAAATCGGATCACCTTAATTTGTCAGTGATGACAAATTACAATCTCTAGTTTTTATTTAGGCCTATCAGGGTATTTACTTTTATATCCATATCAAACACGAATCAACAGCTGCAACAACTGCAAATTAACTTCACATTAAATCAAATTCAAATTAACTTCAAATTAACTTCACAACTTCTCCAGGTCATACACGCGATTATGATACAATCTATAGGCCCTCCATTGCTACAGGTTTTCCCGACCAGTTTCATCAGATTTGCATTCGATTCAACGATGCCATCATCCAAGTTCGAGTAAATTTGAATGATCACCGAGATCAACATTCAAAAAAGTTAAGAGGTCATTCAATTTAATTTCATCAGCATGGTATAACCATGCGATTTTATGGGTTTCTTGAATAAAAATGCAAAAACAGGACGTTCAAATTAAAGATGCTATAAAAATAGTGCAACGCATTGAAATTCCCATCAGCAACGCCGTGAAGGTTAAGGAATTCAAATTTACGATAAGCCAAACATTTACAATATATTCTTATGGATAGTCTGTTTCGTTAATTTTTTTTTTATAGGTGTTCCCGCCTAACAAACATCAGACTTGCTTTCGATTTAACGATGCGATCATTCAGGTTCGAGTGAATTTGAATGGTACATCAACATTCAAAAAAGTATAGTAGTTCATTCAGTTCAATTTCATCAGCATGCGATTTCACGGGTTTCTTAGATAAACATGTTTGTGGCAACTTATGGACACGGAGAAAGTAAGAATGGAATAAAGATGTAAATAAATTATATGAATGTAGATAAAATTCTGAGATACAGTCACTCCATTACTGTTACATCGATACTAAGGGGGTAAATCGAAGGTGGAAATAAAGTTGACAGACAAGATATACAACCAATACAAATGGACATGATAAATGAAACTTTAAAATGAAAATTTTATACACTAAAACAACATATTACAATGAAAAAAAAGAGCCGTAGAAACGCATTCTGGTTTTTTCTTAAAGGTAGGGGATACCTTTTACAGACCTCCCAAAATGCAGCAAAACATTAAATATGAACCTCAGGGGACTTGTTTAGGCCACTGCTGAGAAATTTGGAAGTCAACAGTTATCTACAATTTGAATAATGCACAAAACTCAACTACTCAGTAGTTCTGTGTTTCAGCCACACTAAAGCCTTTTTGTTGCAGTCTTCTGTATCTTTTATCTATAAACACAAATCTAAAAGTATGAGAGCTGATGTAATAACATATAGAGTGTGTGGCAAGAATGTATATAGAAATGTTTGTAAGTTTTGATGAACTTTCTTCACAAAATATACATAATGGACACACATGCAGTGCATGGGTCTGCAAAGGTAGCCTAGTAATGTACTGGAATTTACGGTGAGCCCCGAAAAAAAAATTCAATTCAAAATCTAACGGTCAATAAAAATGTACTAAATGTTACCTTCCACTTTCAATACTTTATGGGAGTTTCTAAAATGATACTCTCTTCAACATACCACTGTATTTATACAACTCTTCATTTAAGGCATGCAAATGGGATTCCTTACCTTTAAAGGGGAAGGCTATCGTAGTAACTGATCAGTGGGAATCAGTGGAAATGCTGGGGGATGATTGTTCCAATCCTAAGGGATTCATTCAAGAGTTCATTGTATATCTATTGTTGTGTGAAAATGATTTGCTTCAGAACGGTCTCATATTCAAGTAATGTGCAGATTAATGCTCCGTCACTGACCAGGGACGCTAACCTGGAAGCATTAAACTGCACATTACTTGAATATGAGACCATTCTGAAGCAAATCATTTTCACACAACAATAGATATACAATGAACTCTTGAATGAATCCCATAAGGATTGGAACAATCATCCCCCAGCATTTCCACTGATTCCCACTGATCAGTTACTAGCCTTCCCCTTTAAGTTTAATTATGGAATTTGAAATTTCCAAGTACAAAGCTGTGCTCCTATGAATCGAAATTGGTACTTAATTGGGACGAAATTAAACGACTTTCCAGCAGGCGCAAAATTGATTGCCAAACTTTGAGTTGCTGAGTTGAATGATTTTCTCTCTAACCTGAATAAAACAGATGTAAAACGAATGACATGAAACGAAATTGAATGCTCAAATAATTGAAATGAACAGTGAGTGTAGAGCAGTGGCCAAAATCGCGTGAATTTGAAAGCCTTTTCATTAATTCGAACGCAAATCTGGTGAAATTTGGCGTGAAATCTTATAGATGATTAGTTCATCATTCTAATCATCATATTTCAAACGTTTTCATAAAACAACTGCATCATTTCAAAATTCAAACTGGTGTTATACATATTGTATTTCTCGTCATAGAATACCTTTTAAAGTCTTCTTAGTTTTTACAGGCTTCCTGGACTAAGATTAACAACGAATTATAATAAAGTTATGAAAGGAGTCCTCATAAAACCCATAAAAGGTCAGCTGAAGGTCGTTCGCTTTCAGGATTCTAGCTGTTAGATTATGAACGACATATTTCAAATATTGTGCTAATTAGCAGAATATGCTAGTTAAGCTTATGTTGTTCCCAAAGTGGAAACCAAGCTGAATTTACTTCAATACCCTTCTACAGAACACGTATCAACAACAACAACAACAACAACAACAACAACAACAACAATAACAAAACAAAACACGCCTGCTGGTGTATTTAACAATACAGGTAAACTTTTCCGGGTCTGAAAAAAAAAATCCACGGGACTATAGAAATGTTATGAAGTATAATTAGGAAAGGTATATTCACTGTCTCCTTAGCTCTTTTTATTTTATACGACACAAGTTTCCATGTTCTCTCTTTTTTTTTCTTCACCTCTATAGGCCCGAATTCACGAAGGTGGTACATATTGTATTACAATCTTTGTTCATCGTTTAAACCATGGACAAAGACCGTAGTTTTGTAATGGGACGAAAATTGTCGCATGGCCTATTTCGTTACGAAATCAGTCATTTCTTCGACGAAATATCATTTCGTAACGAAATGAACATTTCGTTGACGAAACTATCACTTCGTTAATGAAATGAACATTTCGTTAACGAAATGGTTATTTCGCAGAAGAAATGACTGCTTTCGTAACGAAATAGGCCATGCGACATTTGGCGCCCCATACAAAATTTGTCCATGGTTTAGATTGTACCACCTTTGTGAATTCGGACCACAATGTCTCTCTTTTTACAACTTCGTTGTTCATCGCCGTCGTAAGCAATATTATTAAGTCGTATTGATTTTGCTAACTTCCATTAAGTACAAAGAACAAAATGACTGAGAGCAATGATATTGCTTAATATGAATTGCAAAACCGAATTAACCATCGATGCATTAATTTCATTAATCCTTACAGACATACGTAACTTTTTATATCAATCATCAATAGCACATCATTAACATTAAAAAGAAATTCCATCATGATATCATATGCATGTCGTCTTAATTGTATGAAAACAGACAAACCAGAGAATGAGCTCACACAAAATAATTATGTTCTGTGAAAGCGTTTAAGTATTTCATTACTAATTACAAAATTTGTTTAATCCCCATTAAATTCTATACATCATAACGATTCAATTCAATTAATTTTTGCATTTTTTTTTCGACAAAACATAACGTAGAAATCGAATCAGGAATTTTATCATGGGCAATGCAAATAACTTTTTCGTGTATCCAGTTTTCCCAAAATTTTACTTACAGTTGAACCTCTCTTATCCGGCCTCCCTTTATCCGGATCTCTCTATTATACGGACGCAATCTCGCCGTGATTTTTGTTTTAATAATTACGGGAGGAAAGGGGGATTCCTAACTCCTTGAGAACTCCTACACAAACACACATGAATTACATATTACAATGTACTTCGAACATGATTAACATACATTACATCAAATTTCCTTCCAAATTGCTTACCTTCAGACATTTTAACATCCCCAAACATCCCCAAATGTAACAACGAAAGGTTGCAGTATACACATTACTACAATTCATGTTGTACTACAATTCGCTACATCAGTACATGTGTATGTATATGTACGTGTATAAAGCATTGAGTCTCCCGTATCCGGCCAAATCCCTTATCCGGATGAGCCCCGGTCCCGACTTGTCCGGATACGAGAGGTTAAACTGTATTTACTTCTCAGTTATTGTTGTTTCATGGTACAAAAGATGAGATGCGCATCCAGACAATGGCTTGCCTTCCTTTCCAAGTATACTTTATCTCTATTTCTCTCGAGTACTTCAAATGCGACGATTCCTTCCCGTTAAATGTAGTGTCCCCAGGGGTTTTTGATGTTCATGAACATAGAGAACGCCATTGCTGCATGAGGGAAAGTGTAAGTGAACACACAAAGATATATATATATATATATGTATATATCTATATATCTATATATATATATATATATAAAATATATATATCTTGAAGAAAAGACGAATATGGCAAGATTGTGTATAATAGATTCAGAGAAATAGCCCTGAACTCTATGTAATCACAGAACTGTCACCACTCGGTCAAAAGAGTTAAAAGACGCATATTTTTCTTAATAGCGAGTTTATGACATGCGAATGCTAAGACGACGCTAATAATGCAATATTATATATATATATATATATATATATATATATATATTGGTCTCGTATGTTCTGCACATGCGTGAGACAGCTGTTTCCATTGTCCAATTACAGTACCCGAGAAGCTACCTCTATGCGTCGTCTTAGCTTTCGCAGATCTAAAGCTCCCTAATATCGAATTTCAAGAGAGTGTAATGTAGGCCTAAATGTTTAATGTTGCATTTTATACATTTCATACATTTTTTTATGGGGGATTTATATAGTAGTAAATTTCATTGAGGCGTTTGATACAGGAATCCTTTTAATATCTCGGAAGCAAGGAGTACAAGGATCTTTCACACATTTGAAATTACAGGTCGTGGATACCTATAGTACGCCTCATCAGGTTAGTACTCACATCTGGATGAAATAATTATTGTTATATGGACTAATTAAGCTTTCCAACATTATCTTCGAAATGCTTTATATATTTCGTAATTGTAGAAGTACAAGATATACAGCATAATTTTCTAAGTCTTATCCTAAATGTTCTGGGAATTCCTAGTCAAGGCTCCTCATGGGACATTTTATGCACACAAGATCATCTCTTTAAATTTGAGTTTCAAAGATCTTTGTTCTTCCTAAAGTATATATTGAGACATAATAATCCAACTTACAGGTATGGATTATATAAAAGTGTAGGAATTTTGGCAAGATACTATCCAGAAACTGAATAAAGTAGAATGAGAGAATGCTTGTTGGGAGGGTATTCATACTACAAAAGCGTATACCACTATACCAGGGAGCTCTTTGAAAATTAAGTGATGTGGCACCATTATAATAATCATTAAAAACAGTTAAACGAATTCTATATAATACAAGTGAGATTAAAAGGCCAGATACCGGGTTTTTATAAGATAAATACATATTTTAGATAGTGTAAAGAACAAGAATGTAAAATAGCTCTCAAAAGACATGAAAGAGGAACCGTTGGTATGCGGCAATTCTATTCAAGTGTGATGATCTAACACAAGGGAATTATGTTGCTGTAGGAAGGCTCCTTTGAGTCTTTATATTTCATTTGAGAGCTATAGTCATTAAAGTCTTTTGAACGCTCTCTTTTACATTTTGTAGTGGTATGATGAAGCGTATAAGACGGCTTTATACACGTAAGCTATTTATTCAATATATTGTTGTGAATAGAAACTAAAAGATAATATAAGGGCTGGAAGAGTAAAGAGGTTGTGTGTGTGCGTGTGTGTGTGTAAGCGTGTGTGTGGGTGGGTGGGTGTGGTGAGTGTGTAAGCGTGTGTGTGGGTGGGTGGGTGTGTATGAGTGTGTATGAGTGCGTGCATTCTTATGTGTGTGCTATAAGAGGATGTTGGGTCTCACATCAGAGTTTGGATATGGTGACAAAAAAAGAAGCAGCTCTTAATTTCAACAATCTTAAGCTGTATTTCAGAGGAAATGTTGGAATCTTTTATGGCGATTGGTGGTAATAATACAGAAGAAATCTTCCCAGATTTCATTCAAATAATTATTATCTTAGTTATTAAGCCCCGGGTCTGAAAAAAAAAATGGGGGGGGGGGGGGTTCATTCCACAGTACCGCATAATCTTGCGCAAATAGGGATGTGTATAATTCATTTGCTTAGTTTGGCACTTGGGGAATGTCAATTTTTCAGATTTATGTTATTGGCTGATGCGAATCTCTGCGTAGTATATATGTGGTACAATATTTATCAGTCAAAAAGTTTTGTTTTGTTTTGATTTGTTTTTTTATGCCTCCGCAACGAAGTGGCCGGAGGCATTATGTTTTCGGGTCGTCCGTCCGTCCGTACGTCCGTACGTCCGTCCGTACGTCCGTCCGTCCCGTTTTGTTTTTGTCGATATCTCAAGAACCGTGTGGTGGTTTTACATCAAACTTGGTATGAGGGTATATCCTTGGGGGATAATACTTTGTGTGGATTTTAGGGTCACAGGGTCAAAGGTCAAAGGTCACAGCTAATTTTGTGAAAAAAAAAATTGAAATTTCATGTTTTTCTCCATATCTCGCAAATGGTTCAAGGTATCTTCATGGAACTTAGTATATATGCTTGTACCGATGGGCAGTGATTATCTAGGGAAGTTGGGGTCATGGGTCAAAGGTCAGGGGGTCAAAGGTCAAGGTCAACACCTCAAAATATCACTACTTCCTTAAAATGCAATATGCCTGAAGGTTTTTTTTTTTTTTTAACTTGATGTATGGCATGTATTACCCAATATATATCTTTGGGGAAGCTTCTTGCCAGAAGGTCAAAGGTCAAGTGAAAGTGCTAAATTGCACTTTTTCCTCCATATCTCGAAAGTAACTCAAGGTATCATCATGAAACTTACATATTTATGCATGTTCTACCTAACAGTGATTCTCTGTGGAACTGTGAGGTCAAAGGTCAAAGACCAGGTTTAGATAATGCTATTTTCCCATTTGATACTGAAATTATACTTTTTCTCAATACCTTGAAAATTACTCAATGCATAAACTTATAAAAGGGTCAAAAGTCAAATAAAAATCATCAGTTCCCCAAATACCTGCACTCTGACATTTTAATCATTCATCCAATTGAACCTAGTTCTAGAAAGTGAACATTTAGCACATTTGTGTCAAACCTGTCATTTTAATATTTTGCCAATTGTGTGAAACTGTCATCACACATTGTCAAGACATTGTACTATAGAACTATTAGGAGAACCATGCATTATGGCGGAGGCATATCAGTAGCCGTAGCGATATATCTAGTTTTTTACTGGTTTTTGTTCGCGCACAAATACGTGCACGTATCGAGCTCCACACCCACAAGCCATAGTGTCCACAAGTCATATAGCCCACGAGTCATACTGCCCACTAGTCATACAGCCCACTATACGAGTCATACAGCTCTCGAGTCAAATACAGCTCACGAGCTAGACACAGGTAAACAAAGCCCATGAGCTCGACATCAATTAAATCGAATAAGGCCACGAACTTGACAAATAAGGCCCATCTGCATAAGGTCGACACTACACAAAGGTCCACGAGCTTGACACTCACTTTACTTACGTATAGTGTCGAGATTGTGGGCCTTATTTGCCTTCAGCATAACTCGTGGTCCAGTTCGTGGGCGTGTTTTATTTGGTGTCTATCCCGTGGACTTGAATGACTCGTGGGCTATGGTATGACTGATGTATGACTCGTCACACTCGTGGACATTTTTCAATGTCTATGGCCTCGTGGGCCGTATGACACGTAGCTGTCTGGTTCGTGGGATTACCCTTAATAATTGCTTCCAAATACATTGAAATTGACAACGAATTTAACTGCTCCTAGCTATAAACTAGTTGTGATTTGGAATGATGTATTTTTTTTTTCTTAAAGCAGAATTTCTCTCTTTTGTCAAAGCAATATTCACACCGCCATATCAATTCAACTCAATTCAATCTTTATTTCATTTTTCGAAAAGAACGTAGACATTTCACTTTCTTTGGTAACAGAGAATAAGATTGCATAATCAAAACAAAGTAAACTCAGAAAGATATAAATTATGGAACCATAGAGTAACAATACGTTGTCATGAGAACTGAAGTGATAAAGGCGAAATAACAACTGAATACGCAAACATCGAAAATAAAACACTTCAAAGAGTGCATAACAAGGAGAGATTTTGTGTTTTCCTCCTTCCATGTAACACTAATTCCCTGTTCACACTGTAACTCACCTCCACCGGGCAGACTGCCGAGGAAAATGAATATGCCGGGCCAAGACAACAGATCTTTTATCCAACTCAACAAGAAACTCCCAGTGACGGCTAAGCATATCCATGAGAAGAAGAAAAATGACAAATTTGACGAGGAGTGCTGTACACCATAAGCTCTGTAAAACAGAAACAAACAAAACAGAGAGATGAAAAACATCAGAGAGTGCAAGGACACATTAATGCTTTCTCTTGCAATCTACAATGTACAACAGAACGTTTTGTTAATTTGCGATAAAATTGTCCTTTAAGGCAGCTTCCCATTCGACATCAGCACGCAGCACTATAATAATCGGGCCTGAACGGTATACCTGCATTACGTATGCAATTATTAAATATCATACACATGCATATTCTTTACAGGTATCAAAGCTTTAAAATGATAACTTATCAATTAGTAATACAAAGTAACATAGGTATGTGATGATAACAAATACTTGTAACTGCAATCATCTTGTGTTTGAAATCATTTATCACAATGCATGGGATTTTTAACCTCTCCTACAGATTTTGTTAATGTCTTTCGACGGTCTTAAAAGCCTGGGTTGAAAAAAAAAAATCTCTTGTAGGAGCCGTATAGATTTCAATAAAGCCGAACGAAAGTTTTCCAAACTGGTAAAATAGTAGAGCATATACAACACTGGACGCACAGCCATACACACACACACACACGCACACACTCATTCACATACACATCATGTTATACTGTAATCCATGCATCAGCATAGGCCTACACCGAGACTGTTATATTCAAAGAACCAAACGGATACACTGACCATGAGACACACAGTGAATATAATAATCAAGAAACTACCTGATGTCAAGTATAAACACGACTGGAAGCTAACACACACATACACACGCGCGCGCACACACACGCACAAAAACACACACGCACAAAACCACATACACACAATGGTAATCAAACTGAACGCATATAGAACAGATAACAACGTTCTGTGAAAATGTCATAATAGGCCTATTACCATCTCGTCCTCTCCCTCATCTTGCGTTGTACACTAACTGAACAGGACATAATCCACACACAAGCCATGAAAACATCGACGGAACACTGGTTGTACTCCCCAAACTTACCGACACGAACAAAAGCCCAATATAGGGATACGAGTAACTGCAAGAAGTAAATATGAACACCACAATCACACAGGCCCGTAGCCAGGGGGGGTGCGTCGGGTGCGTACGCACCCCCCAAATTCTGAAAGGTCCACTTTTTCATAATAACGGTTTTTAGCAATTCTACGTAAATGTGGAAGAGTACGTTTAACAATGTTAAAAATAATTGTACGAAACCCTTTTGTTGTATGAACCATCGGATTGTCCCCATGAACACAAACACAAATGTTATGTATCAATCTGTGCGAGCTATTATTATATTGGCACTGCATGCCATGGCCCTTGGCTAGTTTGCAGGCACAAACCCTTGTTGGTCGTATAGGAGTCTGCATGCGCCAAGACTAATACACGCACCACTACACTGCATCCTCTCCCGGGAGAAGCTTCAACACAGGGCCTATGGGACAGTGCCAAAGTGGTGCATGTAGTAGTCTTGGCGCAGACTCCTTTACGACCAACAAGGGTTTGTGCCTGCAAACTAGCCCTTGGCGCGTGTGACCGGTGTTTTTTTTTTTTTTCCACTGGCCGCCCGAGTACGTGCGATTCGTGGATGACATTGATTATCCATTACAACTTTGACGTTGATAACGAGAGGGTGTGACCGATTGTGATAGATTTGTAAACTGAAATACAAAAATATTCGGCTCGCTCGCTGCGCTCGCTCGCCAAAATTTGTATAAAAAAAAGAGAAGAAGATAAGAACAAAACGTGACGATGACGCGGACAAAATGATAATGTCTGTTGTGTTCACTCATGTCATTTTATATTCAGCAGGAAAAAATGTTACACGGAGCAGCGACTGCAATTTCATTCGTTCTGAAGCGATCGCCGATTTTATGAAAGGAGGACGCCAACAGTTTCGAACATACGGGGGAGGGGGGCACAAAAAAAAAACACAAAAAAGATAAGAAAAAAACGTAATGATGACGCAGAAATATACAAATTTCGGCTCACTCGCTCGTACTAATTTAGAGTATTTTTTCAAGTCCTCACTTTGTTGGTATAAATCGTTATCAATAACGTCGTCACTATAATTGTGAGATTTAATAAGCAAAAAATGACAAGAATTCCATGTTTTGTAAGCTGAAATACAAAAATTTTCGGCTCGCTCGCTGCGCTCGCTCGCCAAAATTTATATAAAAAAAGATAAGAACAATATACGTGATGATGACGAGGACATATACAAATTTCAGCTCACTCGCGCGTACTAATTTAGAGTATTTTTGAAAGTCCTCACTTTTTTGGTATAAATCGTTATTTATGTGGCCGTCACTATATCTTGATTAGAATATTGTAAGATTTGGTAAGCAAAAAATGACAAGAATTCCATGTTTTGTAAGCTGAAATACAAAGATTTTCAGCTCGCTCGCTGCGCTCGCTCGCCAAAATCTATCAAAATTCATTACATTTAAATCACCCTCAAAAGATCCCTTTTAAGTGCTTGAAAAAGCATCATGTGGACTTTATTTAAAGTCCCTACCGGGATGGGGTTGGGGTTGAACACTAGTCTTTTTCAGAAATTAGGGGCGCAATTTTCGTGCTTGCCCCGGGCGCCGTTTTCCCTAGATACGCCACTGACCGTTTCAGGCTCTGTTCTGGATACGGCGGTAGAAACTCATTCTTTTTTGTTGTTTATTTTATCATTATTTACTAATCTCTTTTCTAACTTACAGGTAGCGGATTTCTTTGCAGGCCAAATTCGGAAATGTAGTGTTGATTATTACTTATACATTTTCTCATGTTGTGACAGTTCTATTGGTTCTCATTTTAAAGTGAGCCAAAACCTAAGAACATTTTCACTTATAATTTCCAAAGAGTATTATGCAGGCACGCAAACTCATTTTAGTTGTATTTCATATAAATGTAATGGGTAAGAGGGTATGAGAGAGAATGGAAAGTGCTGAGCTATGAAGTAAAATGGTAAAGTAAAAAGTTTGTCAGATAGTATTACAAAAGAAACTCATTCTTTTTGTTTGTTTATTTTATCATTATTTACTTATCTCTCTTCTAACTTAAAGGTAGTGGATCTCTTTGCAGCCCAAATTCGAAAATGCCTAGAGACAGCTAGTAACCAAATATGCTACTATAATTTAATAAATAAGAAATAACCATTCCAGTATGTATCTTAGTGTGCACAGTAAGACAGATCAAATCAAATAGGAAAACATCTGAGCACGAAGCCTGAGGTCTGAATTTGTACTCAACTTCTTCCAATGGCTAACGGATGTTTAATTTTTGAATTTCACTGACCTCCAAATTTCACAAAGAAAACCTTCTTAGCATGATGGTTAATATGACATTTGACTGATATTGGAGATGTTTGCGAATCGGATCTACTACCTTTAATATTATTAAATCTAAAATGATTATTTGAAAGTTCGGAAATGCTGGAAATATCCTACCACAAGGAGGCAAAATATAAATGGTTCACATTTACAATTCATTTTGTTTAAAAAATTTTCTTATTTATTTTCGTTTTTGACAAACTCGCATACCAACGGCTGATATACTGTATAGTAAAGTGACTGTTTCATCTTCCAAACAGCATCCAATGGGATGGAAAACTCCAACTGAAAGGTGGACACCGTGACCATACTCGCTGAAGAAAACGCGTAATAGGGGTCGTTTTTTCTCACGGATTAGATGGAAAGTGTGATGTACGAGTGTATATAATCAAAGGGTATCAAAAAGGCCGAAATTTGGGAAAATGGTATATTGTTCAATCATGATGAAGTACTTCTTTAGGGTGCAGGAAACATTTAAGGAATACTTGTTTTTAAGGCCCGAAAAAATCATATGATCATTACTCGTTTAGGGGCCATTTTGAAAGTCCATGTATGAGCATGGTGTCCACCTTTTAATTGTCGCTACCCCTCCCGGGACAGTATCAAAGGACCGTTTTGTTAATTAACGCAATCCCCCTTCCTTTAAAAATCCTGGCTTCAGGCCTGCTAACGCGAGTATACAATAGAAAAAATAAAAGTTAAAACAACACCAGGAAAATCACTATTCTCAATTTTGCGGCGCGCTACGCGCGCAGAGTCTCGAACACAATTAAACTTTGCAACTTCCTGGCAAAATGAGTTTTTACTATTTCCTAGATGAAATACCGTAACGCGATTGCATGCAACAGACAAAAATACAAATTTCCTCGAGACTTTAAAACGTCATTAAAACAGTCAAAATTCACAATTTGCGGCGCGCTTCGCGCGCAAAGTCTTATACAACTTTTGTAGTTCGGTCGTCCAAAGAATATATATATATATATATATATATATATATATATATATATATGTGTGTGTGTGTGTGTGTGTGTGTGTGTGTGATCATTGGTATTGGTCCGTTTTTTTAGTGACCGCACCCCCCCTTGAAAAATCCTGGCTACGGGCCTGATCACATTATACAATATATCCATCATACATCCACAAATTGATATCAAGATGGCAAACATAACTCATTTACCTGATAACAAATACTGGGAATGCAGCATAAAACACACCGTTGACGAACAGGACGCCACAGTTCCATACGAGATACATCGTTTTTCCGCCGTATACAGAGGCCGAAACGGATAAGAGCAAAGCAGACAACACGGCGGGTATGGTGGGTAGTACGTCCTGAGGGGGAAAAAGCATTTCAATATCAATCTCATTAAATTTATTCAGTACTTGATTGAACAAGAGGCAGGGGGGGGGGGGGAGTAATCTTGAGTTCACCATTCATCCATTCATGCAGAAATTTACCTAAGAACTTAGTAAACTTGGGGGAGGGGGTTTTGAAGGCGGGGAGGTGGGAACATTGTTGTTATATTCCTATCACGCTGATTCAAAGAAAATACTTGTAACTTGCGAAGTGTTGGGGAAATTGACCATGCATTTTTAAAAAAAGAAAGAAAAAAAAAGAGCAGACCAAACTGTAAAAACTGACCCCAATAATTCAGTTCCGGTTCCGCTGGCGCCACCCATATTCACTATTAAATGTAATGATCATGCACTTCCTATGGAAAAAAGGTGAAATTTGAATTATTTTCACTTGAATTATGACCTCATGACATTGTCACCAACCCTTCCATACGGAATCATTGTGCGGTAATGTATACATGCATATCCCTGCTATTTCGTGACGAAGGCATAACTAGAAAGACATTGCAGGGTAAACCAAAAATCCAGATTTATTTCGAGAATCGCAAGACCAAAGAACACGCGCATTGGGTACATTGGCCTACACAAACAAAACACACAAGCGTAAACAAGCGTTGTAAGTGATATGCAATTGCTAAATAAGTAATCTGTATGAAGAGATCTGCTGTCACTTGTATTGTTTTACAATTGCCGAATAAATAATAATAATAATGATAATAATAATAATAATAATAATAATAATAATAATAATAATAATATCTAAATGTGCTAAAATAGTGTTTAAAGTTGTATCTAATGTGCTAAAATAATGTTTAAGATGTTTAAAGAACATTCTATATTGGGTACGTTTTGATAATATCTATATAGGGCAGGTCATTAACATCATTCTTCTCACATCATTGATAATCTTAATGATTAACATTATAACGTGCTGGCGAATCAGGAAAAGGAATATGAAAACAAATGTACAGAAGCATACATTCTGAAACCTTAAAGTGATGACAGAATTTATTATCATAGCGCTATAGTTCTGTCCTTCGTTTTCATTTCCTTCCTTTCTTGTCCATGGTTCTGTAATTTTCAATTTTATCCCTATTTCTGGAGATTTCCAAGTGCATAAAAAGTGGCAAAAGGAACAATTTCTGTAAGTGTGACATGCACTATCTAATTATTTTATAGGTAATATGCATCATTACCTCCGCCAAGGAAGGAGGTTATGTTTTCATTACCGTTTGTTTGTTTGTTTGTCCGTGTGCAAAATAACTACAAAAAGTTGTGCACGGATCTGGATGACACTTGCAGAGAGGTTGAGAATGACACAAGTAACAGATTTTCGAAATTTTGGCAGGTAGGGTCAATGAACTTGGGAGTTTAATATTTTTCAGCACAAAGTGCGTGCTCTAGTACTAAGGAGAGGCACGCCGCGGATCTGCAAGGTTTAACAAGGCTTCTATATTGGGAAATCAGGTGATTTTTCAGTGGGTAGAAATCAATGATCTCTATGGAAGAGCAGGTTCATCGGTGGAAAGTAGCTGCTTGGCGGAGGTCTGTGCTCTCAGAGTGCTTCTCTAGTTGTCATTTTCATCATTATCATGATTATTAATATTATCATGACTAAATTCTATATAATAGCTATTCAATATAATCATAGACAAAACATTAGGCGTTCAGTGAAGAATGTAGGAGGGTCAAGTAAAAGAACCATTAGAAAATTGCGCGTACAGATCAAATGACGTGTGGTATACCTTAACGCGTAGATAGTCCATAGCAAAGCCGCCCAGGATATGTCCCACCACGTTGCAGATCCCAGAAACCGACCCAACAACCGCAAGGAACATATCGTCGTGAATAAACGTCTCGCCGAAAGTCTATACAGGTAAAGACCAAACACCCAAAACAAATAAAAAGACCACTAGGCCTACATAGTCATAAAATACATCACAATAAACAACTGTCTCAAACATTAATATGAAATCTTCCTTGCAGCATGGTGCGATTGCCCTCGCTCTGACCGGACAATGTATTTTGACACGTCTGCCAAATCAATTGTGTACAAGGAGATGCTGCAGCCTACGTCTTTGGTGTGTCAAACCTAAGATTAATCTGGGGCCCGTTTCATAAAACTTGTCATCAGGGAGTGACAAATTGTCATAGATGTGACAAGCTACCGAAATCCTTGCATCTGATTAGCTGAGAGCAAATTTGTCGTAGAAATGTAGCAGTAACGTTGTCACTGACGACAAGTTTTATGAAATGGGCCCATGATGTCATTAATCAGTGAGGTTCTTTTATTCCACTATTACATTGGAATAAATAGGCTTCTGTTGCTAAGGCGTGTTGTGTGTTTGAACTTATTTTCCTTAGTTACTATCAACTACTAAGGAAACATTTAGATGCTTATTAGTAATACCGACGGCTTTTTTTTTTTTTTTTAGAAGTGTCTGTCTTAATTGCACAATTTATTATAAGTCAAAGTGTCCTCCGAAGAATTTGACAATAACCTTTACTTATAAGGAAAAATAATATGTTGTTCAGGGGTTCAACCATTGCTCCCGGAGGACATGAACTTGGAACTTCATGACTCACAGTTTGTACGTGTATTCGTATCCACACACTCATGTGAGATGTCTCTAAAAAATTAGAAATGATACAACAGATCTGATGTATGGTTCCTTCGACTTTGCTCTTTAAGTGTTTACTGTGGCAGAAGAATATTTTATTCTTACGAATTGGACTTTTCAGTCAGATCAGTTCAGTTTCATTTTTTCTACCCCCCCCCCCCCCCCCAATCATACGTGAAAATGACAACACGTGCATCTGACAACGGAATAAAATAAAATTACATCCATAGTTTGATAATCGCGACTGCCGTGTCAGATGTCACAATTTTCTAAGTATTTGGTCATAACGCTTATATGAGATTTAAAAAAAAATCAACAATACCCTTATTTCCAGGTAAAGACGATAAAAATTCTGAAGCCTACCATCTCAAGCAAGTGCTTGATAGTAATGGTAGCCTCAAAGAGAAAATGAGAAACATACACATTATACAAAAGTGGTCAATTTGCCATTGCCATCATGGTCCCTGGATGGATACGCGTAAGGCACGCTACTTTATATTTGTATGTTATTACATTCCCTACAGCACCCTAACTGCTTTCTTGTACTAAATGCAGGTGAAATGCATTCAAACGCTGCTTCCTACAGTGGCAAAAGGAAGCAAATGGCGATTAATTCAGACTGGAGTTGTTGATGTCGTCAGTTCAGACCAAGCCTGAGGATCGAGGTATACGCCTAACATGCCCCCTTGATTAGAGATAAGACTTAACATGTCTCCCTTGGATACGAGGTATTGTGCAAACGCATCACGTGTTCAGAACGTTTCCTCAACGGCTTTTTTTAAAGGTTCCATACGTCTTCGTCTAAAACGGACGTTTTTAAAACGTACATATAACGCCAAAATGCAGGTTTTTCTGGAAAAAGTTTTTACACGTTAATGGCCGTTACAAAATGAAACGCGTACAGAACGTTTTTTCCCAGAACTATTTTTTAGTTGAACGTTTATTAAACGTGTTAAATTGCCTTCCGTGGCGTTCCGTCAGAAGCGGACATATTATTTTGTCACTTGTTTCATTTTGCCGAAAAAGGCAGTCAGGTTTTAATACATGTACCTTGTAAACAGAAGCAAATGATAGCGAACTGATGATAAATGAAGCGGAGGCAGACAAGACCTGCCACGTAAAGAGATAGTTGAATATGTGTTTGGTTTCCACAGAGAGTCCAGAAAAACTCCAGCTGAGCTCTCCCGGAACATTTGTCGACCCCTCATTTCGCGCTTTGGCAGTCTGGCAGGCGGTCATCGACGAATTTGTCAGTGTTGACATTTCGCTTACATCGTTATGGCGTCCCATCTCTTGTCCTAATGTTCTGTCTGTGTAGTGGTTGAGTAATGGTCCTTCATTGTGAGTGGAGTCTTTACAGGTACTGCCAGAATTAATGAAGGCGAAATCTTCTTTACTGGCAGACCGAGAGGCAGCTGCATGCTCCTGCTCGCTGAGGGCGTCTGACTCGTCCTTGTCCTCGACGGGATTCTGTGCGCCACTATCAAGTAAGGTTTCCATCTGTTGAGGACATGTCATTTCATACATATATTGATATCTTTTGTGCTATCAAACAGAAATCATTTACCAGACGATCATTTATGAGAACGTAAATCTGAATTCCTGGAAATGCAATCAGTTGTGTATAGGCCTGTGCGCGACATGTCCTATTTTTCATGCCCATTTTTCGCTTATAAGTTACATCATTGCGTGCAGTGAATGACAAGCATCTATCAGGATGCTTTGCAGCTTACTTTTCTTAACATCGTTCTTAGGACAAGGATGGGGCTTTTCTAATAATCTCCCTAAAATCCTTTCCTGAATGTATTCTAGAATACCAACTTTTTCCTCAGAAAGTCAGAAATTTGCATATCTTCCCATATTCACACTTGCATATTTTCCTAAGTTTCTTCCTAAGTTCAGGAAAGAAAATTGGAAGGAAACTTTGGAAAAAACTTTAATAGAAAGATTCTAAGACTACCACTTAGGAAAAAATTCCTGACTTAGGAAGAAATTTCTTCCTAGGAAGGATATCAGAATACCACCCTAGGCGGATTTCTTGACAAAATCCCTTATGCTGCACTTGGCTCCCCGTACACTTTAGCATGTGATCATTCTTGAAGGGACAGTTGGTCTTTTTCTTGTGCGTGTATGTGTGTTTGTGTGTGTTGCTTGTGTGATCGCGTGTGTGTGTGTGTGTGTGCGTATCATGTGCTATAATGTGTGTGTTAGTCTGTGTGTTTCTGAGTCAGAGTACATGAAGCGTGTGTTTTGTGTGTGTGTGTGTGTGTGTGCATGCCTGCGTAAATACGTGGGTTTGTGTGTGAGATGTTATCCGTGTGTTGTGTGTGTGTGTGTGTGTGTGGGTGGGTGTGGTTAACGTAATATTCATGTGTGTTGTGGTCGGGTTTATTTTATTTATTCATATGTTTTATTTTCACAGGGTGGCTCCGTCAGTGGGTTAAACACTGTTGTTCTTGGAGGCCCTGCATGAACACATACATACAAATAAACACAAAAATGTATGATAATCATACAATACCAACAACAAAATCATATTTGCAGTATCAAATCTGTATATATCTTAATAATATATATACTGTATACTGATATATATTAAACTCAAAATTTATCAAATATTATGCAACACATTACATCCTCATATCCTTAAATTTCCCCTACCTCAGAAAGAAAAAAAACAAACAGAAAAAAAAAGAAAAAACAACAACAGAACTATACTTGGGCACAGTGGAGTGCCCTCCAAAATTGGGCTAAGAACGAATGTTTAGATGTAGCGTATATGCCTTAAGTTTATTGGTAAACTGTTCCATTCGAGTGCGCCGGTGTATGAAAAAGACTGTTTTCCAGCATTCGTTCGAGCTCTAGTTACTATTAGCCCGTCATAGACTGCTGATCTAGTCTGGTAGTTGTGTGTATTACAAACTTTCTGAAACAAGAGTGACAGGTACTCTGGAGCGTCCCCATTTAGTGCCCTATAAACCAGTTTGCACCTTTGAAGCTTCCACCTATCCTCTATCGTGGTCCAGTTTAGTTGACTTAGTACGTAGTCAGTAGATGTACGTGTGTCTACCCCTAATATTCTGGCCATTCGTTTGTGTTGTCTCACAATAATATCTTTCGTAGTATACTTAGAGGGACATTTTGACCAGGCGATGCTGCAGTAGTCAAACAATGGGAGAACTAAAGAGTTTGCAAGAAGTTTCAGTGAATTCAGAGGTAGGGATTTTTTCAGACGACTCATCAGACTTACTCTGTTCCTTCCAGTTAAGAGCCGGGTCTAAGTGTACCCCAAGATATTTGTAAGACTTTACTTGGAAGTGTGTGTGGCTCTCCAGCTTTATGTTGACACAGGGGCGGATCCAGGAATTCCGTAAAGAGGGGGCGTGTTTACAAAATTAAAGGGGGGGGGGGGCGCACGCACCCCTCCCCCATTTTTTTCTTTTTATTTCTTTTGTTTCAAAAAAAAATAAAGGGGGGGGCGGGCGTGCGCCGGTTGCGGTCCTCCCTGGATCCGCCCCTGTGACAGGATTTGGGATAGCAGCTAGTTTTTGAGGCGTTCCGAAAATCATAAATTGTGTCTTACTAGGGTTAAGTGTGAGGTCATTTTCTTGTACCCAGTTGTTAACAAGATCTAAATCCTTATTTAGATGAAATTCAAGTTCATCTACATGCTTAGCACTGTATATTAAAACAGTATCGTCAGCATACATTATGACCTTGCTCTTGAAGGTGACACTGGGTAAGTCGTTTACCATTATGGTGAACAGTAGGGGTCCGAGGATTGAGCCCTGCGGTACCCCTGACAGTATTGTACCCCATGTTGACGCAGTATCCCCAACTGTTGTTTTTTGCTGGCGGTTTGAAAGATAATTTGTAAACCATATGAGTTCAACCCCTTTTATTCCATAGGATGTCATTTTCTGTAGGAGTATTTCATGGTTTACCGAATCGAATGCTTTTCGGAAGTCTAAAAACACCCCTCCAGTAAGTAAACGTTCATCCATGTTCTTATACAATAGATCAGTAAGAAAAGCTAAAACAGTGTCTGCACTATGATTTTTTCGAAAACCTGATTGTTCGGGTGCCAGCATTTCATGTGCCACAAGATACTCGGTCAGCTGGAGGTGTACAGCTCTTTAAAAGACCTTCATTACAACAGAAATAACTGATATGGGTCTGTAGTTATTTGTATCGTCTGCGTTGCCCCCTTTGTGTATGGGGGTGACACCTTGACAGGCTTTCTTCCATTTTTCAGGGATGAGCCCAGTACGCATTGAAACATTAAATAGGTGAGCTAGATGGCTGGAAATGATAGAGGCAGCTGCCTTCAGCAGTTTTGGATGTATCCCATCAGGACCGGTTGATTTAGACGTTTGTAAGTTCTGTAGTTCCTTTTGTACAAATGCTTCATCAACTTCATGAAAGGAAAAAACTGAATTCACATAATTTCTTTTATAGGGCTTATCACATGTTGCGGTGTTATTTTTGTTTTTACAACTTGACCTTGCACCGACAGATGGATATGAAGAACTTATTGAACTCTTCAGCTATCTTTCCGTCATCTAGCTCAGATGCACCATCAATGATTAAAGAATTCACCTTCCTATTCAATTTCTTACAGGGTGTTACAGTTTTGAGAATTTTCCATAATTCTTTGGAATTTCTACGGTTTTCAACAATGCTTGTATGATAGTATTCTTTCTTGAGTATCTTCCCTAAGTTATTTACATAATTTCGTATCTGTTTATACTGCGCCCATTGAATTTAATTTCTATGATGAACACTAAATCCAGTGCATTATGTAATCATTATCAACAATCGAAAATCAACCTTTAAAATAAGGCTAGATTATATTCATTAGTTACTGCTTTAATATGCTCTGATGGAGGGTGATGATTGTTATTCAGTAGGTTCGTTAACCTTGAAATGCAAATGGTTTCTTAACTAAAACATTTCTGGGGTTATTCCGAAGGTTTGTTATGTTGACGGTTTGTAATTACCGAATTGAAAAAAGGGCCATATTCCGAAGGTTCGTCAATCCGAGAATGAAAGAGGTTAAAAGCGGCGCGTACTACCTAGTAACCTTCGGAATTACGAATCTTATTTCATTTTCGGAATAATTAACGAACCTGCAGAATAAGGAACCTTATTTCAATATCGGACCAATGAACCTTCGGAAAAACTAATTGTAAACGCTCTGATGGCAGCACTGTAAATACATCTGATGTATTTTGTTTGATGCTTCTACTCGACAACAAAGAACTGAAGATCCACTTAACTCACCTCCCCTTCATTTGTGTCACTTGGTGGATCACGGATCAAAATGAGTCCGATGGCCAAAAAAATTGCTGATATGCAAGCCTGGATTACGAAGCAGTACGGAACTCGTCGAAGTATAGACACCTGTGTGTAGTACCTGTTTTTTGTAGAGGGCAGGAGACATTAAAGGTTGGGTTACAATAATGAACGGGTGACTAATCAGCGTCAACAACAGCAAGAACAAGTACAAAGCACACCTCACAAAACAGCTCATTTACAACCATTATTGTGATTTCCAGTCTATATGTCATAGTCCTACAGTCATTTCATTTGCGTTATTTGCTTCCTTGACCATCAACCCAAACCCTAACTCAACTGTCACACCTTGACCGCAACTGTCGCTGCCTCCCGTTCCGCTGTATTTCCTAGCGAACAGTACACGTAATTGTGACTCTGAGGCCCGAATTCACAAAGGTAGTACAAGGTTGAAAACATGGTTGAAATCATGAACAAAAACCATGGAACGCCAAGTGCCGCATGGAATATTTCGTTACGAAATCAGTCATTTCGTCGATGAAATTATTATTTTGTAACGAAATGACAACATTTTGTAACTAAATTAACATTTCGTTAACGAAACGGTCATTTTGTTGATGAAATGACCAATTTCGTAACGAAATATTCCGTTACAAAATTTGTTACAAAATAATCATGGTTTATAAACCATGGTTTCATTTGTACCACCTTCGTGAATTCGGGCCTAAGAGTCCCAAAACCAGGCACGCCATCTATCGTTCATGATGGACCCCCACCTAACATAATACGTGATTTACTATGTTATGTTTTTGTTTAAAAAAATATATATATAATGAAATGAAACGAATGAATGAATGAATGAATGAATAAATAAAAGGAATCCTTTAAAAGAAAAATCTAAAACTAGAAATGTCGCCACGGCCACTGGTATGCCTCCGCCATTCTTATTTTCTCGCATTACTTTTTAATACATCTTGACAATGCGAGACGACATAACGTTTCACAATAGTCATGATACGCAACTGTTATTTTAGTTTTGCATTGATCTTATGTTATTGTGTTTTCTAGTGTTTTTGTATGAATAGCACCAGTGCGCCCAGAAACACCAGTATAAAGCGCCATATAAATGAAATTACCATGATTATTATCATTATTGTTGTTATCATTATTATTATTATCATTTTTATTATCATTGAAATGACATGTCTGGCAGTACGTTGCACGACACGACGGGGTCATCCCACGAGACCGACACCCACGAGTTAGATAATTGAAAAAAGGTCAATGAGTAATACAGATCATGAGTTCGACACTGATAGGTAAAAACATGCGTTTGACATTACTACACAGGGCTTAATGTGTCGGTCTCTTCAGCCTTGTTTGCTTAGTGTCGCGCTTGGTCATCTTGGTAATGAGGCTGACCAGTATTTCGCTCGCTGCACCCTAAAAAAAGGTCCTGCGGTATTCGATCCCTGTGGTACCTGATGATACCACACAATATACCACACAAATGTATACCACAGGTATTGTATGATAATGTACCACGGGCTCGTGGGTCATAATCTTTAATGTGACTTTATATAGCTGGCTGTGGTATCCCGTTACGTACATAACGTATCTTTCTCCATGGGCGACAGGTGTGAACTGGTCTGGAGCTTCATTTGCTGGATTAATGAACCAAGTTTCCAAAGGACTGAAGATAACGGAGTACAGGGCAAACGCCCCCTGAGAAATTCCACTTGCCAGACCTTTCCTCTTTGGCAGCCACTGCAGAACAGAGAATGAAGCAAAGTGCAGAAAACCATGGTCATAATTCATATGTCGTTCTGAAGTAAACGTGGTAAAACGGAAGCAAAGCACACAAGCACATACACACAAACACAAAGAAATGCAATTACCGTACTGTCATTTTGGCTGCCTCCTCGCGCAGTCGCTCTTTGCCGTTCATGTGCATGGCCCTTCTATACGTCATTGATCTACACCGCTGATCATACAAGCAATGACGATTCGAATTACCTCATGGAAATGAAGACCAGAAAATGGTTTTCTAGCTTTTGTTGACCACTGACTTTGCCCTCGATCCGATCTTTCAGTCCTGTAGTTCCAATGCAGTCGGACATTGTCATTCAATAAAACTACTCTAATTCTAATCCTCTTGCTACAAATTCATCTCAACCGGATGATTCTTTAGAACTGAAGTTTATGGCTGCACATATTTTTTTTTTCTTTTCAAGAACTAATGTGATCGGTCTTTTGACCATGACATGACGCTTAACCTTTAACGACATTATGTGCAAGCAAATAATGTCAATCTATGACAGAAAAACCGTGTGTACTCATCGCTAAAGAAATCTTAGAAGCGGAGCACTTGATCCACTCCCTTCAGAAGACAAGGGGAACAATACCTCAAGTGTCTATCTCACCGGAGGGGAAACAAATGGCTTGTACTACTAGTATCAGAAGACAACTCCAGCGCGACGTCCGAGACGTCTCAAAGCAAGGTGAAAATTTATTCGCCAAGGAGTCGCGGGGACTTCTCCGAGACATCTTTTCGGTCGATGAGACGTCTCCGCGACGTCTCCACAACGTCGCCGGTAGGTCGCCACTTGTGATCTCGGACATGTCTCGGAGACATCGCGGACAAAAGCCGAAATTAAGGAAAAGTAACGGAGACGTCTCCGAAACAAGCGGAAGACCAGAAAAAAAAATAGCCACGTTTGATTCTCCTGTGACTCCTTGGAGACCCGGCTACTCTCCAGACGATGTCGGGGAGACGCCGCGAGGACGTGTCCGCAACCAGCGAGACTTGAGTCGCCACCAGGTCGCCACCCTAGTCTTCAAGCCAACGAGACACCCACCTTAACATCATGTCACTGGCATGTCAAGAGAAGTTGTAGTCTTCTTATTCAACGATGACGGCATGTGGGTTTGACAAAAATTAAAAAGAAATCCATATAGTGTCTATATGGATTGTGACATTTTCCCCAAACTTCGCAGATACTAAGAGTTATCTTCTAATGATAATATTCTGCACCACACTGAATTCACATCATTGTACAAGAGCTAGCCATAACACATAGCCATACCACATGTATTCCTACTTATTGATTTCGTCACAGAATGATTAAGTTAGTCACTAACTTGTCCGACTGAATTGCTCGATTTATTCGTCAGTGCTAATGCATAAGCTTCGTCGATCTGATCTCTTCTGACTGGTTGTGATTTTCGTTATAATAACCAAACACTGGTAGGAAAATTCGGTGATGCAAAGGAGTGGGTTGAGAAGCACGGACAGGCTTATCCAAAGACCCTTTAGTTGAGGGGCTGACACTCGCTGGTGACTGACACTCGTCTTGACGTTACGCCTCTCTGCTTCCTTCTTACTACATGGGGCATTTGGCAAAGGCTAGCGTAACAATGTAATGGAACAGAATATTTCCCGAGCTGCATGATCATTTTTTTTTTCTCTCACTCTGAAGGCACCCTTTCCTAAAATAGGAATCAACTTTTAGGCAAAGACTCTAGTTAGGTTCAGACGATGTCGCATGGTCTCCTTCGTCACTCAATCGGTCATTTCGTCACGAAATGACAATTTCGTCAACAGAATGACAATGTCGTCGAATAAGTGGCAATTTCGTCTCGAAATTTTCATTTCGTGACGAAACACGTGAAGCTGCTACTTGTTCACTGTTATTTGTTATGCATTCTGTAATCATTCTTATTCTTAATTCAAATCATTCTGGAAATTCGGTACCCAGTATAAACAATATTTATGGATGTTCAAATGCAAAAGTCTGAAATTCATCCGGAAGTCTCCTTTAACTATGTTTGACATGTGAATGACGAAAAAACCATGTAACTGTTTACTCTCACCAATATTGCAAGCCACATCGCCGGACCGTTCCCGAGTCCACAGCTGAAGCCCACGACTCCGGAAAACGTGAACAGGAACAACGTGAATGAGACTCGAAGAGACAACGCCAAACCCAAAGTCGCCAATCTGAGGGTATTTTGAAAGTAAGAGTAGTGGACGATGAAGAAGAAGAAAGAATGCAAATGAAGAGTTTGATCGAGAAATGCGTTTAGCGCCATTTTCAAACATTTTAAAGTAGATTCATCATCACATCAAGCAAAATAAAACCCTTTCGGTGGTGATGCCTCTTTGTGCGTATTCTTACGAGTTATATTTAAAATGGATTTTATATTGGCTACCCGGTAGGATGAGAAAGTTCATGTTGGTTGGTCAGCATGTGCGCGCCTGTAAAATGGCTGCGACTGGCTGGAATGTTCCCCAGGGAGTAGAGAGTGAGCACTGTCAGTGCTATAGTAAGAAAATAATAATGTGTCCAGTGACCGGGGTGACATTAGTCTGTAGAGCGCATTTAGATACATGTCGGGCCTACTCAAGTGTGAAATGCGCTCTTTGAAAAATGGCTATTATTATCATTTTTACTATTTTTATAAATCCAATATTTTCTTATCATTTTTTATTGTTGTTATCGTATTACTAATAAACATCTTGCCGACGGGACTGAGTGACTTTAACGAAGCAGCAAGCGAGTTGAGGATCTACGTACGTAAGAATGAGGCTAGCAGCAGTAATGACTTTCCGACAGCCGAACCTCGAGGCAAGCAGGGTGCCGACACACATGCCCAAACCGACGCTTCCCGCCGTCAAAGAGCCGCCGATGATAGTCTGGGGAAATAATGGTGTTGAAAAGTGTTCACCTGGCACTTCGTGGTGTTAATTTAACACTGTAGTTGGTAATATTTTGCCACTGCGCTGGTGTTAATTCAACAATGACACCGCATGTTGTTGATTTGATATTGCTGGTGTTAATGTCAATGGTATAACACCCGTCCAGCTTCAAATGGAGACCACACAAAACTGGTGTTACTGTGGTGTAAATGTGTTCACACCTTTTTCTTTTAAAGATCAAGTACTTTATCGGAAAATTCTTGATCGTCCTGTTGAAGTTCAAAATCAACAAGAAGAAGAGTAACTATATAGAAACTATAAAAAAAAAACAATTCTATATTTTGAAAATGACACCCGGAGGTGTTAATCTATCACCATAAATGAGCACCGGAAATTTAACACCAGCTCGATGTTTCATATTTAACACTTAACTTTTTGCAGTGCATCATTATGCTATCTTTATCGTTGGTTGGTCTTCATGGCTGGCGAGTTTCATCCAAAGTTCTAAGTAAATTCCATGGAGCTTAAGTTAACAAACAGTGTATTTAACTTTCAATGAATCTGAACAAGAAATAAGAAGTCAACGATCACTTCATGCTGAGATGTATTCATTAGTTCATTCATCCCTTTATGCCAATTTGTCACACTGAGATGAAACATGTGCACAAATTTAGAATTTAACAACTTTTTTTACGCCCGTAAGTCAGAGATATTGCGATTTTTCCAATTTTCTGAGTCGATTTTTTTCTCCTTTTCAGCCCCCAAAATGTAGGGGGATGCACCCATAACCATTAAGATTCTGCACCCCTACTTATTATATTCGGTCACTCATTTACCTCAGTCGAAGAGCTTCGATCTATTGCGTATTTTCTGATGTACGAAGCGCTGTATGGAGCAACATTACCTGCGGAGAGAAACGTAAGATGTGTGAACGCAATTGTGGCCATTTGCAAGAATAATCCAATTTACGCCAGATCGTAATTCCACTTTGAGCATGAGCAGAAAAAGGTCATTAAATTGCATTGCAATAAAAGGCATGTTGGTTTTTAAATTCACTGAGATAAGCATATCTGTTATGTAATCGTAATATAAATGGTGCTTGCCAGCACTTCCGCCTGACAACAACAGTGTTCATTAAAGCCTGTATTTGGCAGTAATAATAGATACATACGTGTTAATGCATTTGGTATATACAATAATGAAATGGATGCTTCGATTTGGTCACCTGGGCCCTGTTGCTAGAAACTCGACTTGTGAGTAAACGCAACTTCACATGAAACGCAAGGATCGCCCGCAAATTGCGTTTGATCCCTGTGTTCCGTTGCTGTATAGACGATGCATTTGATTTTTCGTGTTGCGTTTAAAGGCAAAGTTTCTAGCAATTAACGGCGCCCTGGTCTACGCAGATTTGATCATGAATATCATAAATCCTTACGTCGAGCAAGCTTTAGCACTACATGTGTGTCGCTTTGAAAACGAACGAAGTGCCTTATCAACATTTACTGACAAAAAAAAAGAAAGAAAGACCGACTTGCATTTTGACTTGAGTATGCACATCGCACGGCTACATAATAGTGACAATAATCTTTGTATTCATCGAGACGGAGCGGAACTTAAGAGTGCACGGGCTCATACATTCACACAATACAACTCGTGGATTTATTGTTATGGTTCCATTGTAATTATAATTATCTCTATGTGCATTACAATCACCAACTTCAATCTTTTTTTTTTTCATAGCGGTAATCCATCTAAGCGTTGATATCAAAGGTCATCTCAATATCAAAGCCGATGTTAACAGTATTACCATTGCCGACATCCCACCTCACCCTCTTTTTTTCCGCACGACCATGAATTTCAAAGGATTTATCTGCGTGGAACACAGACGTTGTGAGCTTTAAGTATACGCGAGCAACGTGTGTTATTGAAGGTTTTAATAAATGCTAGGTGAATAATGAATTAAGTCTGCGTTTTGTTCTGGCTTGGCAAGTTCCTTGTCTTGTCAATTTTTGATATGTTGCCTGGACTGTAAAAAAAAAAAAAAAAAAAAAAGACGGTGACTAAAAGAAGAAGAAGAGGAGGAAGAAGAAGAAGAAGGGGTCGAAGAAAAGCAGTAGAAAAAAGAATAATCATGATAATATGTGTATTATTATATCTATGTAGACCTATATAAAGAAAAATATAAGTACATGTAATATGGATAATTACATAGAATAAGTTTGATCGCAAAACGACTTAACTTCACTCTTGTTAATTTGAGACATTGTGAAAACTGCTAAAGTAGGGATATTTTAAATCTCATAACGTCAGGGATGTTCCGTGTTATATCACAAGTGAGACATCACCGGAAATGTTTTATTTTGCTCTACATGATAATAGACTTACTTTAAAATGTATCAATATACGTGGCCCTTAACCCTAAAGGGGCCGGGCTTTTTTGGCTATGCTCAGACCGGACCGCCGGCGGGGGGGGGGGGGGGGGGGGGGGGGATGGATTCCGCCCCCCCCCCCCCCGAGATCTCGGCCATCGGTAGTGCGATCGTGATGAAATTTTGCATTTCTAATATTAATTAATTAATCATGCAAATTAAGCTCAAGATCATATTCTAGCCTAATTAAAAGCATTGAGAGCCTAATTTTTGATCTGTGTATCTGTTTTAGCATATTCAACAATTGTACATCACAAAAAGTTCCAAAACTCATTTCAATTCTTATGTATTTTATTGTTTTCAGAATTTCTTATGTATTTCCTTGTTTTTCAACTTTTTTTCTTTGTTTTTTCATTGGAAATTGTCACTGACCATTTTTCTACCATAATTAGCACAAAATTGATAAATGAAAGTGATTAATTGTAAAGATAATCAGGATTTTATGACTTTCATGACAGAGCACTGTTTTCCGTAGGAAATGTACAGAAAATCACAAAATTGTGCCTGTTTTGGGGCGACATTCCGTTACAAAAATGGGCGTGGCTTCGCAAAAGTATGCGCGGACGTTGCAAATTTGGTCTCAAAAGTTGCGGGAGACTTGAATAAATAAAGTCAAGAAGCCTCGCGACGAGGCCTTCTCGCATTACAGAATTATAGCGCGGAACGTCGGGGGGGGGGGGGGGGGGATTCCGACCCCGGCCCTTTTAGGGTTAACCCATTTTGCCATCAAACCCATCTGCATAATGATATGTCAATATGGTGTATAAAGGTTGACCGCTGTAAAACTAGGTATATGCATAGGAATTCCAGGATCTTTACCGTAGCAGTATGTCATGCCACATGTAAAACTTATCAACGAGACTCCAAGTATGTTCAGCCACCTGCGGTAGGGATCACGACGGCGCGGTGTCGGCATGATAACGTGGCGCCTCGCTCATGTGTACAACAGTTTGGATTCCTCTTTCTGAGATCCACTGACATAAACAAATCAAAACAAAATGAAATAGAATAAAGCAAAAATAAAACATGAAACCCTGAAAATCGAGTAAGGAGTTGATTCCTCGCGAAGGCACACTCACAATAATTATATAATATTGACTGGCCCTGAGGGAGGTACCAGAAAATATTGCCCAAACTGAAAGCATATTGCCCGAGTCGAAGACGAGGGCAATATGTTTTCAGTGCGGGCAATATTTATCTGGTACCTCCCGAAAGAAAGGCCAGTCAATATCATAATTATTACCTATCCCCCTAGGTAAATTAAGAAAATATGTAAATACGGCTATACACTATAGTATATATGATACAGATCAAGCCACATTTGACTACCTGTAGACCATCAACATGTTGAATAATTGCAAAATTGTTCATCAGTGTATATCATTCAACTCCAACTTCAAGGATACATGTAGTTGTAACAGGCAAACTTCAAACTTCTGAACGTTCTTACACTTTATTTTTACTTCTCTTTTAAAAGTTTGAGAGTTGTAAAACTGATGGTCACTGTGCAATTACTGATCACAAATGGACTAGTCACATTGCCTAGTGCTGCTGTATGTGGTCGACCTTGTATGAGTTGATATATCAGCGTTCTTCTGCGGTGCGTGTAAAGGCCACCGCACACTACACGATCAGACTGGTCTTAAAGTCTTAAGCCAAGCTGGGTCTTAAGACCAGTCGTACGACCGGACACCGCACACTATACGACCCGACTGTAAAGCGCGCGCAGTGCGCACATGCGTGCGCTTGCAGTTTACTGCATTGTGAATGGCTGAAAGCCCACGACCAGTCGGTAGAAATTCAACATGTCAAATCTCTACGACTGGCGCTAAGACCCAGTCGTACGACTAGAAAATGGCAAGACTGTGACGTCACACTTCTAGTCTTAAGGTCTTAAGACCGGTGAATCGGGGCGAAATCGTGTAGTGTGCGGCGGGCTTAACTGACACCCTGGACGTCCTGGAATGTTTTCTTTTCGAGGTCGATCGGAATGTTTACGTTTAGAGCAGGGAGGTGGGGAGAGAGATTCCACTCTTTCTCTTCCCACCTCCCCAAACCGGAAGATTGCGCTGTTTGCACAATGTTACTGTTCCCAGGGAGGTGAGATTCCTCTCACCTCCCTGCTGTTCCGCAGCGACGTGGCGAAAAGCATATTGCCCGCTGACCTTTTAACCCTGCAAAATATCAACTGCTGACCTTTAACCCTGCAAAATATCAACCGGAATTGCCTCGCAAAACTCCCTCGTATAGGTAATAATGATGATTATTACCTATACGAGTGAGTTTTGCGAGGCAATTCCGGTTGATATTTTGCAGGGTTAAAGGTCAGCAGTTGATATTTTGCAGGGTTAAAAGGTCAGCGGGCAATATGCTTTTTGCCACGTCGCTGCGGAACAGCAGGGAGGTGAGAGGAATCTCACCTCCCTGGGAACAGTAACATTGTGCAAACAGCGCAATCTTCCGGTTTGGGGAGGTGGGAAGAGAAAGAGTGGAATCTCTCTCCCCACCTCCCTGCTCTAAACGTAAACATTCCGATCGACCACGAAAAGAAAACATTCCAGGACGCACCGCAGAAGAAGGCTGATAAATCAACTCATACAAGGTCGACCACATACAGCAGCACTAGGCAATGTGACTAGTCCATTTGTGATCAGTAATTGCACAGTGACCATCAGTTTTACAACTCTCAAACTTTTAAAAGAGAAGTAAAAATAAAGTGTAAGAACGTTCAGAAGTTTGAAGTTTGCCTGTTACAACTACATGTATCTTTGAAGTTGGAGTTGAATGATATACACTGATGAACAATTTTGCAATTATTCAACATGTTGATGGTCTACAGGTAGTCAAATGTGGCTTGATCTGTATCATATATACTGTAGTGTATAGCCGTATTTACATATTTTCTTAATTTACCTAGGGGGATAGGTAATAATTATGATATTGACTGGCCTTTCTTTCGGGAGGTACCAGATAAATATTGCCCGCACTGAAAACATATTGCCCTCGTCTTCGACTCGGGCAATATGCTTTCAGTTTGGGCAATATTTTCTGGTACCTCCCTCAGGGCCAGTCAATATTATATAATTATTATGCGTTGACAGTCCTCACTGTTTATACATTGAACTGCCCATTCAAAGATATTAAACATGAATAATATTTCATGAAATTGCAAGATGAGTTTAAGCCATAAGAGCACCAGTTAATTCCCGACCTCACGGAAAAGATTTGTATAACGTACTAAAAGCGAGGAGAATACCATTCGCCTTTCTATTTCGAAAACCTACCGAAACTCGCCGAACACGACTGATATTTGTGACGTCACTGAATGGAACCAGCAAGCAAAAACATACTAAACGTCCTGTAAACATTTAATGCACAGATCCAATGTGCAACTGTTTTCCGCTGGTGAGCGTTTCTTTGATATTTAACCAGAATAAATGCCATACCAATGCAAAGTGAATTCAATGCTCTTCCGTTCCATGTGAATAAGAACAATAGTAACGACAATCTGGATCCAGGCTCGCTCAGCTACGCTCGCAGGTCGCAATACTCGCTGTGATTGTGCGCGTCCACAAATTATTGCTTGCTGCCTTTGCAAGAGGATATTTAAGCGAATTCCAGCGTAAATGTTGATTTCAAAAGGTCAGTTTTATTCAATGAATACGCTCATGCCTGCTTAACAATCACTATACCCTGAAAAAGGTCATTGAAAGGTCAGCATTTTTTCTATATCATCTCATGTTATACGCGACTCGTGTACTGCACAAAAAGGCCAAAGCAGAGCAAAGGACACAACGTCATTATATTATCGCATTATACACAATACCACACAACATCAATCATGAACAGAGATGAAAATAGAAGAAGCCTCATTGCCATATAAAGTTTATGTTATCCAACGAGAACGAGACATGAGGGGTCTGTTTCATATTATAGTCTTATTTAAGACGTTTTGCTTATAAGACACACCTATGAGAGACTCGTTGAAATGGAGTTGAAAGTCTATACATAATGAGCGACTGGCTTAGCCATTCTGAGGCTTGTGTACAGACTTTTATAATGACTTCACTCAGTAGACGGACTCCTGGGGCCCGTTTCATAAAACTTGTCATCAGTGACAAGTTGTCATAGATGTTACAAGCTACTGAAATCCTTGCATCTGATTGGCTGAGGGCAAATTTGTCATAGAAATGTGGAAGTTGTCATTGATGACAAGTTTTATGAAACGGGCCCCATGGGGACGCCCCTCTTGCCCACTTGCAGAGTTTCCCACAAGATGGGTATACTGTCAAACAGGGGGGGGGGGTTCATAAAGTAAAGTTACGAACAACTTACGAGCGACTGGTGATCAATTCTGATGTGCATATAGGCCTACTTACCAGAATTTTAATAATTCAGCAGAAGGACTGATCATCAGTCGCTCGTTCTTAACTTTGCGAACAGCTTTATGAAACAGGGCCCAGGTCAGCGATGACGCGTTCAGGAAAATCAGTTAACATGGCGCAGGTTAACAACCTTATAAGGACAGCATATCTATAGCTAGAAAGGTCAGGATATAGCGATATCATTATTCATAATGCGCATATAATAAATAATGAAAGACATGCTCATATACCGGACGGACGCGTGCTTATGCTGACGACATGTGCGACTTATCACTCTATATCTCCGGTCTTACTATTTTACACAGGCTTGCTAAAGTATCTATGCAATCACAGCTTGCACCCACTCCGTCTCATAGTTAGTCAATTACGTCTACAATAAATGATTAATATGTAAATGACTTCCTGAATAAATAATAGAAAAAACCACAACAAATTCCAACAGCAGGGTGAATTGCACTTCCTATATATTTCCATGCAGTTAGCTTACAAAACAAAAAGCAAATAAAATGACAATTCTTATTCTCACATCTGAAGGTTGAAACGCTGCCTAGACTCCTGACTTCGATTACGGAGCTACAGGCCCATCCGCTTGTCCGTACTAGAGGGATCGAATGTTATGCCCTACTCATACAGTTTATGCACAGTGTATATAGTATATAGTGTACTGTGCACAGCAAGATATGCCGCATTCAGTTTCACCAATTCGGGATGGTATTTCTTTCTTTGGTTTGTATTTTTTTTTCTGGTTCTCACTGTCAGACAATGGGCCTATATTGGTATAATGCCAGCAGTCTTTTCACTTGAAAGAACAAATTGAAAGAAATATTACTGAATACAGTAATGATCTGCACCGGCCGCACAGAAACGTTGTTGGCGCTAACAGCGCACTAACAGGTAAGTTTGTTTGTAAACTCTTTCGATATATTACAACCAATATGAAATGGTGCCAGACGGGTTCTAAAACCCTTACCAAAACTATGTTTTCACTTTAAAAAAGAAGTCCTCGTGTTATGCTTTTTCAAGCACTTAAAAGGGGTCTTTTGACAGTGATTTAAATGTAATAGGCAACCCTAAATTTTGATATACTTTGGCGGGCGAGCGCAGCGGAGAGCCGAAAATTTTTGTATTTCAGCTTACAAAACGTGGAATTCTTGTCAGTTTTGGTTATTAAATCTTCGAATTACAGTTCTAATCAAGATATAGTGACGGCCTTTCAGAAAACGATTTATACCAACAGTGTTCAACCCCAACCCTATACCGGTAGGGACTTAAAAAAAGTCCACATGACATGCTTTTTCAAGCACTTAAAAGGAGTCTTTTGAGGGTGATTTAAATGTAATAAATTTTGATGAATTTTGGCGCGCGAGCGCAGCGAGCAAACCTAAAATTTTTGTATTTCAGCTTACAAAACATTGAATTCTTGTCATTTTTGGTTATTAAATCTTCGAATTACAATCAATACATAGTGACGGCCTTATAGATAACGATTTGTACCAACAGTGTTCATCCCAATCCCGTCCCGGTAGGGACTTAAAGAAAGTCCACATGATATGCTTTTTCAAGCACTTAAAATGGGTCTTTTGATGGTGATTTAAATGTAATAAATTTTGATGAATTTTGGCGAGCGAGCGCACCGAGCGAGCCGAAAATTTTTGTATTTCAGCTTACAAAACATTGAATTCTTGTCATTTTTGGTTATTAAATCTTCGAATTACAATTCTAATCAATATATACTGACGGCCTTATAGATAACGATTTGTACCAACAGTGTTCATCCCAATCCCGTCCCGGTAGGGACTTAAAAAAAGTCCACATGATATGCTTTTTCTGAGGGTGATTTAAATGTAATAAATTTTGATATATTTTGGCGAGCGAGCGCAGAGAGAGAGCCAATAACTTTCGTATTTCAGCTTACAGAACATGCAATTCTTGTCATTTTTTATTATTAAATCTTCGAATTACAATTCTAACCAAGATATCATAGTGACGGCCTTATAGATGACAAATTATATACCAACGGTGTTCAACCCCAACCCCATCCCGGTAGGGACTTAAAAAAAGTCCACATGATATGCTTTTTCAAGCACTTAAAAGGGGTCTTTTGAAGGTGATTTAAGTGTAATAACTTTTGATTAATTTTGGCGAGCGAGCGCAGCGAGCGAACCGATCATTTTTGTATTTCAGCTTACAAAACATGGAATTCTTGTCATTTTTGGTTATTAAATCTTACAATTCTAATCAAGATATAGTGACGGCCTTCGATTTATACCAACAAACTGAGGATTTTAAAAAATACATTGTACTCTAAATTAGTACGAGCGAGTGAGCCGAAATTTTTATATTTCCGCGTCATCATAACGTTTTGTTCTTACTTTTTTTTTTTTTTTTTTTTTTACAAATTTTGGCGAGCGAGCGCACCGAGCGAGCCGAAAATGTTTGTTTTTCAGCTTACAAAACATGGAATTCATGTTTTGTTTTTATCTTGTTTGATTTGGTTTTCTGCCCCCCTTTTCTTCTTCTTCTTCTTCTTCTTCTTCTTCGTCGTCATTTTTTTTTCCTTCGGTTTTTTTTTCGGTTTTTGTTTTTTGTTTTTGGCGCCCCCAAGGAGTGGCGCCCGGGGCACGTGCCCCCCTTGCCCCCCCCCCCCCCCCCCCCCTAGATACGCCACTGACTAACAGTACCGATAGCGATGATTTGGCCGCACAGAAGCGTGATGTTAAGGCCGTGTCACACCTCCGGGCAAGACTTGCGTGCGACTCGCGAAGAAAAATTTTTACTACCCGGAGGTCCCCGCAGATGACCCGGACATGACAGTACCTAGCACGTATCTCACTCGTAGTTGCCCGGAGATGCCCACGCAAATCTTTTTACCCGCAACCATGTTTAGGCCCTGTCACACCTCTCCGGGCAAGCTACGCGGGCTTGTTGCGTGTAGGGATTTCCAGCATACCGGACAATTTTTGAGGGCGGACAAGGATTTGGGCGAGTCAGTGCCTGTGTCTTACTTGCTGGACGCTATACTTAAATTCTATTTGCGAGTATACTGTGTGACCTGTGTGCCAGGCGCGTGGGGCTGACAACTCAGTGAAGGAATTCCTCTAAAGGAATGGCAGAAGCCCCTGTACAGAATGTCATTATCTTGGCTGCATACGGGGACTGCGAAGTACCTGCGTAGGAGTTGCCTGCGAGGTGCTGCCGCTAAGGGCCTCCTACTGGCGTTCTGCGTGGACCTCTCCGGGCATCCCCGCGACTCACGCGGAAAAAGTTTTGGTCATGCTCAAAACTTGGCTGCGATTAAATCGGACTTGCGTGCGCACCTCCTGGCAACTACAGGCGAGATACGCGCTAGGTTCTGTCAGGTGCGGACCAACTGCGGAGAACTCCCGGTAGCAAATTTGTTTCCCCGCAAGTCAAGCCGCAAAACTTCCCCAGATACGGTATATGGCAAGGCCTTGAGCATGCTCAAAACTTGTTCCGTGTGAGTCGTAGGGGTTCGCTTGCAGAGGTACACGCAGAACACCAGTAGGAGACCCTTACCGGCAGCACCTCGCAGGCAACTCCAACGCAGGTACTTCTCAGTACCCGTAAGTCGCTCGTACCAGAAAACGGATCGGTTTCAAAGCTCTCACGCAGGTTACACGGAATACACGCAAGTAGAAGGTAAGTAGCACGCGTCTAGCAGGTAAGAAACAAGTGCGAAACTCGCAAACATTCTTGTCCGCCCGCGGAAAATTCTCTGCGTGCTGCATGGAAAATCCCTCCTCGCAACTCAGTGAGTTAGCCCGCGTAGCTTGCCCGGAATGGTGTGACACGGCCTTTAGTGAATAATTTCTTGCGTGCGCTGTAACATCACTTGCCTCCTCTTTTCTTTGTACCATGTAAGGACGTAGGTATACCTAGTTCAAAATAGATCGACCTTATTATAGACCTAATTAAGAATGTGGCTGGTAGTGGGCGACGTAGATTTTGCTGATGACTACACGAGGAGACCAAGATATGATCCTTTTCATGAAGAAAGTGAAAGTGACTTTTTTTCTGGAAATATCGTATTTCCAACGCAGTGCTTTTTGACATTGTAGGTCTTGCACGGGAAAGAACACTACGGTGAGTAGGTATATATCCCATGCCATTTCCCGTATCGTACCCTAAGTACAATCAATGTAACTTAAAGGACTAGTCCACCTTCATAGACATGCGGATTGAGTGAATGCAGCGAGAGAATACATCAGTGAAAGTTTGAGGAAAATCGAACAATCCCTTCAAAAGTTGTGGATTTTTTAAGTTTCTGCTCAGTCACTGCTGGATGAGAAGACTACCACAGCTTGTGATGTCACATGTGTAGAACGATATAGAGAAAATATAAAGAAAATTTAACATATTTTCAGTTTTCTCGATCGCATAATGAAAGAACACTTGACTTGCCTCTGCCAGAAGGCAGGGGGATGATATTAGGCACTACCCCTGACATACGTCAGTGACAAGTCGAGGATTTTAATGTGCACTTTTTTTTCAAAGAAATAAATTTCCTGAAATTCTCTTCTTTCCTTATTTTCCGATTTTCCCCAAACTTTCATTGATGTGTTCTACTATAGTATTGCATTAAAAAAAATACCTCTTCAGAAAATTTTTCATATACGATTAGTATATATTCCTGGACTTCTCAAATGTTTTTGACACGATTAACCATGAAATCTTACTCTATACACCATTACGGCTTCCGTGGAAAGGTCTCGGAGTGGTTCAGGAGTTACCTAACAAAGAGGCAACAGTTTGTTTCTGTCGTCTATAATTCATCTACGGTGTATGATATTTCTTGTGGTAAACCCCCAGGCAGTTGATTGGTCCTCACTTTATATCTTTATCAACAATTTCAGCGATCTTCCTCTCAGGACACTCTCATTCATTTTTTTTTTTCAATGGATACGGGCAAAAAAATAACAAATTATCACTTAATTCGCAAAAGACCACTTTCATCCTCATGCTTTTATGCGGGGAACTAAGGAATGGAATCAAACTGGATCAATATGGATTTGGACGTATAGCACTTCTAAGATTATTCTTGGATATGGCTATTTCCTGATTGATATAACCATGCTGTTAGAGATGAATAGTAATGAAAATGAAAGAAATGTCGAGGAAGAATTAAAAAATACATATAATACAATTAAGATTATCAAGTGAGACTTTGAAATGAAAATTGAAATTGTATCATCCAGTTTGACAGTGAAATAAAGGCCCGTATAAGTTGTGTAGGTTGATTGAATTAGAACGTTCAAAGCACAAAGTTGTGTTCCTATAAGTGAAATTGAAACTGGTGTTTGGCACGAATTTGAAAGTTTATATCCAGCTGGCTCGAAATTGAATGCCAACTTCGAGCCGTCGAATTGAATGAATTTCTCTCAAAATTGAATAAAATAAAATCTACAAGAAATGACAGGAAAAGAAATTGAATACTCAAAGAATTAAAATGAACTGTGAGAGTATAGCAAAATCGCTTGAATTTGAACGCCTTGTCAGAAATTCGAATGCAAATGTGATGAAATTGGGCGGGAAAACCTATAAAAGGTGAGACTCACTTTTGGATATCTCAGCCTTTTCAAAACCGATTTTCATCAAATGAAGAGCTTGCTTCCAAAAGGCGCTGAATCCATCATTTTTCAATGGGTTTAGCGCCTTTTGGTTGCAAGCTCTTCAAATACAGTTTGAATTCCTATTAGAATAGTATGCTCTGTAACGTTTCATATTAAGTGGTTTCTATGTATATTAAAAAGTTTTAAGCTGAATCCTCACCTTGATCCCTGCTTCACTGAAGTAGCCTATATGCCCACACTTTGTGGTCTTAATTGTGTAACTCTGTCTCACATCCTGGAGTATAGAGTGACTATCTAGTTAAAGAAACCTTGTTTTATCACATAACTAGAAAACAAAGTTACAGCTTTTTAAAGATGAACAATGATTTCACGAATCAGTGGTATATCAAACATCAAAAGACCCCTATACTACACAACGAGACGTACTATCAAGGGCGGATCCACATTTTTACTAAGGGGGTTTGACCCAATGACGATGGGCCATGACAAGCATGAGGGGGGGGGGGGTCCCCAACTCCCCCCTTCCCCATAGATGCTCCACTGAATAATATGTTCAATCAGCTTTATTCTGGACCTGTTGCGTTTGATGTAGTCAAAATGAATCAGCAGAGACTACAATTATGAACGGTCTATTCAATTTTGTTCTTTCAAGTGAAAAGACGGGAGCCTACTGCTGGCATTGTACCAAAATACTGTCTAAAAGATAGGGCGAGAGAGGGAGGGAGAGGAGCACTCAAATGAGCACTAAAGAAAAAAAAATCACAACCAAAGAAAGAATTCAATTCACGTCCCAAAGTCCTGGATTGGTGAAGGTCCATGAGTGGTTGAACAGCGTGTCATGCTGCAGTACACGTAACGCCACGGTGCACAAGCTGTTATGTCCTCATGAAGGGGGATAACGTACGATCCTATATAGTGTTCGTGTTGACTGGGCCTGTAAACTTCCAAAATCGACGTCCCAGTGGTCGAAGTAAGCAGCGTTTCAAGAACAAGATTATACCAATCTATTTCGCTCTTTGTTTTGTAAGCCAACTGGTAATATAAAAGAAGGCCGTATATTCTTCTGTTGGGATTTTGTTGCTGTTGTTGTTCATTCAGGAACTTGTTTGCTTATTGATTCATTTTTATTGAAGACATAATAATAGCCATGAGCCGGAGTAAGTGCAGTTGTGACTGCGTGGATACTTAAGAAGGCATGTGAACAGATTCAGCGTGACAAACCGTTCACCCGAGTTGGATACAACCATCAGCCAGCGCAGGAGAAGAGAAGAAAAGTCGCACAAGTTGACCTTAAGCACGTACGTCCTGCCGATATGAGAATGTTTGTTTGTTTGTTTGTTTGTTTGTTGTATGTTTTTTTTATCTTATCGTATTTATCATCCGCGCGAGATATCGTTTATCCCGACACTTCTTGTCATAAACAAGTCCTAAAGATGGTAACCATGCTAGTCAAGAGTTTTCTGAACTGGACATCTAACACTGACCGTCTTGCCAGATTATAGGGGCCTATACCCATCCCAAGGGAAACTGTGGGTTACAGGGGCCAGCGTCCAGGGGTCCGTTTCCTAAAGTCATCACATAAAAGTCTTAACATGTTTAAATCTCTCAGAATGGCCGGCCAAATTAATTTGCTCATATGTAGCTATTATACTTATGAGACTTGCAAATCCATTTTATGAAGTCTCTCATTGTGTCTTACGAGCAAAAACTCTCTCACACGACTTGAAACGGACCCTCGTCTCGTTGAAACAAACAAACAAAACTATAATCTGGCAATGAAGCTTTTTTAATTTCTATAGTGTTTACTACTGATTGATGTTGTGTGGTATAAAAATGTCCTCCGCTGTGCTTTCACCATTTTGTTAAGTATAGGCCTAAGTGTCTTGTGTATCTGAGTATCTAGTTTTTTTTTTTTCTAAATGGTTATTAGACTTTATAATGATTGTTACGCAGCGATACTCTGAAACCTAGCTGATCTGTTGAAATGTTGAATGGGCATTTATGCTAGAATTCGCTTGGTTGCCTGACCTGCAGATGAGATGCACTTTAAACGTTAAAGGGGAAATCCAGTCCAATATATGTTACTCTGATTTTTTTTTTAAGTAAAAAAGGGGATACAAATTTGACTAAAATCAAAAATCAAATAAACCAAAATGTAAAAATGAAATTTTGGATGTTTTAATAATTTCTCCAAAACGGTTCTTGTACCACGATGGGTATGAATATGCAAATGAGTGAGCTAACCATGTCATACCATCACAATTTTCCATTTATCGTGTACAAAAAAAAAAAAAAATTGACGAATATTCAATCTTTCTGTCATTGAAGTCTTTAAAATGATGTTATATTCCTGGTTGAATAACTCCAGAATGTTGATCAGTTAGTATTTATGAGGATTTGAGCCTAGGGCATAATTGCGTTTGAATGAAAAAAACTGGAAATCTCAAAATTTTATGTACAAACTACGAGTATATGGTAACTTGTGAGGGAATGACACGCTCACTTTGCTATTTGCATATTCATATTGACTGTTCAAGAACTGTTTCCCCCCAAAATAGCGAAACTTCAAAATGTCATAACTTCCTTATTTTCCATCCGATTTCGATCAAATTTATACCTTCTTCTTCTTCTTTTGTTGTCTTCCTCCAGTCCTGGAGAACTGCGTTTGATTCGCAGAAAGAAATTTTAACCATACACTGATTGTCATGTACTAATACTAATGTGGTCATGGGTCAAGCAATCCGGAGACAACAGACATGAATCAACACAATAAATTAGAGTAGGAGATGTGAGGAAAACAAGATCAAAGCAACAGATCAAGCAGCAGGTATGAAGAGGTTACAATGTCATAGATGAACGAATCACATGCATATCAGCAAAGAAGCGAATGGAATTGATATGGAGAAATGCGGATTCTTCCTGTATGGGAAATATTGGGGTCACTTGTTCCGATGAGTATTAGGCTGGCAGTGAGTGTGGCTTGCTTGTCTAAGGGCGTCCGGGAGAGCAGTTTCTGTATTCTTTCTGCAAGGTGTGAGATGTATGTCTTCCTCTCCTTGGTATAGAGCACGCTTTCCCCAAGGAGATGAGTGATGGTCTCATCTTTGAAATGACGGGGCATCTGGTGTTCTGTTTCTTCCCAATAAAGGCTAGACGGGTGTTAGTAGGATACACTTGCACCACAGAGCAGCTTACAGTGAGTTGGTATTGCCTGTCGGAGTGAATGCGAGTCGAGTCGGGCAGGGAGGAGGGTAGTTACCTGAGGGGGTCCAAGGAACTCATATTGAAAACTTTCGGTCATCTGCGAACGGTACAACAAGTAAAACGGGTGAAAAATTGACGCATCTTTCCACAAAATCTGCCATAACTTTTAAACCATTTAAGAAGCAAACTTGGGCCGCCCGGATTCTTAAAGTGGACACGTTAGGGATTATTTATGTGTATATATATCATTATTGTAACATTAAATGTAGCAGTGACGCAATTTTGATCAGAAAAGTACCTTATGAGGAGATCTGTCTATGGCGAACAGTCCAAATTTTACGAATTTGAGCAGATATTTTGCCGTCTTGCAATTCTTCCACACGGGATATCTCGAGAACGGAAGGTCGCACAAACTTGGAGCGGACGGTTTCAGAAAGTAGAGACTCTGCCCATTTTTGTGATGTAAGAATCTTGTTCATTATATCGATGTAGATTTTGATTCATCCAGGTAGTATGCTAAAAGCGTGTAAATTAAATCTGTTCGACTGGACTTACTTGTGAAAATCACGGAGGGAACAGTTTCGTGACTCGTCCGAGTCACTTCTTCAGCTCTGTCTGGCTGGCGAGCATTCACCCGTGGATGGTGAATGGGCGATGTTACTGCCTTTATTGTTCACCCGTGGAGGATGAATGGGCGATGTTACTGCCTTTATTGTCCACGGACAATAAAGGCAGTAACATCGCCCATTCACCCTCCATGGGTGAATGCTCGCCAGCCAGACAGAGCTGAAGAAGTGACTCGTATGAGTCACGAAACTGTTCCCTCCGTGATTTTCACAAGTAAGTCCAGTCGAACAGATTTAACTTACACGCTTTTAGCATACTTCCTGGATGAATCAAAATCTATATCGATATACTGAAACTCATTTCGGCAAGGATTGCCTATCGCTTGTGCGAGATTATGAAAAGACGTCGAGGCCAAAGTAGCCGATTATCGTAACCATCTTCGGTTTAATCTACGCTGTCTACATTCGGACACCATACCGCGCAGCCTATGGATTAGGCCGCCAGTGAAAGGATTTCGCGCCAACAGCATCGTGCACAAAGCACAACGCGGACTTCTCAACGAGAGGATCAGACAAACTAACTTCACAATCGACATTTTACGGAACAAGTTAGAGGATATACGCCTGCAGTTACATACACACTTACCAGCTGACGTTTTCTAGAGAGTGTCGAAGTTCACAAAAAAAATTGCAGCTTTGCCAACATGACCGCTCGAAAGCTCGCCAACAACGCAAGTACACCCGACTTCTAACTCAGAAAGGCGGTGTGCAACGCTCAGCAGACACCGACACAAACTGGAGGAACCGTAAGTTGAACTGTGATTCCCATTCTCAAACAGACGTGTGGGTGAAAAACTTATCAGATAAACAGCTCAACAAATCAGAAATTTCAGTGTTAGCTCGGGGCTTAAATTTTGCTGTCTCTCCCGACTCCGTGCCATACGTAGACTACATATAACTGCAACAGAATCGGCCATTATGTCTAACAAGGTCGACCAGACTACAGCCGAGGAAGTGAGAGCTAAGGTAACGGCTTGTCTTTCTAGCTCCAAACCTCCAACATTCAATACAGCTGTATATCCAAAGAAGAAAAGAGGGCCCTACATCAACTTTCAAAGGATAAGGATATTGTCATATTACCAGTAGACAAAGGCAGATGTACCGTGGTTTTGAACAAGGATGACTATACTAAGAAAGTAAATAGCCTGTTGAGTGACAACAACACCTATGAACGGCTCAAACGAGATCCGTCAGCAGCCTTCAAAAAGCGTACACTTGAATGTCTACAACAACTAGAGAAGGGTGGTTACATCGACAAACCACTGTACTATAGTCTCTACCCTGGAGACGACATCCCAGCGTTCTATGGACACCCAAAGATCCATAAGGTGGATACACCCCTCAGACCCATAGTCAGCAGTGTCAACAGTGTCACTTACAACATCGCCAAACAACTAACATCCATCTTGAGCCCGTTAGTTGGTTTGTCGGAACATCACATCCAGAACTCAAGGGACTTCATCGCGAAAGTGCGGGACATTAAGGTTGAGGAGAATGAGACCATTGCCTCCTTTGATGTGTCTGCACTTTTCACGAGTGTACCTCCCGACAAAGCCATTGAAGTAGTAAGGGAACGCCTAAGAAGTGACACAAGTCTACAGCAAAGGACCAAACTGAGCCCGGATCAAATTTGCCAGCTGTTAGAATTGTGTTTATCCACAACATATTTTGTGTACAACGGCGCTTTCTTCAAACAGAAGCATGGCTGTGCCATGGGCTCACCCATATCTCCAGTTCTGTCCAACCTGTACATGGAGCACTTTAAGACATCAGCTCTAGACTCATTTAGTGGAACAGGTCCCTCTCACTGGTACAGGTACGTTGACGATACTTGGGTCAAGATACAGTCTGCTGAACTGCACAGTTTCTTTCAGCACATAAACAATTGTGACCCGTTCATCAAATTTACCGTGGAGAACATCAAGGACAACAATCTCCCCTTCCTGGACTGCTTGATAACGGTCAACAAGGACGGCACTTTGTGTTCGTCCGTTTACCGCAAACCTACACACACAGACCAGTATTTGTTGTTTGGCTCGCATCACCCACTTATCCACAAACTTGGAGTTGTAAGAACTCTCTTTCACAGAGCATCCTACCTCCCTTCTTCTGAAGAAACGAAGAAAAAGGAACACCCCAACACCTGCGCACGGTCCTGAATAACTGCGGATACAGGAACTGGAGCATTGAGAAAGCCTTTCACCCCCCGCAAACGTGACGTCAGAGAGAGGGCTTCCAGTAGCACAACCCAACAACGAGGTAAAGGAGAGTCGGTCCCATACTGCTAAGGACTGTCGGAGAAAATCCAGCGGATATTTAGCTCCTACCGGGTTCCCGTGTACTTCAAACCTGCCAACATACTCTTCGACAGAGACTGGTACATCCCAAAGACAAAATCCCGAAACACAAACGGAACAATGTAATATATACGATACAGTGCCAAGGAAAGGACTGTAAAGACAATTACATCGGTGAAACCAAACAGCCTCTCCACAAACGACTCTATCAACATCGCAGATCCGGATCAGCTGGGAACGAGTCGGCTGTGTTTACCCACCTGAAGAACACGGGGCACCACTTTGAGGACAAAGAGGTTGACATGAACATCATCGACAAGGAAACCAGATGGTTTGAAAGAGGAGTCCGTGAAGCTCTGTATGTGAATGCGGAAAATCCTTCTCTCAACAGGGGAGGGGGACTCTGACACAACCTTTTACCAAAATACAAGTCGGTGATCCGCAAAATTCCTCGACGTGCGGACAATAAAGGCAGTAACATCTTTACTTTATTATTGTTATCTTGAACTTTATTGTTCACCCGTGGAGGATGAATGGGCGATGTTACTGCCTTTATTGTTCACGGACAATAAAGGCAGTAACATCGCCCATTCACCCTCCACGGGTAAATGCTCGCCAGCCAGACAGAGCTGAAGAAGTGACTCAGACGAGTCACGAAACTGGTCTCTCCGTGATTTTCACAAGTTAGTCCAGTCGAACAGATTTAATTTACACGCTTTTATCTTGTTCATTGGTTGAGCAGTCCTGACGCAAATTTGCAGTAAAGCTAGACTACCCAGTCACAATTGCTGTCATAGGGAACGTGTACAATCCATACAGAACTATCACGTAACGAGACTACCAACGAAAATTTGAGCCGTTGACCTTCACTGTCTGCCGTCGTCGGCAGTGTGAATTCCTGTGATTTCAAGCTTTTGTTTCTCGCCAAATATCATTTTCAATGCAATATCCAGATACAGTTGTATGTGAGACCTAGATACGTAGCAGCCTTATGAACAACATAACTGTTAAAGGGATAGTACAGTATTGGTGGAGATGAGAATTGGGCTTTTAACTTTTTGTGAGATAACAAGAAAATACTTATGATATAGTACAGAGCATACCATTTTAAAAGGAATGCAAAGTTTATTTGATGAAAATTGGGTTTGGAATGACTGAAACATCCAAAAACAAAGTAAAACAAAGCATTTGTAATAAAGTGTGGGTCCCACACTTTATTAGAATTGCTTTTTTTGGATATCTCAGCCATTTTAAAACCAATTTTCATCAAATAAACACTGAATTCCTCATAGAATTACATTCTCTCCCATATTTCATAAGAGGTTTCTCATTATTTCACCAAAAAATGTTAGAAACCCCAAATTAAGTCTCAACCAAAACTGTATGATCCCTTTAAGTTTGGGAGCAAAAACAACCAAATATATTCCACATTCCGTCTCATTTGTCGATGATGGCTCTAGTCGGACTGGTGCATTTCCTTCGGAGGTGGTAATAATGTAAGTAGTTGCAACGGTCGCTTGCCACCTGCTGTCTGCAATCGGGCGCTTATATACACGTGTTGTACACAGGTAATCAACTGAAATAATGTTGTAAAGGAGTGATAAGGTCCTAGACTATATCTCAACTGTAGATTTAACCCGATTTCTGTGGCCTACACACACAACACACTACGTGTGAAATTATGTGAACATGATGTCCCTCCACTCACGGTGCTGTAGGCCACCCCCATTAACGTGTCGACTGGCCACACGCCCCATACGCACTCACTTTCGCCAGCGTCTGCTACCTCGGATTTTATGCGTGAATTAGGGCGAAAGTTTTCACTATGAGGGGGTGAGGTGTGGACTTGGTGGCCATTGCCTCTTTGGATTTGCCTTCTCTGTGGTCCTAGTTCGACCAGACGCCGTGCGAAAGCACATACAGCGACTGGGCTGTGTGAGTTACTGTGACCCAGGACTGCTGCAGTGGTGATCCTCTTCAGGGCCGGCGCAGCCGTGGGGGCCGTGGGAGCTCGTGCCCCCACACTTTTTGTGCACTATACTAAGGAATACATAAGGTGTCATCACTTTAGGCCCCCACACTTTTTTTCAACCCGGAAGTACGTAAGTGGCACTAGAATAGAAATAGATAGAGATCTTGAAGTATGGCGGCGGTAAGTAGTCTCTGAAGACCTTTTTTTTTCTATAACACCCGGAAATGAATGGGAGGGGAGAGAATGAGCTGAGGACCCTTTTTTTTTTTTGTCAGCTGAAGAGAAACCCGGAAATGGACGGGGAGAGATGAGCTGAGGACCATTTTTTTTTTTTTTTTGCTTGTTAGCTCATGAAACCCGGAAGTGGGCCCCCACACTTTTTAAACACTGCGCCGGCCCTGCTCTTCCATTGCTGGAAAGTAGTGGGCATATTCATGACATCCTCTAAGGGTCGATAGATTGTACTGGTGAAGAAGGGTCTTGAAGGATTTGGCTGTTTGCGAGTCTGGGTGCTTACACAGCATGTTCTGGAACAGACGGTACTCAATCCTGTTGGGTGTTAGTGTGATCAGCTTCCCGAGCAGCCTGAGCCGAAGTATGGCTATCTTGTCAGAAACATTGGGAAGCTCGGTCATTATGTGAACAGATTTGTCTTGGCTGTGGAACGAGGAAATCCTCGCAGGGTTTGAATAAAGTCTCCTGGGCCTTGTCTAGGTGATTCATAGCAGCCTTTGTGAGGTACGTTACCTCAGATCCGTTGAACTCGTAATATTTTTCTCTTTTCATAATTTCACATCATGTAGTACATAAATCGACAACTCCATGTATAGATTTGTGGAATTCATTGTGGTTCTTGAGCAGAGAAACAATACTTTTAAAAACCTTTAACAAATTACACTGAACAAGGATGATGACATATCAGGAGGTTCACATATTTCAGAAATGTAGCAGTGTAATTCCATTGCAATACCGCTTGCTTGCGAGTTCACCTGTGTATAATCTATGCACATATGCCTTCTTCTTTTGTTCTGCTTCCTTGAGGTGGGGTCAACGAACTTCCGGGAGCTAGAAGAACATTAATTTCTTCTACGCGAATGGGCGGGACACATTTTGGCACTTGCCTTGTTTTAAAGTAAAGTTCCAGATTTGGGTCAATTATTTGAACCCTCTGTACAAAACTGAACTTTGCACAAGAACCAATGATGTGTATGTGTGTGCTTACCATGACCCTACAATAGACATGAATACCACGAATACCATCTTTTCAGAGCTCTGCTGACTATAGGCTTCTGGACCGAGGCTTTAAGAATGCAAGAAAACAAAGATGTTGTTCGATTCTCGAAATGCCTGAATTTTAGCGAATTCCAGCTGACCGTAATGTAGCCTACAGAGTGGATAGGCGCCGAAAATGGAAACAACAAGACCAATGAAATGCGCTATGGGGGTGTGTGGTTGCCATACCCAGACAATGGCCATGGTTTGGTTTGAATGCCCGTTCATGAGGATTTCCACTATCACAGCTAGTCTTTATTCATCCTATAAATAATGTAGAGTATGGAAGCACATTGAAATAGAGTCATTGTAAGCACACACTCACTTACACATCAGAGGTTCCTTTGTAAAGTTTTGTACAGAGGGATAAAATTTGACTGAAATCTATAACGTAACTTTAAAATTAATCATGTTTAATTTAACTGATTTATGATTTCATATTCAAATCACCTCCAACAAATTGTATACTATACTGTATTCAACTATTACTCATATCGATTACAGCGTTGTCTGATAATATAGGCCTAATTATAGTTTTCGAACTCTTAGGCCCGAATTCACGAAGGTGGTACAAATGAAACCTTGGTTTAAACCAAGGACAAAAACCATGGAGCGCCAAGTGTCGCACGGAATATTTCGTTACGAAATTGATCATTTCGTCGACAAAATGACCGTTTCGTTAACGAAATTATCATTTCGTGGACGAAATGTTCATCTAGTTAGTTGTCATTTCTTAACAAAATAATCATTCATCGACGAAATGACTGATTTTGTGACGAAATATTCCATGCGACACTTGGCGCCTCATGGTTTTTGTCCATGGTTTAGACCATGGTTTCATTTGTACCACCTTCGTGAATTCGGGCAAAATCAAAAGTGGGATTTTTTTTTTTCGTAACACCCGATGCGACAAATACAGTGAGGATTGCCCATGCGTCATAATATCATGATTGGGAATATGTCATTATGAGGGATTCTTACTTAATTTTCAGGGCTTCATGTTTTATTTTGCTTTGTTTCAACTTTATTCGTGTTGTATTTTTCCATTTATTTTTTTTTTCAGTCAGTGGATGTCAGAAGGAGGAAACCGAACTGTGGTGTATACATGAGCCAGGCGCCACGTTATCATGCCGACACCACGTGATTCCTACCGCAGCTGGCTGAACTTACTTGGAGTCTCGTTGATAAGTTTTCCAAGTGGCATCCCGTACTGCTACGGTAAAGATCCTGGAATTCCTACGCACACCTTGTTTTTCACCGGCCAACCTTTGTACACAATGTGACATATTATTACGAAGAGTTTGATTCACTCAAGTAGCCAAATGGGTTAAGGGCCATGTTGTGGAAACATTTCAAAGTAAGTTTATCATCAGATAAAGCAAAATAAAACCTTTCCAGTGATGCCTGACTTGTTACATAACACAGAATATTTCTGAAGTTATAAGATTTAGAATGGCCCATTTTAGAATGGCCCATATTTTCTTATCATTTTTCTGTGCTTTAGCAGCTTTAAAGGGATGGTACAGTATTGGTGGATATGAGAATTGGGCTTTTAACTTTTTACGAGTTACCAAGAAAACACCTATGAAATAGTACAGAGCATACAATTTTAAGAGGAATTCAAAGTTAAGTTGATGAAAATGAAAATCGGGGTTGGAATGACTGAAACATCCAAAAAACAAAGTAAAACAAAGCGATCGTAATAAAAGGTGGGTCCCACACTTTATTAGAATCGCTCTGTTTTGGATATCTCAGACATTTCAAATCCATTTTTCATCAAACAAACGTTGAATTCGTCATGGAATTACATGCTCTTTCATATTTCATAAGAGGTTTCTCATTATCTCACCAAAAAAATGTTGGAAACCTGAAATTATGTCTCAACCAAAACTATACAATCCCTTTAACATAATAATGTCTCAAATTAACAAGAATTTACTCGTTTGGTGATCAAACTCATTTTTATATATTATTATCATTGTTATTTCTTCTTCTTCTTCTTCTTCTTTTGGTCACCGTCTTTTTGTTTTTCCAGTCCAGGCAACATGTTAAAATCAACAAGACAAGGAACTCGCCAAACCAGGAAACCCCCCCCCAAAAAAAAAAAAAAAAACAAAAACAAAAAACAAAAAACAAAAACACCAAATTATGCAGACTTTATTCATTAAGGCCCGAATTCTCAAAGGTGGACTAACTTTATTACACCGCTTATTCCGCCGATTTATTACGCCTCTTATGCAAATCAGGCCCTCGTGACGTAAAATGACGCGATTTATTCCCCGGAATCTATTCTCAAAGGTGGAATAACTTATTAACCGGAATAACTATTCCGCGGAATAGTTATTCCAGCTTTGAGAATTCGGGCCAATGCGTTTAAGCATTTATTAACCATGCATGCATATTGTTCGCATATACTGAGAGCTAACAACGTCTGTGTTCCACGCAGATGAATCTATTGAAATTCATATTCGGATGGGGGGGGGGGGGAGGGGGGGGGGGGAAGCTGTCGACTATGATAAGACTGTTACATCGGTTTCGCAGTTCCCGAATAATACCGCGAAGTTGATATTGACATGACCCTTGACATTAACGCTTAAGTGGATTATCATTATGTGAAATGTGGGGAAAAAAAACCCCGAAGTTTGTTATTGTAATGAACATGGATAAAATAAAACCATAACACAAGTTCTACAAGTTCTATTGTGTGAATGTATGAGCCCGTGCACTCTAAGTTCCCCTCCATCTTAAGTAAATAAAGAGATCATTGTCACCTGTAGCCGTGGGATTTGCATAGGGCACGTTGGACCTTTCTTTTTTTTTTCCCTCGTCACTACAAATTAATGTTGATCATGCACTTCACTCGTTTTCAAAGCGACATAATGCTCAAGCCTGCCCCGACGTAACAATTTATGGAATTCATGATTAAACAAAGAATGAACTTGCGTACACCAGGGCCCCGTTGCCAGAAACATTGCGTTTACACTCAACTCGAAAAATCAAACGGAAGTCTCTTTATTTCGAGCAAAGAAACGGTTAACCAAGGGATCGAATGTAATTTGCGGGAGATACTTGCGTTGACATGTTTGATGTGAAGTTTCGTTTTTTACAATCGCACTTCGAATTCTTTGCAACGGGGCCCAGATGACCGAAACGAAGCATCCATTCCATAATGTATACATCATAGGCATTAACAGGTATATCTATTATCACTGTCAAATACTATCCTTATAAAGGAGACCTCCAGATGATTTTCGAATTCTTACAATTGAACAAATAAATTAGTTTTATACTGAGTACAGTGTTTCAGAATCTATATTGCTTGGGATGAAGAATGATAATGTTTTCAAAATTTATAACAAATTGCAGTGAACAAGGATGATGACATGGCAGCCTTGACGTAAGAATACATGAGTTGGGGCTCAAGAGGCAGAGCAAAAGAAGAAGGCATGCATAGATTTCACACAGGTGAACTCGCAAGCAAGCAGTACAGTATTGTGATGGAATTACACCGCTACATTACTGAAATTATGTGAGCCTCCTATGTCATCATCATCGTTCAGTGTATTTTTTTAAGGTTTTTCAAAGTACTGTTTCTCTGCTAAGGACCACAATAAATTCCACAAATCTATACATGAAGCTGTCGATTTATGTACTACATGACGTAAAATTATGAAAATCGTCTGGAATGTCCCCTTAATGAACTCTGTTGTTGTCAGGTAAATGTGCTTGCAATCACCATTTATATATTAGCATTAGTAAGTAAACTTTACATCACACAGATGCTTATTACAGTGAATTTAAAAACCAACATGCATTTTATCCCAAAAGACCATTTTCTGTTCTTGCTCGGAGTGGAATTACGAACTGGCTTATTCTCTGCATGCACTTATATTACGTTCACACATCTTATGTTTCTCTCCGCAGGTAATGTTGCTCCATACAGCGCTTCGTACAGCAGAAAATACGCAATAGATCGACGTTCCTCGAATGAGGTAAATGAGCGACCGACTATAAGTAGGGGTACAGAACCAAGGGGGGGGGGGGGGTTGCCGCCCCCCCCCCCCCCCCGCTTTGTTTTGGGGATGAAGACAAAAGATAGAAAAAGAAAAACGGACTAATAAAATCAGAAAAATCGCAATATATCTGACTGAAGGGCGTAAAAAAGTTGCTGAATTCTAAATTTGTGCACATGTTTCATCTCGGTGTGATAAATGGGCACAATCATAAAGCGTCTTGTATGAAGTTATGCTGCTGTCTTTTGAATTTTGAATTTGAATAAAGGGATGAAATGAGCTAATGAATATATCTCAGCATGAAGTTATCGTTGAGTTCTTATTTCATGTTTAGATTAGATGAATGTTTCACCACTCCTTTTGTTATGCCTCCGCCACGAAGTGGTGCCGGAGGCATTATGTTTTCGGGTTGTCCGTCCGTCCGTCCGTCCGTCCGTCCTTCCGTCCGTCCGTCCTTCCGTCCGTCCGTAATGAATTTTGTGGACAAGGTAACTATCGAAACCTGTTGAGGTATCCTAATGAAACTTGGCATGTATGTGTATTAGGGGGTGAAGTTGTGCCTATCAACTTTTGGGTGCACATGCTCAAGGTCAAAGGTCAAAAGGTCAAGGTCAAATACATAAAATTTCACTATTTCCACCATATCTATTGAATGCCTGAAGATATTTTCTTGAAACTTAGTGTATACATGTTTTACCCAATTAAGATTCTCTGGTGAAAGTTTGGGTTATGAGTTCGAAGGTCAAAGGTCAAAAGGTCAGGGTCAAATACATAAAATTTCACTATTTCAACCATATCTATTGAATGCCTGAAGAGATTTTCTTGAAACTTAGTGTATACATGTATTACCCAATTAAGATTCTCTGGAGAAAGTTTGGGTCATGAGGTCAAAGGTCAAAGGTCAAAAGGTCAAGTAAAAATATTAAAACTTCTTTTTTTTCTCCGTACCTTGGAAAATTGTTCAAGGTATCTTCATGGAACATAGTATATATATGTACTGACTGGAAGTGATTATCTAGAGAATGTAGGGTTCATGGGGTCAAAGGTCAGGGGTCAAAGGTCAAGTGCAAGACTTCAAAATGTTACTATTACCCTCATATTTATGCAATGCCAGCAGGGTTATTTTTTTACACTTGGTGTATGCGTGTGTAACCTAATAGAAATTCTCTGGAAAGTTTTTTTTTTTTCTCTTTTTGCCTCAAAGGTCAAAAGGTCAAAGATCAAGTGAAAGTGCTGAACTAACTTTTTCCTCCATATCTCGGAAGTGGCTCAAGTTACCTTGAAACTTAGTACATATTATGCATGTTCTACCTGAAAGTAATTATCTTGTGAATTTTAGGGTCAAGGGCCAGATGAAAATGGTAACAATTTACTATTCAATTCAGAAATTGCACTTTTTCTCCACACCTGTACCTTGAAAATTACTCAATGCCTAAATGTATGAATGGGTCAAAGTCAAGTTGAAGTCCTTAAATCCCTAGATACATGCTCTCCTATTCATCCAATTAAACCTACGTCAAGGAAGGTGAACATTCAACACATTTGTGACAAACTTGTCATTCCAATATTTTGCCAATTTTGTGAAAATGTAATCACACAGTGTCCACATGTACTATCTAGACCTATTGGGAAAATCATGCATTATGGCGGAAGCATACCAGTCGCCAAAGCGACATTTCTAGTTTGCTTATGGAATGTACTTAGGATTTTGAAGAAAACTCGCCAACCAAGATAATATTATGTAAAGTACTAACAGAGTATTTTATCAGCTTAGATAGCTTGGAGTCATTAACATTATAACGTTTACCAATTTAATGAAACATTAAAAATAGTCGGTGTTAAATATAAGACACCGAGTTTGTGTTAAATTTCCGGTGTTCCTTTGTGTTGTTACAATAGCACACACAGGTGTCATTTTAAAATATATACACAATTTTTTTATATATATATTTTTTTATAGGTAATTGGTCCCTGTTCTGCTTGTTGATTTTGAACTTCTACAAGGAGTACGAGAACTTCCCTTATAAACTATTTTTTTTTCTTAACTATGAACACATTTACACCACGATAACACAAGAGGATGTGGTCTCCTATTTACACTGGGAGGGTGTTATCCCATTGAAATTAACACCAGCAAAATGTCAAATCAACACCATGTAGTGTCATTGTTGAATTAACACCAGCGCAGTGTCAAAATCATCACAAGCAGGACAAGCTGCAGGGCCAAATTAACACCGCAAAAGGTGAACACTTTTCAATACCATCACAACATACAACTGTCGGTGTGGTCCTGTATTGAGTTTGTGTTACATTTAACACCCGTGGTGTTAAATCGAACACTAATCTTTTTACAGTGCAGCTCTATGAAGTCTCTTAGTGAGCACCAATCAAAGGTAGGAATACGTTCCAAATTGTCGATACAAAAACTTGCTTTGCTTCAAGCTGGGTATGATTTAATAGTAGTTTCCCAAAGGAACAGTAAAATTTATTTTCTGTCAACGCGCTATCATTTTTCTTAAAGACATTAACATTTCATCTTAGCTTTATTTGCAAACGCTTGACGTCCAGTACCTGCTAATGAGCCATCTATAAAAATGTAAGACATCTATAGTCTAAGAACATATTTGCATGTTTTTTTTTTCTTTCAACCATAATCATTGCTTATCAAGTTGTGACGTCACTATTTCCCCAGACTATTATCGGCGGCTCGTTATGGATAGGAAGCACTGGTTTGGGCATGTGTGTCGGCATCCTACTTGGCTCTCGGTTCGGCTGTCGGAAGGTCATTGCTGCTGCTAGTCTCATCCTTACGTACGTAGACCATCAACTCACTCAGTCCGATCAGCAACAAGTTCATTATTAGTGTGCTAAAAACAAAGAAAAAATAAAATGATATGAAATTTTATAATAATAAAAATAACAATGACAATAATAATACAGAGCGTATCAAAAAAGGGTAATACAACTTGGCAGAGCTATTTCTTTCATAATTGTCGTCAATGGTGAGCGTAATGTTGGTTGAGAGGAAAGGGGATCTCTTTGTCTTTCCATTGATACCAAATTATGTTGACAAATGTCATGCATGACTGAGCACATGAACTTTAAAGGGATGGTATATTGGTGGAGATGAGAATTGGGGTTTTCACTTTTCGCGAGATAGCAAGAAAACACTTGTGATATAGTACAGAACATACCATTTTAAGAGGAATCCAAAGTTTATTTGATGAAAATTGGGTTTGGAATGACTGAAACATCCAGAAACAAAGTAAAACAAAGCGATCGTAATAAAGTGTGGGTCCCACACTTTATTAGAATCGCTCTTTTTTGGATATCTCAGCCATTTCAAAACCAATTTTCATCAAATAAACGTTGAATTCCTCATAGAATATTACATGCTCTTTCATATTTCATAAGATGTTTCTCATTATCTCACCAAAAAAATGTTGGAAACCTGAAATTAGGTCTCAACCAAAACTATACGGTCCCTTTAAAGGGATACTACAGTTTCGGTTTAGATGGGGCTTGAGGTTTCCAACGTTTTTCGACGAGTTTTTTTTGTGTGTGTGTGTGTGTGTGTGTGTGTGTGTTTGTGTGTGTCTTTTGTGTGTGTGTGTGTGGTGAAACCTTCCGTGAAATATGAAAAGGCATATAATTCTACGAGGAATTAGCCTAAACCCCCAAAGTTTATATGATGAAAATTGGTTTTGATATGACTGAGATTTCCAAAAACAAAGAGATCCCATCATCCCAATAAAAGGTGGGACCCACCTATTGTTAGGTCAGGATCAGTTGCTGTGTTTCACTTTGTTTTTGGATATCTCAGACATTCCCAAACTGATTTTCATCAAAACACTGAATTCCTCTTGGTATTGTATGCTTTTTGACATTTCATAAGTGGTAAATTCGTATCTCGCAAAAAGGTAAAAGCTGGATTTTCACCTCAACCAATACTATGACATCCCTTTAAAGACAATGACAACTTGCACTTTTTTCCAAAGTGCAGTTATCAAGTTGTTTGAGTGTCATATGAAGGAACAATGAATGCCTCACTGAATGGATGAGACCTGTCAATGAAAGTGGTCAAATTAACAGGCCAGCCTGCATGACTGCATGTTTGTGTTTAGGGTTTCTTCTAACTTTTTATGGTCCATAACCTTCAACAAGACCACGTTACTGATAACTGGTCAGTCCAGGAACGGCTAACCCATTATCCATTTTACTCTCTTCATATCCAAAACATGATTTATCACTGCAAGCTATGTGTTGAATATGAACAGAGAAAAATGGACTGTGTGGGTTGGCCTTTGTGGGAGTGACCAAGTTATCAGACAGGTTAACATGTTAAAGGTTATGGGCCATACAATGTTAGAAGAATTAAAACCCAAACACAAACCTGCATCCGTGCAAGCTAGCCTATTTATTCGATCTTTTTCATTAACAGATCTCGTCCATTCAGCGAAACATTCATTGTTCCTTCATGTGACAGTCAAACTTGTATGGAAAAGTGCAATTTGTCATTGTTGTCTTTAAAGTTCGTGTGTTCAGTCATGCATGACACAAGTCAACAAAATTAGGTATCAATGGAAAGAGGAAGAGTTCTTCTCTCCACACAACCATCGTTGCGCTCTCAATAGCTGACAATTATGAAATAGTAGACCTCCAAAGTTGGATAACCTTTTTTATTCGCTCTGTAATAGTAGTAGTAGTAGTAGTAGTAGTAGTAGAAGTAATAGCAAGTTTTTATGTAACGCTTGTCACACTTGTTGAGTATCTCAATGTGTGCTTTACAGACTACATATAGTATTATACACCGCCGGCGCCACGTTTTCAAAAGTGGGGGGGGGGGGGGGGGCACTTCCGGGTTTCATGAGCTAGCAAAAACAAAAATAAAAACAAAAAACCTTCAACACAACTTCTGGTGCCACTTCCGGATTTCTTCAGCTGACCAAGCCTTATATACCGCGCTTACACTTCAAGGTTCTTTCAAGTGCCACTTTCGCACTTCCGGGGTACAAAAAGTGTGGGGGGGGGGGGGCGGGCAAAGTGGTGACACCTTATGTATTCCTTTGTATTGTTCCGCCGGCCATGTATTATTACCCCGGTCACCGGACGCATTATTTCCAACCAGCACTGACAGTGCTCACTCCCCACTCCCTGGGGTAGCATTCCAGCCAGTCGCAGCCATTTTACAGGCACGCACATGCTGACCAACCAACATGAACTTTCTCATCCTACCGGGTAGCCAATATAAAATCCATTTTAAATATAACTCGTAAGAATACGCACAAAGAGGCATCACCACCGAAAGGGTTTTATTTTGCTTGATGTGATGATGAATCTACTTTAAAATGTTTGAAAATGGCGCTAAACGCATTTCTCGATCAAACTCTTCATTTGTATTATTTCTTCTTCTTCATCGTCCACTACTCTTACTTTCAAAATACCCTCAGATTGGCGACTTTGGGTTTGGCGTTGTCTCTTCGAGTCTCATTCACGTTGTTCCTGTTCACGTTTTCCGGAGTCGTGGGCTTCAGCTGTGGACTCGGGAACGGTCCGGCAGTATGGCTTGCAATATCGGTGAGAGTCATTAATTTGCGTTTTTTTCCGTCATTGGACACATATCAAACATAATTATAATCAAAGGAGACTTCCGGATTATTTTCACACTCTTGCATTTGAACATTTGTAAATTAGTCATACTTAATACAGAGTTTCCAGAATTTATTTGCCTAGTGGTTGAGATAAGGAATAAGAATAATTTCAAAAGTGATAACAAATAACAATGAACGAGGATGATCATTATATATCGTCACGAAATGGCAATTTTGTCAACGAAATTGTCATTTCCTAGACGAAATTGTCATTTCTTAGATGAAATGACCGATTTCGTGACAAAAGATGAGACCATGCGACACTTGGCGCCCCATACTTACCTACGACCTTATCCTCAAAGTTAGCTTATACTCGAAGTTAAGGATCCCCTTCTAGAGTCTTTGCGTAGAAGCTGATTCCCATCTCAGGAAAGGGTGCCTTCAGAGTGAAAAAAAAAAATGATCATGACAAGAGGGAAGTATTAATAATAATAATAATAATAATTGCATTTATATGGCGCTTCATACTGACGTTTCTAAGCGCACTATTCTTTTCTATTATTCCACTGTTACGTTGTATATTTCGCCAGCCAGCCTTTGTCGAAGGCCCCATATGTATTGAGAGGTAGTATAAGCAGAGAGTCGTCACGAAAAGCTGAGAATCGGGGAAGGGGGGGGGGGTGTCATCCCACAAAACCAACACACACGAGTCATACTTCCCACGAGTTCGACATTGGAAACAGGCCCATGAGTCATTCAGCTCACGAGTCATACAGCCCATGAGTTCGACACTAGGTAAATAAAGCCCACGAGTTCGACAGAAACAACACGGGGCTTGTGTCGGTCTCGTGGACCTTGTTAGCTTAGTTTTGAACTAATGGGCTGTATGACTCGTGAGCTGTATTACTCATGGGCCGTATGACTCGTGAGCTCTATGAATCGTGGGCTGTATGACTCGTAGGTGTCGGTCTCTTTACATGCACCCAGAATCAGTTACTTGCGAGACTGAATTCCTCCGTCAAAAGGGCCTTCTGATAAACCTGTCCGTATTTCCTAACCCACTCCTTTCAATCATCGAATTTTTCCTCCCAGTTTTTAGCAGCGACAATCAAAACCAGTCAGAAAAGCGTAGACGAAGCGTATGCATTAGCACTGATTCCGGCGGTATGAATCCTGCAATTCGGTTGGTCGAAGCGACTCACTTAATTAGTATGTGACAGAATCAATTCGTACTTGAATTGTGTTACAGTTCTTTAGACATCAATCTATATGGCTAGCTCTTACAACGATGTGAATTCGGTGCGTGTAGAATAATATAATTAGAATATATCAATATCTGTGAAATTTAGGGAAAATCTTACAATCCATACGGAAACCCTTGAGTTTTAAAATTTTTGGTTGAACCCACATGCCGTCATCGCTGAATAAGAAGACTGCGGCTTCCCTGGAAATGGCAGTGACACGATGTTAAGGTGGGTATCTCGTTGGCTTGAAGACTAGTACCCCGTTTAGAGTCCCACCAAACACGGCACAACCTCTAGAGGTTGTGCTGTGTTCATGCCAGACGATGGGGACTCTAAACGGTCTCGGCACAAAGCGTCTAGGACGAGTCTGGAGTGAGTCTGGCGTGAGTCTGGGGTGAATGTCGTGCTAGACAGCCTAGCACGAGTCTAGCACAACCTCTAGAGGTTGTGCTGTGTTCACGCCAGTAGACGAGGGGACTCTAATCGGTCTCGGCACAAACACGGCGTGAACATAGTCTGGTTTTCAGACCCTTTGCCATCTGTACTCCTTTTACAAAATGTGCCCTCCGCGGATTTCGTCACCGCCCTTCACGAAGTCACCGCTTTGCCAAAAGCTAAGGCCCATCAGCTAAACTTGCCACTTCTTTTGTTGTAAGAAGGTGTTAATATTCTGAAAAGGAAATTAGTGTGAGAAGACCGTCTGAAAACCAGACTAGCGTGAACACTTCCAGGGACCAGCACTGTTTGTAGTGGTAATGCCCTTCCACTTGTTTCCACAGAAATGCATACGGACCTCACTCTACTTGAACAGGGGAACTCTAAACGGGGGTCTCTCTTACCACCCACTAAGTTTGTATAAAAATGCGTCGGTCGCATTACGAACCGGCGAATGTTCGAATTTGGGTCGATTTTTCAAAATTCACTTTTTTCCATTTTTTGAATGTCCATACCAAACTCTATCTATCCCCAAAATATCAAATCACAAAATTCACGAAAACACCTATTTTTGGTAATGACGAATTTTCAAAATGTCCAAATGCTGCAATTTGTGACATTACGAACCGGCAAATGTTTGTATACGCCGGTTCGTAAAATCCCTGCTCAGACAGTATTCTAACACACGTGAGGTATGTGGGGCGAATCGAGGAGCTTGCGAGGCCGCGAGCGAGGGCTCGTCATCACCATCAGTCCCATGCACTCGGAATTCTGCTGGTATGTAACTACTAGGTGCATTTTGTTGCTCATTTGTTATTTAATCTTCTGTTTAAAAACAAAAGTAATGATAATCGGGACAGGTTAATGTGTAATCATAAAATATTACATCAGAGAAGTAGAATTGCGCGACAATGTCATGTAAAAGTAGCTTGCCGAATTGCCTGTGTATTTCATTTCCTTTTAGATCCTACACCTAGCCACCACAGGGGTCCTTGATTATTCTTGGTCAGAGATAAAGCAATTCTCCCATACAACCCTGATGCATTTTTTTTTAAAACTAAAGCATAGTAGAATCTATAAACTGAAAAAAAATATCGTGTAGCAATTGCAAATACCCAGATAGAACTGTAAATAGGCCCTAAGTAATAAATGATTATCATTGTTTTCAATAAAGATTCATATTGTCGCATTAAAAAAAAATAGTATTTAGACCCTAAGTAAGAATGAGATTGCATGATGAGACTGTTTAGCGTTTCACAGTGTTAAGTGTTATAGTTACATAGCTTCCTTAAGCATGCAAGAAAAGCTACTCTGGCCTTTACTGTCTAACTATAGATCCATAAAATCATAAACAGTAAATTTATAGGCTCTAGATCGAGGTTGTATTCACCGGTACGGTACTGGTACTTATTTTGATTACCGGTACAGATATCAATGAACTTTCAGAAAAATTAAACGAAGTTGATTACCGGTACCGGTACTCACAGTTTTTTTAACACTCATGTACAAGTATAAGCCTATATCCAAGGATTTTATTCTATGTAAGTTATCCTATTTGTGCCCTGATAACACAGACATGATTTTCCTTATTTATATCTTGGGGATATTTCTAGGAGCAGCAGGCCACTTCAAGCAGGAGCCGAGTCCCCACAAACAAAGGCAGCACCGCTATCATTACAACTGTAGCAGCTAGCATCCAAGGAACATCAGCAGCACCTCTCGGCGCAGCAGCAGCATTAGCAGAGCCTGTAAAGTGCAACTGTAGCAGCTGAACTTCTCCATACAATTGTAGTCGCGAAGCCTCTACATACTACAGTAGGCCTACCGACAGTACTATTGCAACAGAGCGTCTACGTATGCTACCGTAAAACTCTACATTTGTAGCAGCATGATCCTAACTTACAACCGTAGCAGCTGAGCCTTTCAGACTGTAGCAGCAGAGCCTCTACGTACAGCCACAGAGAGTAGTGGTGATGAGGATGTTTTTCCTTCTGCCTATATAATGGTAAGTTTGATTCATAACAAGTGATTATGGTACCGGCACTTGTGGACCATAAAGTGTACCGGGAACCAGGTATTCACAAACATTTCTCTGTTTACATAATATGTAGGTGAATGGAATAGGTCATTTATTACTTTCAGTGGAACAGATGATTGGACAATACCATGTCATTTGACAGAAATCACTGTTTTGATATCTGGAATTTACCGGTAATGTACCTTTACTGTAATGTTGATCTTATCTAACTCTACTGTCAAGTATCTTATGTAGATATTAACCTTGTGAGGACAAGCTCATGTTGATATTACAAGCTCTTCCCTATACACCTGCTTGAGCATACTTGGGGCAAGTTTCTAATGGCCTTACTGTAATTATTTCATACATGTATATCAATGTTGACTGCTACTCAATGTAGTAAAAGAGAAAAAAGAAACAAGCACTTCTGTGTATAAGATTATTAGGTTTTTATGTGAAAGACATCACATTTCTAATCAAAGAATGTGTAGCAGTTATCATTATTTACCTTTGCCAACCCCAAGGTGTAAAAGCTCGACCAATAGCACCTGAATTACTATGCCCTTCAGAGATCAGCAGACTTTGATGACAATTTGCATTTCAAATAGGTATGCTGGCTGTAGCTATTTTCATTTTGTCTCACAATATGTCGTAGTTGATTGCCTGTAAAGAATTTCCTTTTGTTATTTGTTTTTCTTCTGAAATTGTGCTTTAGCTCTAAGAAATACTCTTCACATTTTTCAAACTTGCAGGTACTTGTAATGTTTTATCACATAGTGTATGAAACAACTGTCAAATTTCTCACTGAAATTGTCCATGCAATTTTTTGTGTGTTTTTGAACCACCGTAGGCATAGATGTTCTTGTCAAGTGGAAGAGGGATGGTTCTATGAATCCTGTCAGCTCAAGTGACCTCTATCATGCTCAACGGACCTAACCGAAGCAAGGTTCCTGCGTACATATGAGAAGTGAAAATGGCTGGTGGAAACGGAGGGTGCTTCAAGTCTTCAACATGCCCATGGATGGACGTAGGATGTCAGATGATGAGGGCATTCCTCTTTCTGCCTGAGGTAATTTGAATACATAGTTACTGATTTGTTCTACATCAATAAGTTTATCAAGATATATTATGTCTTTTTTCATTTTAAAATATGTAGAGATTTTTATGCATAGTATCATGTAGGTACGATGTACTTTCATTGCATTGCCATTTCAATATAAATGTTCAATTCTGTGTAATGAATAAAACAAATGTTGTAATTATATTGCAGTTTCTAATGACTGTAGGATGCTGAAGACTGTTAGCTTTCCACTTCCTTCCTTTAAAAGTCTGATATTGATTATTACTTACAATGTATTATGTCAACATCTCTTCTCAGTCCCAAAACAAAATCAATTACTGATAATTTGCTTTATGTGCATGTAATACACTGTAGATTCTAGTGTCCATGATAGATGTTTGCAAGTACATGTATATCTAGTATAAATCTTGTTGATTCTACCCTCAGGATTGTAACATAATTTATTCATTGATGATTGCTTAAAACTTCCCCAGCAGTATCGTTACCTGCGACAGCAGTAGCAGAGCCTCAACGTCGATTTGTAACAGCTGAATCCCCAGAAACATCAGCAGCACCGCTTGAAGCAGCAGCAGCAGCAGCGGAGCCTGTACATACAGCCCTAGCAGCTGAGCCTCTACGTACGACAGCAGTGGTAGAGCCTCTACTTACAACTGTAGCAACTGAGCCTCTATTTGCAACTTTAGCATCTGCACTTCCAGGAACATCAGCAACACTGCTTGAAGCAGCAGCAGCAACAGAAGCAGAGCCTCTACAAACATATGTGGTGTCCGCATTCTAAGAAACAATGCAGCAATGTTACCTTTGAAACTGAAGGTAATTCAACTGGAGTTGAGAAGTTCAGGGCATTGTATAACTGCTGTTTGTATTTCTTGCATTATCTGTGTGTGTGTGGTGTAAATTCCTAGAAAAGCAAATATGAGCCAAAACTTAAATTTCCAATAACAAATGTAAAACAATCTAAACATGTGATAAATACTTTATCTTTTTTTTTTTTATCCTTCACTCTTGTAAAAAAAAGTTTGTGGCAGGCAACCTGTAAAATTTAAAGAAAATAGTTTGTCTTCTGCAAACAATAGTTAAAAAAGAAAGTAAATGAAGTAACAATTATTCAACCAGACTTGGCAGTTTCATCAAATTATGTATTTGTTTTCCTTGCATTAGGTGTACCTGATTTCAATTTGAAAGCAGACTAAGTCCTCCACTCCTTTAATTTTCTTATTTCAGATTACAAAGAATACTGAACCTTGCTGGATGATGGAAAACTGTTAAATCTCGAGAAAGCAATGTCCCTGTCAGACATTGAAGAACCGATTTTGATGGTAACCGGACACAGGAAAGCAATAGAAAAATGTTTGTGAAGTGTAATGGAAGTACAGCATATTCATATGCCGTGTGTATTTTATACTGCCCTCTATCTAGTTTTGTGGGTATACATCTGGTTGTATTTACATTATTATATCTAGTGCACTAACTGTTGACCAACTTTCCTAAAATAAAGACCATTTAGGCAAACTACATGTTTCTTGTAAGGAAAGGAAAGGGAATTATTGGTGAATGTCTTGCTCATAATGCCTTGTACAAATATAGACTTGTTGCATGATCAAGTTTGTAATACTTTCTGGTAATTGTTTTATCTTCAGTGTTACATATTTTCTACATGCTTTCAATAATTTCAACATAGTTTCACATAAATTGACCAATTTTGATCACTTCGGGAGGACCTTATTCAAATATAAAAGAAACAATAGAAGTAAAGTGTAGTGTTCCAGTATGTACTTCATTTATTGTCTCTTCATTGCATATTTGGAAACTACTGCCATTCAGGCTTTTGAGGGAGTGGAAGATAGATGTCAGTGCAAAGCCAGAAGATTTTCATGTGGAAGAATCTGTAGGTACTGATATCAGTTCTATTCCTGATAGATCTTCAGTTGTCATGAAAAAATTCATGGAATCTAAAACAGAATTGTCAAAGAAAAGCTGAACAGTGGGGAAGCCTACAAAAAGTCAGAAATATTTGTAGATGGTAGAACACATTTTAACTATCAAAGATGTGATTCAACACGTAAACATAAATCTTTCGGCTATGATTGCCTCAGTGAAAATGACAAAATGTCTATCAGACAATATTATCATGCCTTGAAAATTCTGGTCCTAGAAAGAGAATGCCAGACATGTTATTAACACTTTGTCATGTTGTCCTCCATCCTAAGGACAGCAAAAAGAGACAAATGACGTACACTACTCTCCTCCCATCAGTCCAGTAGGTGGCAGACTGTTAAAGTTTGTAGACTCGTGTTTATAAACACATTGGGTATCACTTTCATTAATTCAACCCTGGGCAAAATTACCTTGTGAAGTGTGAGGAGAATGGTACACTTGATCATGTTATTGCACTATTTGTGACTAACACGCGTACTACTGTAATACATTTGTGAAGTCGAAGAAATGCAGAACTTCTCACCAATTTACAGGTCAGATTACCTCGTGAAGTGTTGGGAGAATTTTGTATTTTGTACATGTTATTGCACCACTTTTATAGTGGTCAGAACACAATTCTGAAATGCAATGAATGCCTAACTTCTCATCGATTTCCAAGTGAGATTACATTGTGAAGTATCATGGAGAATGTCACATTTATTTTGTATTAATTGTAATATAATGTATTGTAATAATAGTGTACAATGTAATTATTGTGAGCTGTCAAAAATGCAAAAAAAAATCACTAATTTACAGGTTATATCTGGAAGTTTGAGGAGAATGCTCTTTTTTTTTGTAGTTACTGTATGTAATTATGAACACACATGTGGTATGGTGCATTTTGAATTAATAAAATGCAGAATTTTTCACAAACTTGGGGACTCCGGGTGAATAGAAAACAAACAAAAGAAAAGAACAAGAGAATAGAAAAAAAGAGGAGTTAGAGAGACACAATTGTACCTAGAATTGGGAGAACGAGGTGATTATGACTGCTTTGTAAGAGGGTATGTGTGTGTGTGTTCGAGTGTGTGTCCTAGTACTAGTATGTGCGTGTATAGTGTGTGTTTGTGTATGTTTATGTTTACATGGGTGTAATTATATTCTCTCAATACTGATAATGAATTTACACTTTTTTACAGACAGTGACTACCAGGCACACTTTTAGTACTCATCCAGTAATCAATAAAAACCCATTGCACAGTTTGATAACATTACTGGCATCAATAATTAATGTGTAAAGAAAGTAGGTTGTGTGTGTGGGTTCGAGTGTGTTTACTGGTTTTGGTATGTGCGTGTATAGTGTGTGTTTGTGTATGTTTGTATGGGTGTAATTATATTCTCTCAATACTGATACTGGTAATGAATTTAACACCTTATTTATAGATAGTGACAGGGCTGCCGACATTTGAAACTAGTTGAGAGTGAGACCCCATAGGCCAATGCTATGATTTAGGAGGCAAAATGAGTGAGATCAATAGAAATGCATACAAATGAAATAAAGTTTTAGAGTGAGAAATGACCAAAATGAGTGAGGCTCACTCTCAATGACGGTGAGAGTTGGCAGCCCTGCAGTGACTACCGTACCAGGCACACTTTAGAACGGTACTCGTCCAATCAAAAACCCATTGCACAGTTTGATAACATTACTCGCATGAACAATTAATGTGTAAAAGTGCAGGTAGGTCGTATAGTTTGAGAAAATAACTGTGGTGTTTGTTACACTTTCCTGATATCCATGATTATGATACAACTAACATGAATGAACATGAATGAACATGAATGAACCACAATCCCACTACCTAGAGCGGCGAATGTATACATTACACTGTGCGCGTACCACCTAAGCGTGTGGAATGTGTTATGATACGCGCCATTTTATGTTACATTTGCCGGTTCGTAATGCGCACTCGCTGATTCCACACGTATTGACCATGGGCTTTACGAACCGGCAAATGTATACATTTGCCGGTTCGTAATGTCCGCTCTTTAGTACACGATGTACGTAAAACGCTGAAATGGGGGGTTTTACGAACCGGCAAACGCACTTTGCATCACTACCACAGAGCCCCAGGTGCGGCTACAAAGTAATATTTAGTATCAAACAAAGCAGAAAATTCCGCTTTCATCACTCTCTTAATATTATCATCAATGTGTGGTTATAAGACACGTTTTTATACGTTTAAAGAAGTCCCGATTCTTTAAACGCGATTATCTCGTAATCGTGTTTCCGCGCAAATTCGAACATTCGCCGGTTCGTAATGCGACCGACGAATGGCAAATTTTCATCTAGCATGTCCTCCAGAGGTCCTCCTAGAGAGGGGACTCTAAACGGGGTTAAGGTGGCGACCTGGTGGCGACTCAAGTCTCGCTGATTGCGGAGACGTCTCCACGGCTTCTCCGCGACATCTTCTGGAGAGTAGCCAGGTCTCCAAGAAGTCGCGGGAGAATCGAACGTGTCCAACTTTTTTTTTTCCATACTCCCACTGGCATCGGAGACGTCTCCGCGACTTCTCCATAGTTTCGGCTTTTGTCGGCGATGTCTCCGAGACGTCTCCGAGATGACACGTGACGACGTAACGGTGACGTTGTGGAGATGTCGCGAAGACGTCTCCGCGACCGAAAATATGTCTCTGGAAAGTCCCCGCAACTCCGAGAGACGTCGCGGCAACGTCTCCGCGACTTCTGGGCGCATAAGTTTTCACTTCGTTTTGGAGGCGTCTCGGACGTCGCACTGGAATAACTTTTTCTTCTATTTGACAGTACATGTACAAGCATTTTGCTTCCTCCTGTGTGTGAGATAGGCAGTTGAGGTAATAATGTTCCCTTCGTCTCCTGAAGGAAGTAGATCAACGGTTCCACTTCTAAGTTATTTTATTGATTAACGATGAGTGCACAGGGATTTAACGAAAATTATGAATATTTAACACATTGACCAATTTTCCATTTTTCATAGATTGACATAATTTGCTTGAACAAAATGGTGGTAACAGGTTAAAGATCAGGGTCTAACATAAATCACTTTATATCTTTAAAAAACCGTATTTCCAGCCATACTAAATTCAGCATTTTAAGATTATCTAGTCAAAATATTTTTTTTTCTTGTAAGAGGATTTGAATCAGGGTAAGAATTAATTGGATGACAATAATTATCTGACTGCCTATAGGAACTACAGAAATGAAATTTCGAAGGGCAAAATCAGTGGCCATCCATAGGCTAGAATGCCAGTTTCGTGTCTCCAGTTCAATGAGGGGAAATCAAAGAGTAAAATTATAGCAATAAATTGGAAACTATTTCCTTGGAGGTTGCAGGGACTCAAGGTTAAAATGTCATTGCTTGTATGGTCAGTATTCACGATCAATGACGTAGACGTGCCATGCACATGAACGGCAAAGAGCAACTGCGCGGAGCCACTGCGCGAGAAGGGGGCAGCCAAGATTACAGTACAGCAGTTGCATTTTTTTATGCATGTGTGTGTGTGTGTGTGTGTGTGTGTGCGTGCGTATTTGTGTGTTTTGTTTTCACTTGACTACGTTTACTTCAGAACGAGATATGAATTATGACCATGGTTTTCTGCTCTTTGCTTCTATCTCTGTTCTGCAGTGGCTGCCAAATAGGAAAGGTCTGGCAAGTGGAATTTCTCAGGGGATGTATGCCCTGTACTCGGTTATCTTCAGTCCTCTGGAAACTTGGTTCATTAATCCAGCAAACGAAGCTCCAGACCAATTAGCACCTGTCGACCATGACGGGGGATACGTTATGTACGTAACGGTGCGCGCGTCACAAGATGAACGCGGGTGGTCACATTATGCCATAACGTCCCTATTATTGTCACCACTCCGTGTCTATCACTTGGGCTAGGCTCGGTGTAGAGGTGCACTGAATCTAAGTGGAGATGCGCTGCATGCTATACATGTCGAAGTTTTGTACCTTTTCATCTCCTCTTATTAGCACTGAAATTACGCTGTATTCTTCATATCCTGAAAATTATTCAATGCATACATATGTACATGCATTACTGTTCAATGATTCTGGTGGAAAAGATTTAGACCATGGGTTCAAAGGTCTAGTGAAAAGGTTGAGATGTTACTTTTTTCCCCATATTTTAAATAGAGCTGAAAGTGTTGTTACAATTGGATGTTACCAGATATGTAACCAATTGTGATTATTTGGAGAAATTTGTTGGCCATGGGATTAAAGGGCAAGTTTCAAAATTTCAGTGAAAATGCTCAAATTCCAAAATACAGTGTACTATTCTTGTTCTCTTTAACAATTTAGCAATTTGAATGAAAAATAGTACAAGGAATGTATTTAAACCCTCAACACACATGGGCTCGTGCCGGGTGCACGTCACCAGACCAACACCCACGAGTCATACAGCCCACGAGTCATGCAGCCCATGAGTTCGACATTAAGCAAACAAGGCTCACGAGACTGACGCAATAAAGCCCTAGGCCAATAGTGTCATGCATGTGTTGTAATGTCGAACCCGTGGGCTGTTTTTACGTAGTGTCGAACTCATGGGCCATATTTACCTAATGTCCAACTCATGGGTTGTTTGACTCATGGACTTTTTTTTTCGATTGTCGAATTCGTGAGCTGTATGATTCGTGGGTGTCGGTCTCGTGGGAACACCCCGTTGTGCCGTGCAATTTTCAAACATGTCATTTCAATAATTATGTTGCCAGCCATGTGAACGCTGAGACATACCAGTCGCCATGGCAACATTTTTAGTTTTAGATTTTAGTGAAGGATTGTTTGTCATTCTTTCAGTAATTTATTCATTCATTTCATTTTCATTCTTTTCCATCAAAACATAACATAGAGTAAATTACCGATGATTCTCGGTGGGGGTCTATCAATAACGGTGGATGGTGCGCCTGGTTTTGAGACCCTCAGAGACATAATATTATGCTCACTGGCGGCCAAAAAGTACGGCGGAGGCAGCGATATCATTATTATTATTATTATTATTATTATTATTATTATTATTGCTATTATCATTATCATTATTACTACTTTTATTATTACTATTATCATCATCATTACTTATTCGGCATTTGCTAGACAGTACAAGTGACAACAGATAAACAAACGAAATACATGTATTTAAGTTAGGGTATGGTTTGATGGTCAAGGAAGTTGCAAACGCAAATCGTATGACTGTAGGACTATGATAAATAGATATATATATATATATATATATATATATATATATATATATATATAGGGGCTGGAAATCACAATAAATATGGTTGTAAAATGAGCTGTTTGGCATAGCCTCGCGCTCTTCGTGTGCTTTTCTTGTTGTTTCTATCGTTAACGCTGATCAGTCATCCATACATCCAATATTTATGCCGCTCTTTCATATCTCCTGCCCTCTACGGAAACAGGTACTACACACAAGAGTCTATACTACGACGAGTTCCGTACTGCTTCGTAATTCAGGCTGGCATATCAGCAATTTTTTTGGCCATCGGACTCATTTTGATCCGTGATCCACCAAGTGACACAGATGAAGGGGAGGTAGGTTAAGTGAATTTTCTTCTTTGTTGTCGAGTAGAAGCATCAAACAAAATACATCAGGTGTATTTACAACGCAGCCATAAGAGCGTTTACAGTTCGATGTTCCAAAGGTTCGTTGATCCGAAAATGAAATAAGGTTCGTAATTCCAAAGGTTCGTTGTTCTCGAAAATGAAATAAGGTTCGTAATTCCGAGGGTTCGTTAGTACGCTCTTTAAACTCTTTCATTTTCAGAATTATACGAACCGTTAAAAAAAAGGACCTTCGGAATAACCCCATAAATGTTCTCGTTAGCAAACCGTTTTACATTGTCGGATTAACGAACCTTCGGAATAAAGAGCATCACCAGCCAGAGCATTAACAGATACGCAAAGTAATCTGGTCTTGTTTGAAGGTTTATTTTTTCTTAAATATCAATAATAATTACAGAATACAATGGATTTACAGTGTTCATCATGACAAATGTATTTTTAAATGTGACCACAACACCCATGAAGGTGACTTTAATCACACACACACACACACACAAAATATATGCTCTCCATTGTACTCAGTCCCAGAAACACACAGACCGCACACACACACACGATCACACAGCAGCACACAACCACAAACACACACATACACATTCAAGAAATAGACCAATAGCCCTTCAAGAATGATCACAGATGAAAGTGTATGGGGAGCCAAGTGCTGCATAAGAGATTTTATCAAGAAATCGACCTAAGTAGGCTTACAAACTACAATTATAATTCTGCCACAAAATTACTGCAAGTCACTTCGTCGCGAAATCACTGAATGCAGTAGATTTTTTAATGAATGAGATTGATTTCGTGATTGAATGAAATAGGGATGTTGACTTCACACGTGACGGAATATTTTGAAATGGGTGATTTCGTGACAGAATTCCGTGTGCGACACTCGGCACCCTATAAAGGTGCCCCGCACGCACAGAAAGAGGTTAAAACTTTCTTGTCCGGACGCCATCTACGACAAGAGATCTAAGAATGATGTACTAAAATCTACGATGAACCCCCCAGTTCGCAGCGATTCCATGTGACAATCTATTGGCTCATGCAGGGCAAGGTCGTGAGATTAATTATTATTTGATCATCAATAAACACACACACACACACACATGCACACACACACACACATTTCATGCGCCTCTTAGACAATGGTCGCGTAGAATTTCAGCAGCATGAATTCTTGAATTTACAATGACAGTGATGAGAATGGTAATACAGCATAATCGAATCTTATTATTGCTTCAATTAAAAAAAAAACAAAAAAAAAACCGAAAACTATATCGAGCGATAATATAATCAGCCTACAAAGGGAATATCACTGTGGTATCACCTGTACATCCTGAACACGACAGCATGTGATCGACAAGTTCTTGTCCCAGAATCATCGTTAATTTCCTGAAACCACTTTCTCATTTTCATCTGTCACTATATCTATTTTCAATCTTTTCCTATTCGTATAAAATCAATATTAACCAGTTTCATACTTTTCAGTTTTAGGCAGCATAGCGTGTAACCCTGGAACAAGAATCTGAGGATATGACGTTACCGTCTAAACGAAATAATCATTGTCAAATTTAGCGCTCCAAGCGGCTACTATAGTACAGTATTAAGCTATATACAACTGACTGCATTCCCATGAATTCAAATACGTTCTTATGTGATCGCCGGGTAAATGATTCCTGTTTGATAGTAGAAAACATATCAATATTGCACTCAAATACTGCTCTCGACAGATGGAAACCTTACTTGATCGTGGCGCACAGAATCCCGAGGACAAGGACGGCAGCCGCTTCGACGAGTCAGACGCCCTCAACGAGCAGGGGCATGCAGCTGCATCTGGGTGTACCAGTGAAGAAGATTTCGCCTTGATTAATTCTGGCAGTGCCTGTAAAGACTCCAACCACAATAGAGGACCATTACTCAACCACTACACAGACAGAACATTAAGACAAGAGACGGGGCGCCATAGCGATGTAAACGAAATGTCAACACTGACGAATTCGTCGATGACCGCCTGCCAGACTGCCAAAGCGCGAAATGAGGAGTCGACAAATGTTCCGGGAGAGCTCAGCTGGAGTTTTTCTGGACTCTCTGTGGACACCAGACATATATTTAACCATCTCTACACGTGGCAGGTCTTGTCTGTCATCGCTTCAGTTATCATCAGTGCACTATCATTTGCTTCTGTTTACAAGGTACGAAAACCTGACAGCCTTCTTCGGCAAAGTGAAACAAGTGACAAATAATATCTGTTCCTTAATGACGGAGCGGAATGTATCCGTTTTCACACGTGCTCTAATACAATCAGTGAATATTTTTTCGTAGAATGTTTTCATCATGCATAGTATGACTACGCAAAAACTTCATACTCGAAGGAAACATGTTCAGTCTAATCAAGGAGGTACTAGGCGTACCTCCTTGGTCTGATCTGACGACATCAACAACTCCGATTTGGATTATTTGCCACTTGCTTCCTTTTGCGAGCGTAGGGAGTAGAGTTTGAATGCATTTTACCTGCATAGAACAAGAGAGCGTGACATAAGGTCCCGTAATGAATGTGATATTATACGACAATAAAGTAGCGTGCTTAAACTGTAACATCTATTGAACAGCTGCTGTCAACGGAATCCAACCAGGAACCTGGAGATAGAATGCCCGTGTTCCTTACTGCCACAACAGCATCTCACATAGAATCATTTCCTTAAATAGATGGAACAGTTTTGGTTGAGATGGGGCTTCAGGTTTCAAACTTTTGCTTGTGAGATAATAATGAGAAATCTCCTATAAGATATTAAAGACCACAATAGAGGAATTTAAAGTTCATTTGGTGAAATATGGTTTTGAAGTGGCTGAGGTATAAAAAAAAAAGGAATCCTAACAAGATGGGACCCGAACCACTTTGTTTTTCTTTGTTCACTTAGGTTGTAGCGGAATAAAAGAACTCATAAGTTTATGGTTTGACACACCCGACGTGGGTGCACGTCACGAGAAACCCAAGAGTCTTACAGCTCACAATTATAGTCATACAGCCCACGAGTTATACAGCTCATGAGTCATACAGCCCAGTACGTAGTTCGACACTATATAAGCTAACAAGGCCAACGAGACCGACACATTAAAGGACAAGTTTACCTTCATAGACATGCATGTGGATTTAATGGATTAATTATTAATTTAATGGATTAATGGATTTAATGGATTAATGAATGCAGCAATAATTATTAAAAGAACACATCAGCAAGAGTTTGAGAAAAATCGGACAATCCGTTCAAAAGTTATGATTTTTAGAAGTTTCTGCTCAGTCACTGCTGGATGAGAAGACTACTACAGCTTGTGATGTCACATGTGCACAACGATATAAGGAAAATATTTAAGAAAATTCAACATATTTTCATTTTTCTCGCATACTAAAAGAACACTTGACTTCTCTCTTTCAGAAGGCAGGGGGAATGATATTACCCTTAAAGGGAAAGTAAACCCAAAAAGCAATGTGGATTGAGTGAAAGCAGTAATATCAATAGAGCACATCAGTGAAAATTTGAGGAAAATCGGGCAATCGATGCAAAAGCTATGAATTGTTAAAGTTTTGGTGTTGCAACTGCTGGGTAAGGAGACTACTAGAGGTTATGACGTATGAGTGGACTACAATATAAAGAAAATAAAAAGGGAATTCAATGAAAATTCATTTTTCATGAAAATTACATATTCCATCAACTTAATACTGACATATGTTAGGGGTAGCACTTATTTCCCCTGCTTTCTCAAAGCGGTTAGTCAAGAACTCTTTCATTTTGCTAGAAAAGTGAATTTTTGTGGAATTCCTTTTATATTTCCTTTATATTGTGGTCCTCTCATACGTCATAACCTCTAGTAGTCTCCTCATCCAGCGGTTCCAACACCAAAACTTTAAAAATTCATAACTTTTGCATCGATTGTCCGATTTTCTTCAAACTTTCACTGATGTGTTCTACTAATGTTGCTGCTTTTACTCAATCCACATTGCTCTTTGGGTTTGTCTTCCCTTTAACATACGTCAGTGACGAGTCGAAGAAATGTGCATTTTTTTTTAAGTAAAATTTTCTGAAATTCTCTTTATATTTTCCTTATAGCGTTGTACGCAGGTGACATCATACGCGGTAGTAGTCTTCTCATCCAGCAGTGACCGTGCAGATACTTTAAAGATTTGTAACTTTTGAACGGATTGTCCGATTTTCCCCAAACTTTCACTGATGTGTTCCACTAATATTGCTGCATTCACTCGATCCACATGTATATGAAGGTGGACTTGTCCTTTAAGCCTCGTGTTGTATCTGTCGAACTCGTGGGCTATTTTTACCTAGTATCGAACTCATGTGCTGTATGACTCGTGAGCTGTATGACTCATGGACCTGTTTTCAATGTCGAACTCGCGGGCTGTATGACTCGTGGGTGTCGATCTAATGGGATGACCCCCCCCCCCCCCCCCCCCCGACGTAGGCTAGCATGTTCTTGTACACACTTTGATTTTTTTTCAGGACGTGTTGATTGACATTGTCCGGTCAGAGGGCAATCTTAGCGCGCCACAAGGTAAATTTCAGAATCAAATTGCATTAAATCGCACTTTTGGAAATAGAGCCGGTGGACGGGTCTAGGGCATTTAGCCCCTGGGCAATTACCCAAGACCCATTCCCTGACCCTAACCCTGTTATCCTGAACTTAAACCTAACCCTATATACCTAATTTTTTGTCTAACATTATCACTGACCAATATAATTGTCCTCGGGGGTAATTGCCCTGATACGAAGATGGACATCTTTTGAAATCTACTTTAGAGCACGATGAACACTCGTGGTGAAGGAAAAACGTTGCGAATGTTTTGAGAAAGTTGTTTATTGTGATGTATTTTATGACTATGTAGGCCTAGTGGTCTTTTTTATTTGTTTTCTTTGATCGGTTTTTATGTCTTTATAGACTTTCGGCGAGACGTTTATTCACGACGATATGTTCCTTGCGGTTGTTGGGTCGGTTTCTGCGATCTGCAACGTGATGGGTCACATCCTTGGCGGCTTTGCTATGGACTATCTACGCGTCAAGGTATATCGCACGTCTTTTGATCTATAGGCGCACTTTTCTAATGGTTCTTTACTTCACCCTCATGAATGCATTCTTCACTAAAATCCTGATAATTATTTTGTCTATGTATTGGGCATCTATTCTATAGATTTGAGTTATGATAGCCTATAGTGATGATGACGATGATGATGATAATGATAACAATGATAATGATAATGCTTGTTGCCTATACATGTATATATATATATATGTATATATGCATGTATATGTATATATATATATATATATATATATATATATATATATATATATATACATATATATATATATATATATATATATATATATATATATATATAGTGAGAGAGAGAGAGAGAGAGAGAGCGCATGTCACATTAAAGTATTGGTTCCATTTGGGCTTGGAAATCTTCAGAAAAAAAAGCGAAAATGACAGAACAAAAGACAAAAAAAAGAAAAGAAAGGAAATGAAGGACTGAGTGAAGGACTGAACTGCAGCTTTGACATGAAGCATGCTTCCATCATCATTCATGTTTTCAGAACGTATGCCTAGCTATATAAACCCCTCAAAATAAGTTTTGCAATTAAAGTTTGATATATCATACTTCTCTTATTCCGGCATTATCTTCATTAGATATGACATCATAAGAAAGCCTGATTAATTATCTTTAAAATGATACCTCACTTGCTATGATTTGGTGTTCTTGGATTGTGCAAACAGCTGAGTATGGCGACAGATCAAAAGTGAAAAGTCGCAACAATTCTGCTATTGATAATGTACAGTTTTTTTTTTATGAAAAAAAAAGGCTACTGGAATAAGCAATGCTGAAATGAGAGCACTTTCATAGACTCCCATTTCCTAAACAAAAGATGACTGTTTGGTCAACCTTTACGTTTCATTTTAATCTGCAGGTACTACTGCAGTTTTTGATTCATGGATGAGGCCTAATGATAATCTCACAATACATTCTTTTCAAGCTCATTCCTTCCCTGAAACGACAAAGCAAATGGGAATTATACTGTTTGACATAACACGTTTGCTCTATTTTGCAACATTTTACATTTGACCTTTCCTCATACTCAGTCGTATACTGTCCATTCCAGGAATACATAATGTAAACGAGTGAGTTGTCGTCATAAAGAAAATTAATCAGGCTTTCTTATGATGTCACATTTGAATAAAATGATGTAGTTTTAAGAGAAACATGATACATCAAATTGGAATTACAGGACTTTTTTTCGAGGGGTTTATCTACACCTGTTTTCAACTGTATTTCTTTTGTTGAATCACCACACGTTATAAATCAAAAGATTAATGATGTGAGAAGAATGCATGACTATCAAATATTTCTTCATTAATTCAACTTTTATTGAAATTTCAATGTTTCATTAAAAACGAAAAAGTAGGATGTCAAATAATGACCTGCCGGGTAGATATTGCCAAAATGAGCCCAATGCACAAATATGGAATGCTCTTTAACATCTTAAACAATATTTAGCACATGATTAGACACAACCTCTTAATGCCGACTACTCGCATTGTATATCAGTAACCATGCTTAGTCATTTGTTGGTGTTTGTGTGTTGTAGGTCATACACCACACAATGTGATGTTCCTTGGTCTTGTGATTCGAGTAATAAATCTTTATTTCTGGCGTACCTTGCAATAGTGTCTTTTTATATACCTTCCCCGCGAAATGTCGTCGGCAAATAACATTTTGACAATACCTTTGAAATGATTCAGTGTATACACTATTTGTGATTTTAATTTTTGACTGCAGAAACTGACGATATTTGCTCTGAAATGAAGACAAATGCATAAGAAATGTGTGAAACTTACGCGATTGCAGTCGGGCAGTTGGGTAATGACGAAAAGCGAAATATATTAACCAAAGTGATATAAATGTTTCTATAACAGATATATGGCGCTATACAAATACTGTTGATCATCATCATCAATATTCATCAAAAGGTGCGCCGGAAGTATAAAGCGAGCTTAGAGCATACTCGATCATGGTTGCTACTTGATGTTTTGTAATCAATTACATTGATTACAATATACGTATTAAGGCAATATAGCAGTACATGTATCTATCACCCGCGAGAGTGTATGATATGCAGTAAATAAATTGGTAAAACGTGCATGCACGTTATCCAACACTGCCGCATGGGCACGATTCGCTTATCGCTTACCACTGACCTCTGTGCTTAAATGGAGAGTGTGTTTCAGAAATAAATTCGGGTACACCAACCTTTATCATTTCACACGTTTGATCTCAAAAATACTAAAAAGCAACTCATCACGGCGAATCCCATCAGCCAGACATTCCGATACATTAAGTCTCGATGTTTGATCATCATCATTCTCTTAATTCTAAATAATGGAAGATGGGGGCTTCTGGGGACTGTGTTTAAGCTTGTAATTTCACTTGCTACAATTTATGCACACATTACCACGCAATAATTCTGTATGAAAAGATTTGTACCATGGGGTCATGTAGTATCAGGTCAAGTGAAAATGATTAAAAATTTCAATGCTTTTAGTCCATATTTAGAAAATGCATCATTACAGTAATTTTTAACATTGAACATTTGTATTTAATAAATCTGGATAGGGGCGGCCCTATAAATAATTGGGACCGGAACTGAGTTGGGTTCATTTTTTTTTTTTTTTACATTTTGATCTTCTTTTTGAAAATGCATGGTCAAAATTTCCAAATACATGCAGGCCTTATAATACTTCGCGATTTGCAGGTATGACTATCATTTTTTATTTTATTAGTTTTTTCCCCCACAGCAGTGTGATAGAATATACAAATGAAAACTATCCCCCCCCCCCCCAAGTTTTGCTATGTTTGTAAGTCTCATTTTCATTTATGATTTCCTTGGAAAAAAAAAATTGCAGAAATGAAATCAAACTCAAACTTAAAGGGATCGTATAGTTTTGATTGAGACCTAATTTCAGGTTTCTAACATTTTTTTTTGTGAGATAATGAGAAACCTCTTATGGAATATGAAAGAGCATGTAATTCTATGAGGAATTCAACATTTATTTGATGAAAATTGGTTTTGAAATGGCTGAGATATATATATATATATATATATATATATAAAGAGCAATGCTAATAAAGTGTGGAACCCACACTTTATTACGATCGCTTCGTTTTACTTTTTTTTTTTTGATGTTTCAGTCATTCCAAACCCGATTTTCATCAAGACTAGTAAACTTTGAATTCCTCTTAACATGGTATGCTCTGAATTGTATCATAAGTGTTTTCCTGGTATGTCGCAAAAATTTACTAGCCCAATTTTCATCTCCACCAATACTGTACCATCCTTTTAAACTGAATGAAGTTCCGAATAAATGAGAGTGATGCTGCATGGAATGTCTTTTCCCCTCCTCGTTTTTCAGGACGTGCTACCCACCATACCTGCCGTGCTGTCTGCTCTACTCTTGTCCGTTTCGGCCTCTGTACACGGCGGGAAAACGATGTATTTCGTATGGAACTGTGGGATCCTGTTCATAATTGGTGTGTTTTTTGCTGCACACCCAATATTTGTTATCAGGTAAATGAGTTATGTTTAGGAATCTTGAAATCAATTAAGTGTATATATGCATGGGTGTATTGTGGAGTATGAAAAAAAAAATCGAATTTCCGCATTGCTAACTTTCAATATGATTAAAATGTCTGAATGCTGTTTCAGCGTCTAAAAATGTAAAATCTTACCTATCATTTGCAGAAAACCCCATTCAGTTTAGATAAGTGGTCACAGAGAAATGTGGATCGTTGTAAGCAGGTCATGGGTCTGATCCTTCCAAGTTAAGCACTTGGGTTCTCTTGGAACTGCATATTAATGTGTGAACACAATGGACAGAACTTGGAGGGAAGGGATTCCTGACATGCTCTACAAAGACCCTTATTTCTCTTTGACCACTGAACCAAACCGGATGGGGTTTTCTGTATAAAGATGTGGGTAATAGATTATAGTTTCATACCCAGAAGTTGTATTAGGATTGATTCACCATTTTCAAAGTTATCATTGCGGAGGATCCCGTCGTTATTTTGATTGAGACATTATGATATACGTTTGTAGTGTTTAGACTTCTTGCAGTTGCTCGTGTGTGTATGTTTGTGTTTGTTTGTGTGCAAGTGTGTGACATTAACTTCATTAAAAATGTGCAAATGTGAGTATAATCAGTGTACATCCCGTCAATATCAAAATGGCTGGCTGATGTGTTTCGGTATATACGATAAACTTCAGTCAGCCTGTGGACCAACGCAAGATGGGGAAGAGGACGAGACTAAAATGCTATGACAGTGACGGATCCACAAATTCCGTAAAGGGGGGAGGGGGCAAAAAAAAAATATTTCGGGTGCCACTTCCGGGTTAAGTTAGCTGACAGGCGAAAAAAAAAAGGGCTCCCGTGCATTTTTTGTCTTCTCGTTTCTCGTGGCACTTCGAGGTTATATCGGGTGACAAGAGTAAGAAGAAGAAGAAGAAGGGGAAATAAAGTGTTTATGAGAAATGCGTGTTGTAGCAAAATCAATGTTAATAATATATAATTAAGTTAATAAAGTTAATTAATAAGTTAATAATATAGTTGAGAAGTCATCATTAAAGCATCAATATAATATACCTTAAAAAAAGATGCACGCGTGTATAGCTTAATATTTGTAGACATGATGAACGTAAGAGTATTCAGGCCCTTAATAAGCCTGATATAAAAGGACAATTTCATCGCAAATTGATAAAATGTTCTGCTAGTGCAAGAAAGAAGTATAATTTCTTGAAATATCGACGTTTCTGCCATAGAAATTTGCGACTTCAAAGAGAAAATCCACCCCAAAAATGATTTAACTCCGGAGGAAAGAGAGAGAAAAATCCCTACACAACGATCCGAAAAAATGGGGAAAAAAAATAGGAAAGAAAGAAGATTTGACATTTTAAAATTTCACATTTTTTCGAAAACATTCCTTGACCAGTCCTTATGAATATTCAAATGAGAGTTGATGATGTCATGCCCTAACAAATGTATGTTATTATGAAATCAAGAAAAAAAAATGTTATTTTTAGCTAATACAAGTAAAAGCGTATTTCCATGCCAAATTATATCAGAGATAATATCTATTTATATCCGTACATCTCTGTATCTAAAATTAAAAAGATAGTATGAGTGCATGACATCGTCAACTTGCTAATTCCAATAATTTGATAATAACGATAATAATAACGACTGGTCAGCAAATCCGGGGAAAAAAAAAACATGAAATTTCAGAATGTCATAACTTTCTTTCTTCTCCGATTTTGATCATTTTTGCACTGTTCTGCAGATTTTTTTTTCTCTTATGAAATCGATGACAGTTTGGAGTGGATTCTCCTTTAATATGAAAAAGAAACAAAAGCATCAATGTGTCGTTGCACTTTCTGCTATTTCTTCTCCCTCTGATTTGTTCGTTTCCTATTTACAGAGCGTACGGTGCACAGCACTTCGCGTCCAATTTGTCATTTTTCCTCTTCTCGTGGATATGTTTTGGCGTCATTGGAAGTTTTTTGTTGAGTTGGATTAAAGATCTGTTGTCTTGGCCCGGCATATTCATTTTCCTCGGCAGTCTGCCCGGTGGAGGTGAGTTACAGTGTGAACAGGGAAGTATGGAGGGAGAAAGACACGGCATTTCTCCTTCCCGCAGGGAGGGCTATGCGCTCTTTGAAGTTGTTGGTGATGTGAATACTCCTTTGACAAAGAGCCATTCTGTTTTACAAAAAAAAGCAACAAAAAAAAAAACAGCATTCGAAATCACGGCAAACCTAGTGAGCAGCGCAGTTCGTTGTCAATTTCAATGTTTTCGGCAACAATTATTAAGGGTAATCCCACGAGCCAGACACCTACGTGTCATATACGGCCCACGAGGCCACGAGCTATATAGACATTGGAAAATGTCCACGAGTGTGACGAGCCATACATCAGTCATACTAATAACCCACGAGTCATTCAATACCACGGGATAGACACCAAATAAACAAGTCCCACGAGCTAAACATTTAAAGTAGAACATGCCCAGGAGTTAGTGTAAGCAAACAAGGCCCAAGAGCTCGACGCTAAACGTAATTAGCCCCCATGATGTTGAGCTCGTGTACCTTTTTGTGCCTTATTTGCCTATAATGTCAATCTCATGGACCGTATAGCTTGTGGGCCTATTCAATTTAATTGATGTCGAACTCGTGGGTTTGTTTACTTGTGTCTAGCTCGTGAGCTGTATTTGATTCATGAGCTGTATGACTTGTGGATTGTATGACTTGTTGTACCATGACGTGCACGCACGTAAGTACTTAGCGCGATAACAAATTGAAAACCAGTACTATTTTCACTGTTAACATTAGGCATGATACGCAACAGACAATAACAATAACTTTCCTATAATCCAAAAATTTATCTTTCAAGTGCTAAACTAGGTAAATGAATTATACATATCCCTATTTGAACAAGATTATATGGGTACTAGAATGACCCCCCTTTATTTTATTTTTATTTATTATTTTTTTTTTAGACCGGGCGCATCAATAACTAGGATATTTGAATGAAAACTGGAAAGATTTGTTCCGCATTATTATCACCAAAATCCACTCAGGATATCAAAAGTTCCTGTGAAATACAGTTTAATTGTTAAGATATTTAGTTCCGTCTTTGGTTTAATATATTTCTCTCTTTGTGTGTTCCCCGTGCACCAACCTTTTCTCCTCATTCAGCAATGATGTTCTCTATGTTCATGAACATCAAAAACCCCTGGGGCCACTACATATAACGCAAGGAGTCGTCGCATTTGAAGTATACTCGAGAGGAATGGCGATAAAGTATACTCGCGGAAAGGAAGGCAAGCCATTGTCTGGATGCGCATCTCATTTTTGAAGGAAAATATTCGATCTTGATATCTTGTTTTTGTACTTTGAAAACAAAAATAACTGAGAAGGTAATCAGTGAAACTTGGGAAAATTGGATACACGAAAAAACTATGTGTTAACTATCATTATCTTGTTGTTTTTTTTTTTCACACAGTCGAATGTATGCCTACGATATGATTCCTTATTTGATTTGTATGCTATGATTTGTTGTGGAAAAAAATGAAAATGAATGAATTTAACTGAATTGTTATGATTTGTATAGAATTGAAGAGGGTATAAGGCAAATTGGTAGTTAGAGTAAAATACGTGTACGCTGTAAGCTGTCACAGAGCATATTTTGTATGTGAGTGTGTGTGATTCCCCCCCCCCCCCCCCCCAAGTTCCACTGAACGTATTCTTTGGTTTTCTGTTTTCATACAAGGCGACATGCGTAATCAGGATAGAATTTCCTTTTAGTATAACATTCCGATTGGTGTGCTATTGATGACTGATATAGGAGTGACGAATATCTGTGACTTAAGGATAGTATCTAACATTAATTCACTGACGGTTAATTCGTTTTTGCAATAATAAGTAGTCATTGCTCTCAGTCAGTTGTTGTTTGTACTTCTTGGGAGTAAGCAAAATCAAGACTTATTCTTATTGCTTACGACGGCGATGAATATCAAAGTTGTGAAAAAAAAAAGACAAATAGGGGGTGAAAAAAAAGAACATGGAGACTTTTTTTTAATCGTTGTATAAGATAAAAGAGAGTTAAATGTACCTTTCCCAATATTTCCTACATAACTTAATAAAACTTCTAGTCCAGAAAAGTTGTTAAGTATACAATGCTTTTGTTATTGTTGTTGTTGTTGATTCGTGTTCCAGAACTGCATGGAACTAAATTAAGTTTGGTTGCCATCATACCTTGGCAACTTTGGGCAACCATTTTGCAATTATTTTGTTAGCCTAATTAGCATATTCAGTTAATCAGCGCAATATGGCATGTTGTTAATTTCACCGCAGGAAGCCTGAAACATTAAAAATACAATTCTTAAGTGTTTTCTGTGATGAGGAATCATAGAACACCAACATGTAGTTTGAGATAGTGCAATTGTCTTAAATGTTATCATTGGCATAAACATTATAATCAACATTATTCTTATGTTCAAGTGGATGGTACCATATACCATGTATGTAAAGTGGGAAAGTTTTCAAGTGCATTTTTATTCTGGAGGGGGGGGGGGTTAAATTCATGTTTTAGATACATGTAGGTACAACATTTTTTTGTTCTAGTTTTGCGGTAGACCAAGCTTGGTTGTCATCTTGCCAACCTTGGGCATTCATCTTCATTAGCATATTCAGCTAATTGACGTAATATATAATTTGTTGTTAATCTAATTAGTCCAACAAGCCTGAAAACTCAAGACAACGAATTTTTGTGATTTTCTATGATGAGAAATGCATTTATAATATAGTTTGAATTTTGTAATGATGCAATTGTAATAATCAAAATGTTAAAAATATGATGATTAGAATAATGAACTTATCTGCAGCTATTCAATAGTAAAGAAGGACCCAGATTGTAGTTAACATGTATATGACCTGGAAGCGTTGCGAGGTTCAATTTGTCACTGTTGTTGTTGATTCTTGTTTGCGATAGGACGGTATATAAGTAGATGAAGCGTGACTGCCGACTTGTTTGCTACCTTGACCCTGATTTTTATACGAGCCGAGCCATGTTTAACATATGTCTTTCTACATAAAGAATATGTAAAATGTTTTACAGTGCAGCTGATAGTCGGGGTTACATAATATTAACCTGTAATATGAATTAGTTTTAAAATGTATGTTTATCATTCGGGATTCAATTCAATTCAATTCAAAGTTTATTTCATTTTTCGACAGAACATATGTTTCACTTCATTTAATAACAGAGAATAACTTAAGTAGAACAGTGAAATGAAAAGACAATAACAATTGAGGACCTATAGTAATCATACATTGTATAGTAAAAAAGAAACAGAATTGATCAAAGTGAGGTACATGTATACCGATGCTTTAAGTGCGAAAAATGCATGGAGGGACCCACTAAAAAGACAGAGCTTGTAGTATGTGGGCCCCTCTGGGATAATTGTATGCAGTCTGTAACTTTCATAAAGTAGGTTATCTGGCGACTCTGCTGTCAACACATTTGCTGTAATTTAACAGTACTTTTTTTTTTTTTTTTTTTTTTTTACAGTGTACGGTTGTGAACAAAATTTCTTTATCATGGATCCATCTTAGCTCAATTTTGGTACTAAATAAAAACTAAATAACAGAGCAATAACACGGCAAAAAGATTAGCATAAAATGTCCTTTCGTGGTGTCGACGGCAGGGATTTTTGAGATGAAAATCGTGAGCTAGATTGTTTAACGGTTGATATTCGATATACAGCACAAAGTACTTGCCTTATGGTACTGTTAAAGTCATATGAATAAAGATAAACTGGTAATCAATGTCAATTTGTATTTGCTTATCACTGTCAAATCCTGGGTTAGTTTCTTTGTTTCATTTTTCCATCTGAGAAAATGGCTGGATCGCCCATATTCAGCTGCACCAACTGGTCTTCCATGGGGTCCAGTTGGATGCGACGAGGGACCATTGGGTTTATGCACCCTGCTCTGTGATGAATGAATGAATGAATGAAGTGTGATATTGTACGTGCGTGAGATGTTGCTTTCACACACCAGAACTCCAGTTTATGTGAAGACCAGACGGTATGATTACACACAATATTTTGCTCAGTTAGACTCTGGAATCGAACCCGCGTCCATTAATTGGACCTGCAGGGCCCCGTTGCAAGAAAGTTGCAATCAATTGCAAATAATTGCTAATTTTGAAACAAATTAACCATTCTGATTGGCTCAGGGTCTGCCCTATTAAGAAGACATGCATGCAACAATGATTTTGATTGGCCAGTGACAATCGGTTGCAAGTTGCGTTTAAACGCAAAGTTTCTAGCAACGGGGCCCTGGAGGGAGACGCGATACTTTTATGAGCCAAATCAGTGCCCTGATTGCATCTAATCGATGGATGGGAAATCAAGATCCACACAATCAAACTTTGGGCAAAGTCGCACTTTGGGCAATCGCAAGTAGGATACATCCATTCTAAATACTGTATATACAGTCAGACAGACAGACAGACACACACATACACACACACATACACATGCTCCCTGGCGTCTACACAAGTATACCTGCCCGTTTTTGGTGGTTGTTGTTGTTGCTGTTGTTGTTGTTGTTCTTGTTCTTGTTGTGGTTTTTTATGATTACATTATGTTTGTTGATCTCCCCTGTGCATTGTAACTTGTTCAATGGATGTAGCTCATTGTACACAATTGTGTCCTGTATGTTTGCAATATCAGTGTGTCTGTCCTCTGTTGCTCACAGTAATACATGGTCTTGCTGAAAAAACAGCTGTCCAGTTGAAAGCAGCCTTTTAACCCAGGTATAAATAAATAAATTACACTCAACTCGACTCAAAACATTTCTCGTATATCTCAATCACCCCACCTCCAACCCGTCATGTTTATCTTGCAGTAATTATTCTCCATGATCAATCCTCAATTCTCTCAACTTTAGTCCATGAACACCTACCTCACGTCTAATCTCATTGGCTATCCTGTACTGATTACCTCATCACAAACACAATACACTAAGGAGCATTTAACAAAATTGCCATGAGGTTTATGCAAAATATATACAAGTATATGTACATCAATTCCTTTACATATAAAATATATTCAAGATAAAATGTATTGAGAAATGTTGTACATTACAGGGTATAGATGCATGTCAGACACCAATAGGTCCTCGTTCCCATTCTCCATTATAGAGTTCTGAATTGTTTCTGTCACATCTCATGTATACAGTGGACTCCAGTTATAACGAAGTCCTCGGGACCGGCAGTTTTCTTTTATTACAAGTGTATATCGAAATTTTGATATAACCGAGCAAATAAACAATAAAAATATGTAAAGTGGATAGCGTTATGACCCGAATTTTTACTTTATTGTAACCGGAATTTTGTTATAACCGTGTTCGTTATAATGGGAGTGCACTGTACATGTATTCTAAGACCCTCCATATGACAATCGGGGGTGTTGGTGTGCAGATATAGCCCAATGTTTAAAAAAATGACAGATTCAAATGTTTGGGTTTTTTTTTTTTGTTTTTTTTTTTTTTGGTGCCTGCAATGTATGGGCTTTTCAAGAATTGTTGTGAGGAAGACTTTCTTTTTTTTCTACAATAACATTCCTTTTGGCTTTCAATATCTATTCTACGTAAAAATAATCGATTAAAAATACATAAATGAGCAGCACAGAGAGAAACATGGAACATTCAACATTCTTGTTGCAAATGAATATTCAGTTGTTTCTAATTTGCATTTATAAGCATTTCCCACTCTTCAATTATATATTGTCAAAACATACAATAAGCATCACAATTCTTCACTTTACAAGGAAAAGTACATCCCATACAGCTGGTATACAAAGAAAGGGCTTTGAGCAGCTACTGTAGGGCATACATTAAACTTGATATTGAATTGATATTTCAAACTCAAGCCCAGTTTTAACAGACCTTACCCTGACAAAATTGGGACAACGTCCAGAGAACGAAATTCCTTGCCTTGGCCAATAAAACCAGACACACATCAAAAACCTTCTCCAGGTAGATTTCCATAACAACCTATCCATTCATGCACAAAGGGGAATGTGAATACAATCCATGCATGTGATCAGCGAGTGGCATGTCATTCTGTTTGGACAATTGTACATGCGTGATCAGTGTATCAAAGGAATGTTACTGTGAGAGCATCTTAACAGAAGGGTTGTCAGGGTAATGTCTGGGTGATGTCAGGGTAATTACCTTAGTTAGCTAGGGTAGAATTTGGCAAGAGTTACAGCACCACAACATCTGAGCAACATTTTCTGGGGACAGTTTTAACAGGCAGAGTAAAAAAAGATTGCCTGGATGTTGTCGCAGTATCTCTGGTTAGATAAGCTCTGTTCATACAGGGATTTACTCCCTCTCTTTCCCTCTCTCTCTATCCCCCTCTCTTGGTATCCCTTGAACTCCCTTTCTGTCTCTTCTTGTTCTCACCTAGCAACCTACATATAGTTGACTTGACCTGTGCCGTGCCTTTTTACATTGTCAAAAACGAGGCATTAGTAAATGAAAATGCGATTTCAATGTGATAATGAGTAACTATCTATCTGTGGAGACAAACAACACATCTCTTCCATAATAATTATTTTGTTGCAGAGCAAATAATTCAGAGATGCCTAGGTTGGGGAGCTGGTAGGATTAATATTTTGTGGTAAGGGGAGGGAGTGTGTGAGGGGTGTTCCTATCCCTCCCCCCCCCCACCCCACCCCCTCATCATGGTAAGGAGATTTGACATTTTTCAAATTATTAATCATGTGATCTGGTGCACACTGAACGTAACAATTTGACTGATTCTGATTAAAAAGTAGAAATGTTGCTATGACCACTGATACCCCTGTGCTACATCACATTATTTTCCCAACACCTACACAGTGGGCCTACGTCTTGACAATGTGAGCCCAGAGTTTCAGGGGCTGCAGAACTTTTCAGGGGACAATGGTACTATCGCTCTTTTCACCTTTGATCCCATGGCACAAAACTTTTCATAGAGAATCTTGTAGTCTGCTAGTACATTGATACATTGAGTTTTATGAAAATACCTTTGGGCACTGCACAGATATGGGGAAAAGCGTCAAATTGTAGAATTTGGCCTTGACCCATGATCTTTAAAATGGTAAGGTGTAGCTTTGTCCACTCGTATACATACATGCCAAGTTTCACTTGGCTGCTTCAAATGGTTCTTAAAGGTATTAGCCCACATTTGTAAACCTGCAGCAATTGGTCTCATAGTTAGCATGGAGTTTGGGTATGATTGCAGTAACACCTGTGCAAAATTTTGTTCCAATTAGTCCATTACTTTCATAAAAACAAATGAAAATGTACCGTATGCATGCGTATAAAAACGCTCGCTAGCTCCGGTCCACGCGCGTACTACATGCATGCGATACATGTGTAAGTTAATGTACGTAGCTAGCCCGTGCTCGCAATTCGATTTTGGGTCGGGTTGACCCGGTTTGAAAATTGATTTTAAAACGATGATTTTCTCTCTTTCATCGAATGGTATAGACAATGAGCAACAGGTGAGGTATGTTACTGTTATAACTTGTACTTGAAGTCATATTGGACCTGTTTTATGCAGTTTTGATTTTCGTGGGTTTGCAAATGTGGGCTAGTACCTTTAAAGGGATGGTATAGTATTGGTTGAGATGAGGATTCAGCTTTTAACTCTTTGCAAGATACTTAGAAACCACTTTATGAAGTGTTAAAGAACATAAAATTCCATGTTGTCCATTTGTATATTCGGTCTGGGGCATTTTCAAGAAAAAGCTGAAAATGCAAAAAGTTTACACACAGGGGATGCCAGATGCTGAACAATGAATGATCGCAATACTTAGCGAAAAAAAGAAAAGAAAAGAAAATTCTAATCTTGCACCTAACTCCTTAGAGATGTGCTTCTGATTGTAGCTTATGTTGCCAATTTAGCAATCTTTAGGAATTCTTGAATGCTGAAGGGTATGGGTGATTGCCCCATATGCTTTATTGGTGGTGATGATGCTCCAGAGAGTTTCTTTCAGGTAGCACTACCTCGGTAGGCCAGAAAGCGGTTCTATTTTCTGGACCATGGAAAATACTTGTTCCCTTCAACTACTCGAGTGGGGGATCACCAAGACAAGGGTTGCCACTTTCGAGAGTCGAGGAAGGAGGAAGGTGTTATCTGGAGCCTTGAGCAGGGAAAGATGCTGCCAGATAACGTCCAATCTATGAAGTCCATCTTCAGACACCTTCGCCTTGCTCCAGACACTTTGAGGGACGACTTCATCATTCATCAGTTGGTAGGCTGAAAACTCGTCTGCCAGTTTATCCATTTCTTGTGGCGACTGGAAGGGAAGAAGCGCGCTGAACCTGAAATGGGGAACACCAAAGATAGTAGATAACAAGATACGAAGGCGCGCGATAAAAATGGACACAAAATGGCTACCCTACATGACGACACAAAAGAGAGCTAAGTACAAACTCAGTACACCTAGGAACATCATTCATTTCCAAAGGTAGTAGTATTCTTATCATCTTAAAAAGATTTAGAAATTAGAGTCGTAGCTTTTTTATAATTAAGGGGATAATTTTGAAGAACAAGATTTTAGAGTAATAAGGATTATTTCGTGGAGGTAAAAATTTGGCAACAACATGATCTCACAATCAAAAACGCTTGATAAACAACAACATCTTCAACGACAGCTTGAAGACCGTGCGCTGTCCATTTGTTTTGTACGGGATTAGCGCGCACTTTCGTGTCTTATTAGTTAAGCGTCTTTGGGGGAACACCAACAGTTCGAGAAAGAACAAGTCCAAGGTGTATCAACTTTGACTAGAAATGTTACTATGGTGACATCTTTCCATCTTTCCATCTTGCGGATATGAGATGACAATTTCACAATCAATATGGTTGGCACATAATCATATCGTAATAACACATCAATCTCTGTGAGTACACTTTGAGCTGTTTTCAAAATAACGAAATCAGATGAGACGTATTTTCATTGTGTGGTAATGCATGCATACTAATAACTTTACACAGCCCTGCTGCTGTATACAGTGCGGTGAGCAGAGCGACAAGACTGTGTACAGTTAGTATACCAAGTATAATTACCCCGTAAGTGTATGCACTCAGTCATTTCTTTGGTATGGAGAAAATAGTGTAATTTCAACATCAAATCAAAAAGTGTAATTTTAGCATTTCAAACTGATTGTTTACATTTGAACTTTGAGCACATGACCCAAAATTTCAAAAGAGGAACAAGGTCAGGTATGCATATGTACTAAGTTTCATGAACATACTTTGAGCCATTTTCAAAGGGGGAAAATAAATGTTTTAGCATTTTCATTTGACTTTTGATCTTACGGTTCAAAACTTTCCCTACGGAACCTTAATATGGTAATACTAGGTGTTACAAAAAACATTTCCCACTTTTGATTCTTAATAGTTCGAAACTACACATCATGTAACACCGTCATTGATATGAGTAAAAGCTGAATAGTGTACAGTTTTATTGGATGTGATTTGAATATGAGAGCATGAATCAGTTTCATTAAGGCGTTGCATCAAAATTATGACCAGCAGGATCCCTCAGGATCCTTATTCAAGCTGGATCCTGAGGGATCCTGCTGGTCATAATTTTGATGCAATGCCTAAATCCATGATTAATTTGAAAATTAAGTTCCAGATTTTGGTCAAATTTGAACCCTCTGAACTTTACACAAGAACCAATGATGTGTATGTGAGTGTGTGCTTACAATGACCCTGAACAATAGACATGAATACCACAAATACCGCCTTTTCAGAGCTCTGCCAACAAGGCTTCTGGACTATTGCTCCAAGGCACATGAATGCTTTATTGATAATTCATGATGGATTGCCCTGGGCACTACTAGACCCCGTTTACAGTGCAAGGCTCGGCCGCGGCCAAGCCACGGCCGAGCCCGCCTTCATTTCAGTGTAAATGCACAAAAGGCCAAATGCGAGGCCAAAATTGGCCTCACATTTGGCCACGCTCTGGAGGTGGTCTCGGCTGCGGCCGAGCCCGGCCTTTTCTCAGTGTAAACGTAAACTGGGCCAAATGCGCGGCCAATTTTAGTCTGGCTTCCAAACCCTCTGCCAGTACTTTTTCGCTAATCAGGATATTAACCCCCTCAACGTCGAAAACTAGTATAGGTTAACCCTAACTAGGCCGGGCTATTTAGGTAGATCATAGAGCCGGGGGGGGGGGGGGGGGGGGGGGGGCCTCCCAGGCCCCCCCCTCCAGATCTTGGCCGTCGACCGCGCGATCGCGACGAAAATTGGCACACACGTTGCCTATGATGTAATCTAAAGTACCATGAAGTTGAATTTTAAAGAAATTATCATTTATGCTAAATTATGCTAATTTATGCATAATGATGCATGAAATCAGACAATTCGGTATAAATCACTAAATAAAGCTCAAAATGGGCACATTTTTTGTGGAAATATTCTTTTCAGTGTCCTGAGCAAATGTAAGAGAAAAAATTACGCCATCAGAAAAAAATTTCCTAAGTATTTTATTGTTTTTTGAATTTCTTATGTATTTCCTTGTTTTTTCGACTTTATGTTTTTCATTGTTTTTTCGATGAAACTTGTTCGTGACATTGTTCTGAACAAGAAAATATGTTATTAATTGATTTTAATCCATAAAACCTCAAAATAATCATGCTTTTATGAAATTTGCCTGTAAGCACAGTTTGCATTGAAATTGTACACAAATTCACGTTTTTGAGCAATTTTTGGTCTGACGTGCACGTACATATTTATGCGTAACTTCGGAACCGCGCGCCCGGGTATCGCAAATTTGGTGTCAAAAGATGCGGGAGACTCGAAAGAAAAAAGTCACAAAACGTCGCGGCGATAGCTTTTCGCGTTAGCGATACATCGCGCGGAACGTCGGGGGGGGGGGGCCTCGGAGGCCCCCCCCGGCCTAGTTAGGGTTAAGGTGGTTTTGTCCTGCAAAGGATTTTTCCTTCGGCAAAGGCCTTTGCCCGAACGGCGACTTTTTTTGTTTTTTTTACGGATGCTTGTGCATACCTGTCTATGAAGTATTCCACTTCAGAGAGGGCGGCATTCTCTCTGCGCCTGAAATTGACAAATGCCGCATTCCTCAGAAGTCTGTCGTCCAAGGGAAGCTGCCCCAGAGTATAGGAGAAGGCACGTGAATAGAAGGCCCGAACACCCTCATAGAACTTGGATGCCTGATGGCCCGAGATTGAACCTTCATTGAGGAGTTTGTTCAGCAGAGTTTTTGCACCAAACCCAATGAACAAGCTGTTGTCTGTGAACAAAATGTTGAATGGATAACGCAAAGAGTTAAAATCAAAATGATAGAAACTAGCCTTTCTCTGTCACAACTATTAAACTAGTAAACTTAATGATAGGCAAAGTGATGGTGTACACTTCCTGAATGACGTAAAATGATATAAAATAAATAAATCAGATTACACGCAAAATGTCCCAAGAGGACCTCAAAAGTAAAGAAATAATCAGTAACAAATGAAGAAACTGACCAGAAACTGGTTAGTTTTTTTTCTGTCTTTATTTGTTACTTACTCAAAAAGCTGCATCACTTCGGTGATCCCTCGCATTTATCCCAAAGTTGAATTATCCTTCAGGTTTACCGGTATGCCAGGTTTAAGTGTGCTTGTGTGTCACACACAAACACACTGCTATAGCTTCTCACCATTCAAGCATTGAGAATTTAGGGTTTCTGGGACGAACACTGAACTAGGGCTTCCTATAGCTCAGTCGGTAGAGCACCGGGCTTGCAATCCGGAGGTCTCGGGTTCGAATCCCGATGGAATCCCATTATCTTTGCTCAACTTTCCACTAATAAACTTTTAAACTAGTATACTTAATGATGGGCAAAGGGATGGTGTTGTACAGTTTTTGAATGACAAGATGTTAAAAAAATTATTCAGATTACATGCAAAATGTCCCAAGAGGACCTAAAAAATAAAGAAATTATCAGTAATCACAATTTGATACTCAACAGTATACTGTATATGCCGTATATCTAGTGAGTCTAATTCTTTGTGAATCAGGACTTTCCAACAATATACGAGTGGCTGAATTCGCAATTGTGAAGTACAGTGCTGAACAGAGAAATGTGTGCATGCACGTCACAATCACAATTAATCTATTTGCGTGTTTTTTTGTTTGTGAAAAGCACCCAACTTGTAAAATTTACAAATATTTAAAAACAAAAATCATGCAATGCTTGATGTATACAATATTTGTCAGATGCTCTGTTTCACTTTAATAACTTGCTTTGACTGACAATTTCCATACAAAAATCCCATAGCATTGTACACACTGTCAAAAGTCCCTGGCAAATTAAGGGCTGACGTGATAAGGAGAAAAGGTTCTGTTACCAATCCAGACTCTACGATTACCTGGAAGTTGCACATCCAGGGCCTTGTAATGCATGTTCATGAAGTCTCCCTTTGCCTCCTTGATGGTCTGCACCCTGACAAATTTACTGGCCAACTTCTGGAGGAAGGACTGCATCTGGGCGTGCACGATTGGGATGACGGGATCCTCCCGTTCCAGGAACGCGTTGAACTGCAAGAACGTCTGCAAGGCGGACTGGTAGAAGAGAAGGTAGACCTCTGTCATGGGGTCTTCGAACAGGACACGGAGCCTACCAAAATATGGGGCCTTGTCATCTGCGTAGCGATGAAAACAAAAGAGAAATGCTGTACTAGCTATTTGCATTAATTACATAATAATCATAATCTTCATAATCTTATGTTGACCACATTGTATCGAAGGACAAGTTCACCTTAATAAACATGTGGATTGAATTTTCAAAGTTTCCCTGCCGCCATCGCAGGATGAGGGAACTACAGCTGTACTACAGCTTGTGATGTCATATGCTAAAAAATAATAGAAAATATAAAGAAAATTCAACATATTTTTTACGTTTCTCGCAAAACAAAAGAACATTTGTCTTGCCTCTTTTGGAAAGCAGGGGAATAATATTACCCATAACATATATCAGTAACAAGTTGAAGGTTTTTTGTATTTTTCTTTTTCTTTGGAATTCTCATAATATTTTCCACATAACGTGTAGTAGTCTTCTCATCCAGCACAGACTGCACAGATACTTTAAATACTCATAACTTGCAAACAGATCGTCCGGTTTTTCCTCAAACTTTCACTGATGTGTTATATAACTATTTCTGTATTCACTCAATCTACATAATAATGACGTTGAACATGTCCCTAAAAGGACAAGTCCACCTTCATGTACATAAGGATTGAGAGAATGCAGCAATATTAGTATAACACATCAGTGAAAGTTTGAGGAAAATCAGACAATCCGTTCAATTATGAATTTTTGAAGTATCTGCGCAGTCACTGCTGGATGAGAAGACTACTACGGTAGTGTATGATGTAACATGCGTACAACGATATCAGGAAAATAAAAAGAGAACATCACAAAACTTTACTTTTTGAATAAAGTGCACATGTCTTTGACTTCTTACTGATGTATGTTAAGGGTAATATCATTCCCCATGCCTTCAGAAAGAAAGAAGTTGAGTGTTCTTTCGTTATGCGAGAAAAATGGAAATATGTTGAATTTTCTTTATTCTTTCTTCATATCGTTGTACTCATGTGACATCACAAGCCATAGTACATGTAGTCTTCTCATCCAGTCATGACTGAGCAGAAACATCAAAAAATCATAACTTTTGAACAGATTGTCCGATTTTCCTCAAACTTTCACTGATGTGTTTTACTAATATTGCTGCATTCACTAAACCCACATGTCTATGAAGGTGAACTTGTCCTTTAAAATGAAACTACCTTCTAAAATGACATTATGTACATGCAAACCTTTTGAGAGAAAGTAGCTCTTAAGACTCCCATACTGCTGCAGGATACGTGAAACAGTTGTTTCGAGATTCAGCCATCGGGTGTCGACATGTTTGACGGCCTGCTGGTATGTGATGTCGCAGAATGTGTGGTACTGCACAGGATCCATCTTCTGCTTCGTACTATTGTCAAACCAGTGGAACAGGTCAGTGGCCATCTCCTCAACACTAAATCCAGACACCTGTGAAGTTCAACACAAAATGTTTGGGAATAATAAGCAATCATTTTACATTCTGTGTATTCTTTGAATTCAGTTACTACCTCTGCCAAGGAGGTTATGTTTTTGTCCATGTTGGTTTGTCTGTCTCTCTATTTGTTTGTCTGTTTCCATACAGGGGTAATCACTCAAAAAGTTATGAAGGGATTCGGATGAAACTTTAGGGAACTTTTGATAATGATAAGGAAGAGATGATTTATTTTTGGTAGTGGTCCGGATCATTGTCAGGATCCTGGAATTGATATTCACTATTTGGAAGGTTTTTGTGTTTGGGTTTATTTGTGTGTGTGTGTGTGTGTGTGTGTGGCTTCTTCTTTTTTTTTTTCTTTTTTTTTTTTTTTTTTTTTAAAGGAATAAGACCAACAAATGAGGGAATTCAAGCTGCTTTTACAACTGTACATGTATATTTGAGGTAGGCTCACTGAGTATGCTCACTCAGTGCTTGCTCATGTTGCAGCAAAGAAGTGAAGGAAGAGACATTCAATTCATGGATAAGGATTGAAGAAGAGGAAGTGATGGAATGAAACACCATACCAACATTTTTTGTACTATTCACTTACATTCTGTTACAACATAAACTATCAAAATAAGCATAAAGATAAGCAAAGGAAAGAAAAATGCAGTGGGTTATTGTTACCTTGCATGGGTGTGGAATTTGGCAGCACATAATATGGTACAGGGAAACTGCAAATCTTAGCTTCCAGTTGCTTCGGTCATATCTCATTCTCCTGCTATTATTTTCGGTTGCGTACAACGAGCAAAAATTGCCACTTTTACAATGATGTAGCACAGCGAAGGAAACTTTTAAAGTTTTGACCCAATTATCTCTTCCACATTTATATAAACTTTTTGTAAAAATAACCATAACAAAAAACAAAAACAAAAACAAAAACCTTATCCCAAAAAACAATATGCAGTTGTATTCAAAACAATAGAAATTAGACATCTTTAATCCTTAGTGCTATTAAAAATCCCTTCAGTAAAATTATAAAAATGTACACACATAATATACTGTACAAATGTGTTTCTTTCCCCTCAACCCTAATTGAAGATGATTTTGGAAATAAAAAATCAATTTTGCGTGTCCCAGGGATTGGTATGATATCCACCTGTTCAAAGGCATTGGAAGCCTTGCTGGCAGTGTTGTGCACAATGTGGCACCCACAATCCACGATGTATGTCGCCGGGTTTTTGTCCCGAACGTGGGTCTCGATGGGGTCCCCGCACACGGTCAGTGAGGTGTTGTCAACAGCCACTCCAACACAATTCTCCCACTCAATGAGGTGTCTACACAGAGCATCGTCCATCTTGAGGAACAGAGTCTGTAACGTGTCCTCTGTAGACACGCACTGTAAGTCCAGAAATTGCATGCTCACTTGTCCACTGTCAAAGATACGGACCCTCATCGGGTTTATTTCCTCCATGCCATTGTCTGACGAGCCATCGATGACAAGGGAAAACGGGTGACGAACCACGTTGGGAATCATCTCCCCCTCAATGTAAGGAGTAACTTCTGTATTAGTGATGCACGCCGTCTTGGTTCGCTTGGAGGAAAAGTCCTTGGATATCTTGCTATCGGGAAATATGTCCGGAAACAGTGGTGTGAGCTCATCTGCCAAGTCGAGGGGAATGTTGTTCTGACTGAGTAACGTGGCAACTTTCACGTCAGCTTGCCCAACCTGTGGTATAAACAATAATCACAATTTTACATCAATGTAGGCTTCATTTTAATGTACAAGGTACAGCATAACAGCCAGCATAACAGCTTATTTCAAATGTGACAGCCAGGATCTGGCCAACCAAAACAAGGCCATGAAGGGCAGTGAGGAATTTAAAACAGAAAGAGTTCCTATCTGCTTCTTCATATTTCATTGCCCAACATCCCCATAAAGAAAAATTTAAAAAAACACACACACAAAATACATTGATATACAAAACTTACTGTAGGACTTCGAAAAAGCTGAAATGGTCCCAGGACCTGACTAACTTCGCAGGGACAAGGGGATAATTCCTGATGAGCCTCTAAACTATGGTTTGGAAGGGAAAGTGGCATGGGACTTTCCCTTCAACATGGGAGACCAATGTGAATGTTGGGACAGTGGGTAGAGTCCTCTGTCCTTTCTGGTGAAAAGTGTAAATTTGTACAGCTGTAGCACTCAATCGCAAAGATGGCTTGAATGAGATAAAATTCATTGGAGAAAAAAACAACACATACACCACAAATAGCTGTTTGGTTGTTTGTTTGTTTGTTGTTTGTTTGTTTTTTTCATTTTGTTCCATGTATCAGTGTCACGACAATGAGCTGAGCATAAGATGTACCTTGTCTGTGACTGTTTGGTCTCGATGAAGCGGCTCCTGAGACTTCATCCTGTTGGCTTTGAGTTTGTGCTGCTTACCACTAACGTGACGTTGCACATCTGCAATCCCCATGTGTCCACATGACATGCTCTTGTCGCAAATGTGGCAGTGAAACGTAAACATGTCATCTCCTTTTGTGATGAAGGGGTATCTTCTTGTCCATGCTTCGCAAAACTTGCTCCTGTATTTCTTCCTTCTACATGTACTTGGACTTTCCTTCCTTTGAAGAAAGGCGTTCATCTTGAACTGTGCACAGCATGTTACAGGAGTAGAAGAATTAATCACACATGAAACTGAATTCACAGGGAATAAACGACATGACGAATTAGGATTAAGGAAAGCAAGCCCACCTTTCTCTAGATCTCATATGGAATCCTTAAATGCATTGATAATAAAATCTCTTAACATAAATCCCTTCAGATATTAGAAAAACATTGTCATAATTGCTATATCCTGCTTTTTGTGCATTCCCCCACCTCTCCAACCATAGATGGGGGTATAGAGGTCTATTTGTTTTTATTTTCATTTTCAACAAAATCTGAAAGTCCCACAGCTGATGCACTGTCTGCACTGGATGCTGCAGGGTAAATTGCAGGAAAAGTGCCCAAAGATTGATGGATGGCAGAATCCATGAAGGGAGTGAACTCGTGAAGTCCTTGTTTTAATCTTTTCTTTAACTCTTTATGTGCCACGTTCGCACGTCCGGCTCAGTCGACGGCGTGCCAACTTCGCATATTCTGCTCAACAAACAAAGCCGCCAAGACCGATTGATAAATCGCTAATCACTGCTAATCCCACGGCACGATGAAAGCGTTCTTTTGTTCCTCTCATATACGGCTTGCATTCTATGTGGTAATTGATTATCAAGTGGTGTTCCCAACTAGATTTGCTCGTACATTCTAAGTTTCTGTCACGGTTTTATGTGCAAAAGTCATGCCTTTACAGTAATGTACAACTGGTCATTCGAAAGAGAAATTGAAAATAGATTCGTCATAAAATTTATATCAAAACAAAGTTTGGCATTCCTCTTTGACTTTGCCTACTATCATGCCCATCTTAACAGAAATTTGTAGAGGTTATACAAATTAGAAAAACAGAATTCTTTCTCAAAGCATGACTACCTTCGTGGCTCGGAATAACGTGGCACACAGGGGGGTTTCACCATGGCACATAAAGAGTTAAGAGAAGTTCTTATTAGATGTCAGACTTCAGTTTCACAGGGCTTGTTATCCGTGCATGGAGAGGTGCAGATGCGCTTCGCCAAAAAAAAAAAATAAATAAATAAATGAATAAAAGCACTGAAATTTTATGCATGCTGCAGCCCAGCATTGAGCAAAACTAGTATACCCACTGGCACCCAACTGCAGTGGGTCACTGCATACAAACTGTAGCAATTGATTAAAAGTAAAACTCATCTTTTTTCCCCAAAAAAGCACACACTAGCTGTAGTAAAGTTTACTTGTTCACAAATTTGTTTACTTTTGATCATCGAGTGTGCACATGTGGACATCCGAGTTTAAAAAAAGAAAATCATCACGCAACACTACCACACAGTTTATACTACAGTTGAACCTCTCTTATCCGACCTCCCTTTATCCGGATCTCTCTATTATACGGACACAATGTCGCCGTGATATTTTTTTTTTTTTTTTTTTTTTATAATTACGGGAGGAAAGGGGGATTCCCAACTCCTTGAGAACTCCTGTTACACAAACACACATGTATTAACGTTACATATTACTTCCAACATGATTAACATACATTACATCAAATTTCCTTCCAAATTGCTTCCCTTCAGACATTTTAACATCCCCAAATGTAACAATGAAAAGGTTGCAGTATACACATTACTACATGTGGTACTACAATGGGCTACATCAGTACATGTATATGTACTGTACATATGTATTGCAAAGCATTGCGTCTCCCGTATCCGGCCAAATCCCTTATCCGGATGTGCCCCGGTCCCGACTTGTCCGAATACGAGAGGTTCAACTGTATACAGAGTGTCTACAACAATGCTGTACACTGTATAGATCTAACCAAGGAGGTTCGAGAGATGGAGTTACAACTGACTACAATTATTCAATCAGCTGTCAGTTTTCTATGGATGGACAAAAGAATTCCACAGGTGCATTTGGGCCTTTGATGTTCGATGCTTGAAGCCACCATCTTTCTGAGCAATCTGAAGATTCATTTTTTACGCTAACATCATATCGGGTATATGCTGCTCGTTTATATTATCAAATACAATGAAATTTCACCTAATGATAAAGCATGTAAAACAAAAGTCAATTCCATTCGAAAATACAGCTGTACAGTAGTATGTGCAAAAGTGTAAATCTGAGCTGTATTTTGTGAAAGTGTTTGAAATTTTACTCTCATGGAAAGCCGGTTTTATCACTTTTCTCCTTATTTCTGCAAAATGAAACTAATATGGTATCATCTTCAAGTATAGGGTAACATCCCAAGTATTCGGTCACTTAAGCTTTTTTGCAATATTTTTCAAACTAAAATAATACATACATATTGTACATCATCTACAGCAATGTATGTGAAATATACCTTGTTGGCGCAAAATTGCATCGGGGATGTTGCGGCGCCCGTTGGTGACCGAACACTGGGGAATCGGCACTTGCATTCAACCCTTGTACATTGAGACACTGTATCGGCACGTACGGAAATTTTGCTTTTCTTCTGCATTTTTGAGGATACCATCACACTCCAAGCTTGTGATTTATAAGCAAATAATCACGCGAGAGAACGGCCTATTTCTCGATTTTTAGTGCTTTTTTGGCGACCAGTACCGGTACTCTTAAAACTGGGCCTCAATCGTGCACACTTTTGGAAAGTAGTGCCGATTCTGCACTTTTGACGGTAAAATTTGGGATTTTGGATGGATTTTTGGAGGGGGCTAAGGGAGTTTCCTGTTGTGAATGAGCAGTGTGCATGTATGTGAATTGATGTGATTTGCGTGTGTTGTGACAGTTGAACTTACTGGCTAGTGATAAGTGACCGAATACTGGTGCTCTTACCCTAGTTCTTTATAAATTAATATGCCAGATTAGCGTACAGACACGTACATTCCAGTAATTTTGATATCTATTTCAGCAATATTTGAGCAATTTCTATTCTATTTGAGCAATTTCTATTCGTGCCTTTACCATCGTCTCTACTGCCCATTGTTTGTAAGTATAGGGATAGCGAAAAGTAATTACCATCACAAAGACATACTGTAAAACGAGAAATGTTCGCGTGCATTTTAATTTCGCGAATTTCGCGAGCGCCAAGATTTGCGAAATTAAAATGCACGCAAAATTTCTTAACTACACTACAATGTACATGCATTGAACGCAAGAGGCAATTCGCGAAAATTTCTTGCCACGAAAAAGGCCGTCGGCTCCAATTCGCGAAAATTTCATGCCGTGAATATATCATGTTTTACAGTATCTTCCTTGGAAAGTGGCTGGTGATTATGCAGTGAGACACGAGTCAATTGTCTTCGCATATGAGTGGCAGATCTAGTTTGACACATACTTGAAATATTTTTGAGGGGCAGCTTCCAGCATGGGATCAAAGCGAATAAGACAGTTGGGACTCCATTTCTCAAACCTCCTTGATCTAAACGTTAGGCCAAATATGAGATTGACAAGGGGTAATTATGAGCAGCTAGCAGCTCGCCCGCCCTGGCCCTCCGGTGACCCCTCCCCCCCCCCCCCCCCCCACATGACGATGCTAATGAGGGGAGGGGATCGAGCCCCCTATAAATGATGCATCACGCGTTACCCCGGGGTACTGTAGTACCCCAGGTAACCGCGTTGTGTAGCGCCACCTCACGTCCACTCGAGGACAGTCAGAGAAAAATGCATGCACTATGTGTGCATGTATAGTCATTCCCATGCCACTGCATGTTTATTCGTGCATGGAAGCTGCGATACCACTAGCGTGTGCTATAGTGCAGTAGCTAGCACGCGCTAGCTCCAGCAACAAAATAATTTCCTCTTTTTGGCACCCAGGGTACAACCTTTTCAAAAAAATAAATAATTCAACAAAATGGCTGATTTTTGTTTGGTACCCCGGGATACCATTTATGTCATCAAATGATTGGCCAGGTGTTTCACAAAGTAGAAAGAATTTAAGTCGAACTTAAATTTTAAGATCAACTAAATATCATGGTATGATGGGGGAATTGTGTACCCGGACACTTAAGAAGTTGAAATTTAGATGAATTTTTCACATTGCCATTCTCAATGAAAATATTCCAATACACAATGATGAGGTTCTGAAAATGATACTTAACAGTTCTTCCAAAGCAAAGCGAACAAAATAAATTTTTGTTGTAATTAGAGAACTTAACTGAAACCCTTGCAAATTATTTTAAATGTTGTGTAGCCAGCCTGCATGTATTGTCTAGCACTAGGACTATGGGAATGGATTAACACAAAAGTGAAGTTTGTTGGTTCTGACTCAAACACGCGCACAAGTTTCACATCGCGCGTGTGATAGAATATTGCACGCTTCTTCTGGCTGACATATCATGAAACAAATCGCTGAATTCTGAATCTAGAGAAGTTACCTCAAAAATTGGTATGAAATATTAATTCAAAAGCCATTGTATTTTATGCTTATTTTATGGGATTTTTTTGTGTTTGTGGAAGTAAATTTTTAGTCTGGTCCCACAACTTGTCCGGTCTGACCACGTTTGGTCTTTGCTGTCTGTGTCCTCAATGACAATGTTGCTAAACTTTCATGACTTTCTAATGAAAATGAAGATTTTTGTCAATTTTGAGACATTTGTCATGCAGTAGACCCTACAAGTTGTAGCCATTGAAAATACAAGATAAGATAAATGACATTAAAAACAATGAAATTATTCTGTTAACATTAATGATAATTTGAAGTGTGCGATGATTAAGCTGGTGAAATTGAAGTTGAACAGAGTCTCAGAGAAACAAAGTGGCATAACTTAATTTTAGTCAATCTTAAATTCAGTTTGACTTCATGAAACATCCCCAGGCCAGGGTTTCTTCGCGGACAGACCTTTGGCTTTAGACAGCTCGACAGTCTACTAACGTTAGAGAGGTCGACGCTCTAGTAGTAATGTTGTTGTAGTTTTGGTTTTAATGGCGTGTATCACTCAGAATTAAATAGGTACACTGGAATGTCATGACAATGAGCTCAACATACCTTGTCCGTGACAGTTGGGTCCTGTGACTTCGCCGCCGCCGCGTCCCAGTCTGCATTGCGAATATGGAGTTTACAGCGAATGTGACGCTCCACGTCTGCGAAACCCATGTGTCCACACGACACGCTTCTGTTGCAAGTATTGCAGTGAAACGAAAATATGTCCCCTCCTCGGACTATGAATGGGTATCTTTTCGTCCATTTATCGCAAAACTTACTTCTGTATTTCGCCGATCCACTTTTGCTCTTACATTTCTTCTTTCGCGGCGGCTGTGCTGTCCCTTCTTCGGTAGAAGCTTTCAGGTCATAAGCAACAGCGTCCATCTTGATGTGTTCCGCCTTACCTAGCCCGGCGGCCCGACCAGTACGCCGTGTACGTGTGTACAGCGACAGAGCTAACTAGTAGGCCTAGTCCGGTGAATGATACGACCGTACCTACCGCGCGGCGCGCCGGTGTTTTTGATTGGGTGCAAGGCCAAAAGTGCCTCCTTGGTTCTCCTCCGATCCAGCTCCTTGTATGCATGAAGCGCAAGCTTCTCTTTTTGCTTTATAATGTGCGCACACGTTTACACGGCATATCTCATCTCCACTGATCTCCCCAGTGCTCATCTCGCACACGACGCCTGTACTTTCCTCGCCGCTTGGTGGCGATATCCAGAGAATTTGCACGCTGAGTAGGGCTTTGGAGCCTGGAAAATAATGTGCAAACGCCGGGAAATGTGCAAACGCCTTGCCGGGAAATGTGCAAATGTATCGCCGGGAAATGTGCAAATTTCATCAACGGGAAATGTGCAAAAGTCCAATTTTGCCGGGAAATGTGCAACTCATTTACTTTAGGGATACTGTGTATAAAGATGGTAGATAATTCCATGTCAATACTGCGCAATTCTAATGAACCTCCACCATTAATATTTTCTTAATAAGATCTTTAACCGCCCAAACCGCAAACTTGGGAGGAGGTGGAGTCGCCCCACCCCCTTCATGTCAACCCCTCGAAAGGGGCCAAGACGAGGGGGTGGGGTCATTCGGGTGGAATTCAGAATTCCAATAAATCTTGAAAACCCCACCGATGACAAAAGGAATACATAATTGAAGAAATTTTCTGTACAACCAAGAGTAACAGAACACAATTTGATCACATTTTTGGGAGGTAGGCCTACTTTGATGAAATTTCATGTCTGTTTATAACATGGGGTCTACCCTCCTCTTACCCCTCGATCTGCCACAGTCAAAAATTTCTGTCTTTACAGCACTAACTTAGCCCTTTCTTTTCCGTTCTACAGAAGAAGATAAAATTCCACAGTTTAGGGACTCTGAGGCTTCACCCCCCCCCCTTTCGGTGGTGTGTGTGTGGGGGGTGGGGGTGGGGGGCTCATTATTTTTATCGCATGAAGACCATATCACAATAAAATGCAATCTGCCAAGTTTTGTGAAAATCTGTGGTAGATTTTTCAAGAAGATGCTGCAAATGTGGAAAATTTCCCTCCTCCCCCACCCCACCGTTCGTTATTCCGAAGGTTCGTTATTCCGAAGGTTCGTTATTCCGAAGATTCGTTATTCCGAAGGTTCTTTAATTCGAAAATGTGATGAGGTTTGTTATTCCGAAGGTTCGTTAATCCGAAAATGAAATAAGGTTCGTTATTCCGAAGGACCGTTAATCCGAAAGTGAAACAAAATTCGTTATTCCGAAGGTTCATTAGGGACCCTATATCATAAAGCCCATACCTTACCCCCAGAATAGGCATGCTACAGCCTTTATTCTCTCTTGCACTGTCATCTGCACACACGACGCACTGTCACTCGCACACACCTACACTTTTATAGTCTATTATACCATGCAGTAGTCAATGGTGCAGCGTGCTGTTTTTTTTTTTTTCTTGTCATAAAGCGCCAAGTCACTATTTTTCTTTTCTGTTTTTTTTTTCTCTAGCAAAATGTGTTTCGTGTATTAAGATTAAGAGTTTTATGAGTACATATATAATTGGTGTTGTATTATATTGGTATCACATATTCAGATAGGGCCTCATCCACGTCAAGCTCTGCTTATGATGACGGTCCCCTGTATTGATTTCTCCTGATAGATACAGTATGCCTTAATATGTTATTTTGATTCATATATCACTTCAGACTAATGTTGTTACGCAAATTATATATTTTTTTTTATTGATTTGTATGTTATCTGTATCATTCTGTTTTCATTTGCAATTGTATTTGGAGAAAGAAAATGCAAAAATAAACTGTTACGACCACAATCACTCTGAGAATGATCGCACAAAAGAAACCATCAACTAATGTTCAGGCGGTTTATTAACAGCGATATTGTGGGTACAGACTCGTAATCGGTTTTCACATCAGTACAATAATGATCAATAGAAACAATTACAAATCGGTAATGGAATCACTTACATATTTTGTTATCAAGTTATCCTTTGAAAATGTTCAGTATACGATGTTCGATGCACCGATGAATGATCCTTGACGCACCGATGAATGATTCCTCCGACGTAACTCCAAAGGCACAGGTTGCATTAATCCACAGTATAAATCCGGGGTAAAATCCGCGATAGATGTCCACGGTATAATGTTCACAGCGAAACGTGTAGAATCCAGACGTTATGACGACCACGTCCAGTTGATGCGTTGAATGATGATTCACTTTATAATGTCCAGCGAGGAATCCAGCCCGTCACAGCTTTGCCGTAACAATGTCCGTTGACACTAAAATATGGAGTATATCTCCAATGTAGGCAAATTAATTCTCTGCAGGCAAATTAATTCTCTGCAGGCAAAATGTCTCCCAGGCCTTATCTCCACAAACACAGTTTGTATAGCAGGTCAGCAGGTAACACAGGACTGACTATATAACAAGTCGCTTCAGAGCCAGAAGTGACGTAACTCTCAGAGCAGAGGTGTTGGGTACTTTGCCTACATCAGAATTTCTCCAGCTTTTATATCCATTCACCCCTTTCTAGTACATTCTGTAATTTTCTCCAACCTGGGGCCACATACCTGAACATACTAGCAAGTCGAAATTCCAGGAATCCTGGATGACTCACTGCCTAACTATGTGCATAACATCATTGCCAAAATTAACTACCAATCACATTGGGTTACAAGGGCAGTGCCTCACTCAACCAGCACTTCCTAGAATTTTCTGGAATGGGTTAAATCATTCTAGATTGAGTTAGCTATAACGTATTTCCTGTCACATGCATTACACAGTCATGTACTGTAGCTACATTGTATACCACATAGAAAATTCTCCACTGATCTGGTCAGCCTGTATGTACTATATCTATATCATATAGAATGTTCTCCATTAATCTGGTTCACCTGTGTACATACACATTAAACAACCATGCATACAGTCTTGATACATGTACGTAACTACTATATAGTGTGTACATTTGTGACAAAACCAAACAAACAAACAATTTCGGATCAGCGAACCTTCGGAATAACGAACCCTATTTCATTTTCGGAATAACGAACCTTCGAAATAACGAACCCTATTTCATTTTCGGATAAACGAGCCTTGGGAATAGCGAACTCTATTTCATTTTCGGATTAACGAACCTTCGGAATAACGAACCTTCGGAATAACGCCACAAAATGTTCGAATTAATGAACCCTTTTTCATTTTCGGATTATAACGAACCTCTATAGGGAATTTGTGTGTTTCGGATTCACGAACCTTGGGGCGGAATAACGAACCTTCGGAATAACGAACAGCACCCAATCACAATCTGGGCACCCATGGATTCGCCATAATCAAACAAGAAATTTCAGTCATTAATGTTTTCATAACAGTAATTTTCCTCTATCTTTTCCGGTTTGACAGAAGAAGAATAAAACATTCCAGAGTTTAGGGACCTTGAGGCATCACTCCCCCTTTTTTAGCGGTGGGGGGGGGGGGGGCTCATTTTATCAAATTAATATCATATTATCTTTATAAAGTGCAATCTGCCAAGTTTTGTGAAACTCCGTTGTATATTTTATAAGAAGATGCTGAAAATGTGGAAAATCTCCCTCCTCCCCATCACATCCCCCCCCCCCCCACCCATATGGGCACATCTGGATTCGGCATAATCAAACATGAAATTTCAGTCATTAATGTCTTCATCCCATTATCACTAACTTACCTTTATCTTTTCCGGTTTGACAAAAGAAGATTAAAAGGTTCCAGAGATTATGAATCTGAAGCTTCATCTTCATCTCCCCCTCCCCTTGGCGGTGGAAAGGGGGGGGGGGGGGAAGGCTCATCTTAATAAAGTAAAGATCACCGTAAAGATGCTATTTGCCAAGTTTGGTGATAATCTGTCGTGAGATTTATCGAGAAGATGCTGAAAATGTATGGATAACTCCCGTCCTCTGCATCACCACCCCCCTCCCCGATCAGGGCACCCCTGGATCGGCCATAATAAAAAAATTAAATTTCAGTCATTAATGTCTTCAAAGCACTATTTTAGCTCTATCTTTTTCGGTTCGGCAGAAGAAGAAGAAAAAAAATCCACAGTTCAGGGACTCTGAGGCTTCAACCCCTCCCCCTTCCTTCGGTGGTGTGTGTGTGGGTGTGTGTGTGTGTGTGGGGGGGGGGTCATTAATAACAAATTACGACCATTTCATCCATTAAGATGCTATCTGCCAAATCTGGTGAAAATCCGTGGTGGGGTTTGATACAAGAAAAATGTTAAAAATGTTAAAATGACAGGTGGTCGCTATACATAGAGAGGTGGTGGCTAGGAAATGTGGGAAAGGTAGAAATGGTTCATCCGCAGGTTTGAGTGAGAGTTTCTCTTCCATATACCAATGAGGTGTTTCATCTTCACTAACCTGAATAAGTGAGCTATATACCCTGTCATCCATCAAATTTGCGAGGCAGGTTCTTCGGCTCAAACTCTGTCCAAGGGTCCGCAAAGCCAGACTACGAGTTCTTGTCACTCAAAAAAAAAAAAAAAAAAAAAATCACATATTTTCTGTACACGAACCCAATGAAATATAGTCCCTTCAAATTCCATGAGAAAAGCTTTCATCTTCAAACCAAAATGCAGTTTGTAGAGGAATTCATACTCAATATCTGCAGCTATTCAGTTTTATGCCAAACTTCATTAATTTTTTTTTCTTCATTTATTTTGGTATCTTTGGTACGAATTTGTGAAGGGGTCTGATGGGACATTCCATTTTATTTACAGGTGTGAGCCCAGTACTGAGTTCACAAAAATAATACAGGTAATGCTCCGAGAAAAAGATATCGATAGAGACAACAGAATGATGTATAACACGGATATTTCAGAGTTTCATATTTAAGCTTTTAAGGCTCTCGCCATTTCACAAAATAAAGTACGGTAAAGCTAGAGGATTATATAGGTTTTCCCATTCATTTTCAAACTTTTTTCATTCAATTTCAAAAATTTTTACTTCAATTTCGTCACGGGATGTCGGGAATAGGCCAATCTTACTTTCAAATTCGTCTTTCGTCGTTCATTTTCAAATAAAGTCCATTCAATTTGGTCATTATTGGCATACATTTTCGTCATTTTTACAGTTCAAATTCGTCAGTCTCACTCGCAGCACTCAAAAAAGCAGGATCGATTTCGTCTTTTGTCAATCATTTTCGTTAAATTTTCATTCATATTCGTCATCTCATATCTCTATCCGGTGTGATTTTCTAGTCATTCATGCATTTTTTTTTTCTGTAACCATTCACATTTTACATTCAGGAGTTAATAAACACAAAGGTGTTCCCCCCCCCTCCCCCCCTCCACACACACACAGAACCACAGATACAGACACACACACAAGCAATCCGAGTACACACTGATACAAACAGAAAGTACCGTCTCGCAAACGAAAATACTGACTGAAAATACTTCCGGAAGCAAGTGTCTTCCTGTTATTCCAAGCTTATCATTTTGTTTCTCTCTCTTTCATTTTTTTTTTTTTTACAAGAGCTGCCTTGTGTTGTGTTTGTGTGTGTGTGTGTGTCTCTCTTTCTCTCTTTTTGTCCTCCTTGTCTTTTTTTTTTGTCCTCAGGCATTTTACCTAGTTTTGCTGGCTTATTACTTTTTTTATCTTACAGTAGAAGCTCATCTTGATCTCATCTTTTTATCTTTTTATAATATATGTATATATATTTATATATTCGTTTAATGAGAGACTGCAAACTATAATTATGCAAGCCTGCTTTTTAGCAGTCCCCTCACTATCCAACAACTTTGGTTCAATGTTTGACCTGGCAAGTCACAAAGTGTGATTGTATTTCAGTTCACCATATTTTCTTTAATAACATAGTAATGTTTTTGTGTCATTGTGTGTGTTCAACTGTTTTATCGAAATCATATTGTACTTGGAAGGTCAACTAAACGAAAGTAAGTTGTTGGAAATGATGAAGGGGCTGCTGAAAAGCATTAATAGGGCTGGTGATAAACAATCTACAACTGAGTATACCTGAACGAACACAAACACATTCACACACAAAATCACTACAAGAATATGACAAGGTTATGTAATATCACAAACATATCACGGGTAAAGGCACCGAAAACATATACGCACTCACACACACACACACACACACACACACACACACACACACACACACACACACACACACATACACACACACACACACAAATATACTGATGCTGAATGGAAAATTCTCACTAAATATTTAAATCTATTTATACCAATATGATTTAGACACACACACACACACACACAACGTTCAAATCGCGAGGTCAGAGTGGCTTGGCCTATATGGGCTAGCTGTGGGTATAGCACTCTATGATACAATACACGTATTTCGGGAAAAAAAAAAACTCATCACAGATCGAGCAACATTCGCCCTTACACAGGGTATTTAACTTACTTTGATGCACATTTTTTTTTGTGACTTTATATAAATATGGGAGTATAGTCCCTGAGAATAGTTCCTTTAGAAATACAATGTAGGTGCAAACTGATGAAAACCCGAGGAGAAAACAAAATCATACTCAATTATAAAATGACGCAAGCTACTTTGAAATTGTTCAGCAGTACTAAGGTGAAGTTCTTGCATTGGAAAAATCTTTAACTTTATTGCAGGTCCCGCTGAACGGGGGGGGGGGGGGGGGGGGCAAGGTTGCAGACTCCTTCCCACACATGAAAGGTGATAATGCCTACCATTGTTAGCTTCGAATGACACATTACCCTAACTGAAACAATATCAATTTTGATGCTTACCTGTGTAATATTCTGCAGGTGCCCCCCCCCCCCCCCCCCCACGGAATGACCGGTGAATGATTGTCACTGGGTGCTTTGTTTCATAAGTTTTTACCAGTGCATAAAGTCATTCAATTGTCATTGTTATTGTATAAACTCGAGCCAAATTGTCATCAGTATTTTGTAAGTCTACTATCATTCAAGCATTTTTTTTTTTGTCAAGCCCACTGTTGAGTGTCGGTTGAATAGTAGGTTTAAAATTGAATATGATCACTTAGTAGTTTTATTAGTAGTAGTATAGGTATCAGGTATTTTGGTGTTGACTTACAATGCACTTCAGAATAAGAATCTTATTGTTTTCTTTTTTACAGTTAAACCTCTTCAGTTTTAACACTGTTCTATCATTGTTCTATTCTTCGTTTTTAAACATCAATTAGTCAATTCGACCAGAGACTAGCGAGTGAAATCATTACGCAATAATCGCAGATGAAAGCTACACTTTTTTTTCTTTTCTTTTTTTTTTTTTCTTTTTGTTGTTGCAAGTGAGCATGCAGGCAGGCAGTTCGTCGTGACGCGTACGTATCAGAACTCATGGCCCCTTTCGAACCTTGAATATGGTAGGCCATCGTGTTCATAAGTCGCATAGTCGATACGTATCCCCAAACGATACGTATCCCAAAAGCATTTTAGCTTCATTGATATAGCTGAGATTTTTAGCCTTCTTAACAACGGAGGGGGAATGAAATTATTGAAGATGTCATCTCTTTTTAGACATTGTGCCACTGATTGTATTGTATAGGAGGAAGCCTCTGACATTGCACAGAAGGGCAATCTGAGAACTTCAAAATCATTAGACCATCATGTTGTTCATCAGAGATATCCCTGACTAAGTTCATTTTAGACTTCCTGGAACCCCAATCATGCATGTCTTGTTCAGTGATGTGACCAGTCTCGTACACTTGCCAAAAACGATTAAGAGCTCATGCAGACAAATACAACCATTTTTTGTTGAAAAAACAAAAACAAACACATTCAAATGTATTTTCTCGCTTGTTGCATGAAACTGAAAACTTGTTTGCTTAAACACGATAAAAAAAAAACTGCATGAATAAGGATAAAAGTACTACAGTGTGTAGTATTTCGTAAGACGTACATATATGATTCTGCATAATTATCTGAAATATATCCAGCGTAGCCACTGATATTTTAATAATTATATAAATATTTACTTAATTATTTATCTATAACAACCTTGTTCCCTTCCCCCACCAGGTTGCGCTTTTGCATGATTTAAACTGTTTAAGTTCATATAAAACTTAAGATTGTGGGAAAACCACATAAGCCCGCAGGAGTGTAAGTTTCCCAGTTCCTCTGTCTGTAATAGTACACCCATACGTGCACACGCACACGCACACCCACACACACACAGACAGACACATGGCCAGCTGTAAAATGTGGAGTAGGAAAAAACGTGAATACCCTGAAGAATTCCAGCATCTCTATTCTTACCCTTTATGACCGTAGAGGGCGTGTGTTTTGCATATTGCATTGTACTGATACAAGGCGAAGCCCTTCAGTATAATATCAACTCTGTTCTCTATGGAAAAATATCAATACAGAGTGTATTTCCATCTAGATCTGTGATGCAATAGAGTAAAAAAGCGCACGCAGTACACATAGACGGGCGCGTGGTACACCACGGAGCCCCACGGCGGTCATTTTAGGAAGCAAATAGCGGGATTATCGAGGGTTACTGGCTACGAGAATCAGTACTGTGAAACGCGGGTTTTGATTGGACAGTCGCACTACCAAACAGTAAGATACGTATCGAGAACAACGAGATACGTATCACAAAGGAAAGGGTATACGTATCTAGTATAATTCAATACGTATCGTGAATATAAGATACGTATCATCAAGAAGAGAGTATACGTATCCCAAATAATGTGATACGTATCCCAAATAGTGTGATACATATCGAGAATATGAGATACGTATGGAGAATAGGAGATACGTATTAGAAGCACAGGGAGATACGTATCTCATTATTCTCGATACGTATCGCACGATGAAGGGATACGTATCTGTTGTGCGAGGCATCTGATTGGTCAAACAGGGATACGTATCTGCTGCTTTTGGGATACGTATCGTTTGGGGATACGTATCGACTGTGCGACTTATGAACACGATGGCCCACTATACTTGCATGCCTTGTATCGTATCGTAGCGCGCGATACATACCGATTGCGAAACCTCTTTACGACAGCTCAACGTTCGTTACGCTATACGTTGCAGGTACTGGAAACCTTTTACACTTGCACTAGCGGCTTGCTAGGGACTGCGTAGGTGAGCGTGATGCGTTATGTTGCCGGTTAATTTGGCGTCCATCTCAATTGAAGTCGATACAGTGATATAGTCTACGCTCTGGAAATCGTGGCAACTGAATAATGGAGGACGGTCCACCTAACCCAGTCGCTGCAGATAGATCTTGTTTAGCACAGATGTTTTTCTGGTGAGTCGGTAATTTCTGCTCTTGTTCTACCACTGTCTACCGTTGTCGTTGATGCAAGATGTTGTGTCTCGTACGTAGTAACATCGAGAGTCTAGCTAGTAAGGCCAGGGCAAGGCCTTGTGTATTTTTCTCGGGGGTAGGCCTAGTGTTGCATAATGTCGCTGAGCTGAGCTGAGCTGAGTGATGATGATAAACCGGAAAATGCCGATAAACCTTGTCCTTTACCTGTGTTTACGTTTGTGGTAAACGGGACAATGCGCTATTATTGCGTCAGTGCGTTAGGGCGCGTTGTGACCATGCCAATGACGCAGCTTGTGTGCGGTTGGCATCGTTGGCATGGGCACAACGCAACTTTTATTTTTATGAGAATACACAAAGACACAGAGACGCAGATTCAATTCATTTTTATATCTACTTCAGAGACATTTGGACGTACTTTTTGTGACAGCGTCTCGGTACATATTTTGTATATTCGTTACAAGCACTACGTACACGATAGCTGCGGGAACCCGGAGTTTAACGTAATCATTATATCGACAGACTGGTGAGTAAAACCCTTTCGATATAATATTATTATGATTCTTCTACTTCTTCTCCTTCTCCTTTTTCTTCTTCTATTACTACTTCTTTATTAAGTCAAACTGGAATTGCTGTTAAACGTGAATTATTGTATGAAATCAAAATATTGAGTTAATGATATATGAAATTTATATCTATTGCAAAGTGAGACACTGTTTGAAATCATTTCATTTGTGAAATAGTCATTGTTATAAATAATTGTAAAGTTTGACAATTATTTATGCTTGTTTACCCTTTATAGGGGCTGTTTTGTTTCCCTAATAAAATCTATGCAACGTCAACTGGAGACTATCAGCGTCATCATTAATCCCGGTTTACAACACTCTGTAGATATGCTCCCTGCTGAAATTCAGCAAGTTAATGCTAAGCGTTTTTAGGCATTTATGTAGACATAATGCTCCTGAAGTCCCCTGTTCACTTCTCATCCATCTCACATCTGACAAATGACTTGTCGATGTCGCAAGTTCGCACAATGATCTTTTGTAATACACACACATGTCTACTCAGCATGGCCATGCTGAGTGAAAAGAAGAAAAAATTTTGTCTGCGCTTTTTGACAAAAATTTAGTTTTAATCAACCCATGTGCACAGCGACCCACAAAAACAAAGGTGCCAATGGGTTCGCTCAGTGCATATTGCAGGGCTGCCACACCTGTAATGTAGCCTAACTGTTATTAGGTCTGATCTGACTCAGAATTTTTGTTGCTTCTTTCTGCGGCTCTCGCCTCTCCGCGCATGAATCAGCCCCATGAAAGTGAAGTCTATGTCATCATTTTACAAATATTCATTAAGAGAAAAATAAAATCAGAACTATAAAGCTGATTTTGTCATATCGGATTGATCATGGTCTATTCCAATTCATCCAAGTTTTCTTTTCCACACTATTCTCTATTTCTCATAGAGGAGGTGGGTACTCCAATTTGTCAGCAAACTAATCACTGTGTAATTATTTTGTACAGTTTAACTTTCTTCGGTGTTCCGCCATCCGCTATAGCCTTTGGGCACTTTTCGTGCAAGCATCCCACTGCATCCAGTGCAGGCAGCGTACAATTCAAGCAAGCTGTGGGGTTTCCAGAGCAAGAGCTAGCACACACATGGCAGGAAATGTCTGTATTTAAAAAGCTGAACATAAGCGTTTTGTTGCATGGCTTGCTTGCTGTTGTCTGCGCTGAATGCCATGTTTGGCTTTTTTAATAGCTAATTGTGCTGTTACAGGGGCGGATCTAGCTTTTTATAAAGGGGGGGGGGGGGGTTGGGGGCGGTATGCGAGGGAGCGTAGCGACCGAGCCCGAGCGAGCGGAGCGAGCGAGGGGGAGGGTGTGGGAGGGGGTTGTCCCCCCTTCCACATGTGTCAGTAGGGAGAATTTTTGAAAATCTGTGTGTGAAAATGGCGTTTTCTTGCATCTAAAACACCACTATTTTTGGTGTAGAGGTCATTGCCATAAATAGAAAAAAATAAAATTACAAGTAAAAAAAAAAAGATAAGATAAAAAAAAAATTGTCCCCAGATTTTTTTTTTTTTTTTTGGGGGGGGGGGGGGGGGGGTTGCAACCCCCCCAACCCCCCCTCTAGATCCGCTTAGAACTGTGTTATACAGCTGTATGGTGAGCAAACTAGAGTCGAACATTCAAATTACAGTTGAACCTCTATTATCCGGCCTCCCTTTATCCGGATCTCTCTATTATCCGGACGCAATCTCGCCGTGATTTTGCCCAACTCCTTGAGAACTCCTACACAAACACACATGAATTACATTTCTTCCAACATGATTAACATGTGTACATTACATCAAATTTCCTTCCAAATTGCTTACCCTCAGACATTTTAACATCCCCAAACATCCCCAAATGTAATCGAAAAGGTTGCAGTATACACATTACTACATGTGGTACTACAATGGGCTACATCAGTACATGTGTATGTACAATGTATGTACATGTATAAAGCATTGAGTCTCCCGTATCCGGCCAAATCCCTTATCCGAATGAGCCCCGGTCCCGACTTGTCTGGATACGAGAGGTTCAACTGTAATTAAACTTGCCATGTGAATGCAAACTGGAATTGAGGAAGGTGATTTGAAACTTATAATTCCAATCATGTTTCAGATAATGGTCCAGAGGTATTTTTCAGTCACATTTCCCCAGAATTAAGCAACAAAACAACCATGCAAACATAAACTGAACTCCAATCATATTTTGTGGTGTGGAGATTATGATTACGTTGACCTTCCAATTATTCCTGCAGAAAGAAGGATCAAGAGTGATTGATGGAACGTGGAAAGAAGCCAAACCTCCCCTCGTTGCTCTGAAATTCAAAATAATAGAATCCATGAAGTAATTCCTGCGGTGTGAATGAACGATGATTTGGATCGTAATTGCAATTGCGTTTAAATCTGAATGTTAAACTTCAGTGCTGTGCAGCCTGTCGGGAAGTTGGTTCGTAGAGTACATGTAATTGTTAACTGTTTAACCCCATGAGGACGAGTCCCGAGTATACTCGAGCAAGTGTCTATGGGAAATGCGTGTAGCAAAATCAGTCCATCCTCAATGTGTTAAAGGCCTGATAGATTTGTAGTACATTTGTAGGATTCATGGGTGCCTGATTCATTCGCTGCCTGCTGGGGTACATTTGTACATATATGTACTTAAATGGCAGGGAGGTGAACATGCTGCAATGTGGGGAAGATGTTCCTTCTAAAGCATGTAAATAAAAGTACATTGTAGGAGCTGCCAAATGTCCGACATGTCATAATGATTGACTGCGATATTGGTGTTGATTTCAGTCGCATTTGACTTTGTGGCAGTTATCCTTCATGACAGTGTGCATGCTTTTCATTGATGGTGGGTGACACATCCCAGCATCAGCTACATTGTACATTGTAGGTATTGTTCATCACGTATGAAGGTATTGTTTATGAGACAATACATCCTTGGGAATCAAGCCAATAGGAGGTTTGTGTCTTGATATGTTTTCAATGCAGGTAGACTCTTCTACATCATCTGCTGCTGTACTTTAAAATTTCTTTCTTCTTCTTTTTTTTTTAAATTGCAGTGTATTGTATATATGTGTATACCAGAACTGTTAACCCATTGAGGTTGGACTGATTTTGCTACAACACGCATTTCCCTTTCACCTGCCCGAGTATACTCGGGACTCGTCCTCAATGGGTTGTCATTTGTAACCGTGGAATCAACCAAGGTATTCACGTACACAGTCACTGTACAAGTACACTGTACATTATTTATTGGAAGTCTATAGGCCTCCTTTTTTTATAGTCCCTTCTTGTATCATGACATTTTCTTGTATCGAATGTAATGTTTTATTATCACGGCATTGTAACAAAGTATACTAATTAACTTCTCCAAACAAATTTAGACACCATTGCCATTTTGAGATAGAATCTATCAGCAAACTGTAAATTGTATGCATTGCCAGATTTTGAAGGATCGGAATGCACTGTAAAGCAATTCAAAGAATTTTGGCAATTCTGCAATAGGAATAAAAATCAGGATGAACAGGTAAGGGCGTGTGTGAATTGGTTTTCAAAGAAAATGAAAAGAGTAGAGAGGAGTAAATAATTTGAAAACCTTAAAGAGTTGATAGTGCTCACCAAACTACAGTCCTAAATGTTGTTTTCACGACTTGGGCTTTTTACATGAAAGCACCCATTCATTTTATTTGTCTGACAAGAGTGGATTTTTTACATGCTCTGAGCATTCAGGCTGGGGATCTGTCCTTTAAAAAGTAGAGAGGAATATAATAATGATAATAATAAGGTCTTATTTACCCAGGGTAACCTCTTCAGTGTTGCCACTGCTCTACCAAAGGGCCCTGCCATTATTATTACCCCAGCGTTGCCAGGTACACATTTATACACCTGGGTCGAGAGGGACATGGCGGGTAAAACATCTTGTCCAAGGATGTAAGCACTGGGCGGGATTCGAATTTGGGTCCTCCGATCGGGAGTCGGGAGTCTTATCACTATGCCACAGCGCTCAAAGACTTTGAAAACCTTAAATGATAGAAATCAGCTGCTATTACCCCCACACAGTACCGAATAACAAGACTCAATAGGCAAGCAATCTTTATTAACCCATCCACGTCTCATCCCACAAAAAACGTGGGATGCATTATTTATGACCAAAAGAGGGCGTCCTCAGACCTCAGGCTTGGCCAGGAGCTGTAGAATAGTGATCCTTACTGGGACTCAAAAAAATAATTTATGCAAAGAAACCTATTTTAGAATGTCTCTTATTGGCCAAAATACCTGCCAGGGGTTCGAGCCTGCTGAGAAACTAATCAATATTCATGTTTACAGCGCGCATGCATCTTTGTTGCCCCAGCAACTGCAGTGATTCCTTACGCGCGGTATCGGTGATATCGATCTCCTCATAGAGTGCTTGACGATATCTGATTACACGAGCTCTTGATCCTTGTGTGTATATACAGTGTGTACGTACCACTACGTGTGTGTTTGTTGAATTCCATTTACGTTAGTGAGTGTGGGTAACTTCTCAAGGTTTCCCGTCCATTTCTCTCTCTCTTTTCTCTCTTTTGCTTTCGTATCATTCTATATCTTTTATTATCAGAGTACAATCGTACTTCTGAGAGTGTTTTGTTCATTTTTCTCAGTGACTATCTCGTTTACAACAATTTAGAGGTGAGTTTTTGTCCTAGTGTTTGTTGAGTTTTTGGATTGAACACGATGTAGCTTATCTACGTGTGTGAGAGAACATCGTAGTTTGTGTGGTACCCACTCGTTTGTTTCCGTGTAAGCATTTTTACCGTAAAGTGTCTTTCATCGTTCGTCTTCCAAGCATCGTGTTTTCACCCTAGTTTTCCTCATCGTAGTTGTTTACCTCGATTTTTTTTTTGCGGTGCAAGATGTTCTGTGTATTTTTTCTACGGTAAAATGCCATCGTTGATGATCTTCGTGTATTCATTACTAGTTTTTCACCTCCGTTTCATTTTTATGTCTAACGTAGCGTAGTTACAACTATGTTTAGATCACCGTTAGAGCTAGTTAGCTAGGTCTGCGATGTCTGTATCGTTTGCTGATGTGTTTTGTGAGCTGAGAGTGACTATGATGGGAGTGATATTCACGGTTTTGCTGTGGTGGAGGTGATGGAAAGATGCAATTTATTTCGTGTAACCATGCATGACGTTGATGGCGAGTAAAACTACGACACGAGTAGCCTAGCCGAGGCCAATGACGAGAGCGACACTGAAGTCAAGAAACGGGGCTGATGCTCGCTCGTACACGGGAGTGGTCTAGAGACCTGCATTATTTATATATTTTTTCTTTTTCGTATTCACTCGGGTATCTAGTGCTACAAACCCAAAATTCGTGTCTCTGAAGAAACTCAACCAAAAGCTTGACAACAAGTTTGCATCAGGTCTATTCTGTAGTAAATATTAGATCTAGATTCTAGGCCTAAATGGCGATGCTAATTTAGTTTTCATTTAGAACTCGACGAAATCCATTTTCTTTGCTCATTTTTCAACTGATAAATTATTTAGAACTGTACTAAAATTCTGATGTACTGCATTCACCGTTGTAATAAAGAACCTGCTGATCAGGTGTTTTATTCTATCCTTTTCATTTCCTCCCTATCCTTTTGGTTTCCTTCCTGTCACTTTCTTCATTGACCCTGGATGAAAAAAAAAGATCCCATCTTGCCATGTAAAGACAGAACACATACCATCATGAAATATCATGACATTGAAATAATAATGAAAAATATATAAGTGACCAAAATACTTGTTAGTGAAAATAAATAACAAATGAAATGTGATTTCTTATGGAGCAGTTCTTTCAAATGTCAAACAGCTTCGATAATGAAGCAAGTGAAATCTGAAAACTATCCTGGCAACAAGTTGATATTGATAGGGAATTCTAACGAAAACTGTCACACCATTTGATGTTTGAATTTGTCTTTTTTATTGGATGAGGTTATAAAACTAAATGCCACCGATAAAATAACAATCCTCTCAATTTGAACAAGAGCAGTAGGGTGGTACAGTGGTACGACTCCGTAAACAACTGATTATATATGCATCGTATCCATGGGCAACTGCGGGATAACTGCAAGAAGGCGCAGGAAATTAGACTTGAGTCAAGAACGATTATTTATTATTATTTTTTTATTCAAACTATTAATTTTTTTTTTCTTGGACTGGAAAAAAGCCAAAATATTTCATATTACGCTTCTAAAATATATATGAATATCTGAAGTCTTTTTATCGTGATTTTATGAAGAATTAGAATTATTTTAAAAATTATAAATACTAGACGGGCTGAACAAGGAAGTCTAATTTCACCCCAAGAATTTGCAGCACACCGCATCTCGGGTGCATTCCTAGCGTTCTTGCCGCCGCACTCTCACCCAGCTAGCTGCCATGTGCAAGCAAGCCAGTCACAGTGCATGTTCACCGCGCACAGTACACACGTTGTAGCCAGTTCACCGATCTCATTCGTGATCTCGTGCGTGTAGAAAATTCTCCCAAAACTAAGCCAGACATGATTTTGGAACATACATTACAGTGTCAAGACCTTTTCAGTGGACTTTGAATTCGCTGTTTGTCTGTTTTAGCTCTTGAATGTACGACTTCGAACGTCCGATTTGTTTTTTACCATACCACGTGGAGCTAGCTAGCTGCGTGTTTTTTCAGCCCCATGCTTCTCCACACACGTCATCACGTACACACACAAGCCATCGCGATCGAAGTTTGAGTCGAGCGATAGCGATAACATGTGCGGAGCAGACATGCGGATTTCAGCACAGGGTAAATGAGTAGTTGAACGTATCACGATTGTAAAACAAATCTTTTTCTATGTCTCTGCAAATTTGAATTAGGTTATTTCAGCATAGATAGACTATGATACATTACAAAATAGATTAGCCATAGCAAGAACTTGCTTACATGAGCGTTATTAGATAACGTTGCAAAATAAAAACCCCGTCATTGAATGGAATGTTCCAGAGCTATCTCGGGGGCTCGAGGACACTATGGACACGTCTATTCGCAAGTGGGTAAGATGTGATTACAGATGGCTTGAAATGAAGAGGATTTATGAATGAAATACACAGAAACAATATTTTTTTCATAATTCCTGCACAGTTTATTATTTCTTTTCATAAAATTCACATAAGCTAGTGCTGCATTGAGTCAAGTAAGTGCATATTAGCACGAGTGTACACGCATCATCCCTCCTGCCTAGTGGGAATGACACAGGCAGTTTTTCAATGACGTATGAATGCTCTTCGCGTGTAGATCGCGCCGTAGGGAAGATCGCGCCCAAGTTCATGGCCAACTTACTAGGCAGGCACGATTTTACAGATTACACAGAGGCCCGTACGTGGATGGGTTAAAGCTGGTGTGCAGTAGTAGCAATTATCATTTGATCTCTGTGTCATCTTCCGTTATCTGTCAAAAGACAAAGTACAAGATCATGTCAAGAAATGAAGTACCCATGCAAAATCAGAGAAAGTGGGGGACCAAGAATGCTAGAAATATGCAGATAGTGTCGATCAAATTTTTAACTACAATGTAGAGCTGTGATCAGTAGTTGTATGTGAAACTCAAATCATATTGACGACAAGATTAGCAGCGATGCTGAGCACTAACAAAACTCAGGTCTGTATGAAAAGACAAGATCGTATTGACTCTTTCTTCTTCTTCATTTTTCACCTGCATAATAGGAGCTCCAGAGACCAAGTACATTGTACATGTACCTCCTTAAGGAGGAAAAAAAAAAAAAGAGAAAGAAGAAAAGTGAAAGCAGGCAGTGTATTCAAATGTACATGAAATTCTGGAAAAGTGTGAACATGCCTTTTTAAAAAAAATAGAATATGCATGTGACAAGGAGCAGACACCAGGTAGTATATATGGTACACTGTTATGTAGTGGGTAATTTATCTCCCACTTGATGGAAAGCTACGTATACATGGATGTACAAATTTTGTAACTATTGTCCATGGGTGCTGTTTCTCAGCAGAAACAGACTTTCCAAATGTGCTTTCAGGGAATTTTTACGAGATGATTAAAATGCAAAGCTGTTTTGATTATGGGGTTTGGAAAGCCTTTTTGAAAACTGCAAATTTGTTTGTTTGTCTGTTTTTAAGTTTTCTTTCTGTATTAATCGCTCTCTTCTGATCAGGGATCATTTTGACTGCAGATATGGCTGCTAAAGGTGCCAACTGGGCACCAGAAGATGTGCGATGTGTACTGCTTTTGTGGGCAGAACCCGAAGTTTGACATGAACTGAAGTCGAAAATGAGAAACTATCCAGTGTTCGCGAGATTGGCCTCGGAGCTTGCCCGTGCCGGGTATGCGCCCTTCATGTACAGCTAGACAAAATCAACAGAATCGCGATGAGTTGATAAACGCTACTATTTTGGAAGCTGTTTCTAAAGGACTTTGGAAACGGCTTTTGAAAGCCGTTTCAAAAGGGGAAAGATGATAAAAGCAGCCCATGAAATCTTGGCACTTCAAAGGGAAATTGCATCAGATAGGGACTTTGTGGTCAGTGTGGTACAATTTGTACACATATAATTACGTACATAAACAATTTTAAAGCTGTACATGACTAGTGGCAGTTTTACATGGCATTTCACATTTCTTTGCAGGCTATAAAGTCTTATCATGATTGAACTCCCCCACCTTTAGGCCTTTTGGACTTTGGGCTCTGTTTATTGATCGCTCATAAAATCAGCAGAACTCTTTTGTAAGCATACCAAGTTTTATCAGTGCCATATAATTCGCCTTTACATGATATTATTTGTGGACTGAAATTAAGACAGTGTTGTCAAACTGCAGCTTTGAATACTGCACTGTTATTCAGTTTATTTGCAGCACACGTGAGAGAATTCATGCATTTTTAGGTCATTTTTGTTACTGCTGGCGAGGAATTCTTTCCATTTGTGTTCTGATCAAATGGCAATCTATTCTATTTAAGTGTTTGACTATTATTCTCGGGGGGGTCCAATGTGAATTCGGGAATGTGAATAGTGTTTTATGGCATGTCTTGCACATGAAAGCTACATTTACCTGTAATGACCACATTATGTATGAGATCAAAGCTTCCTACACCTGTATGCAAGTAGTGGATCTTGTTGTTGAGACGCATCAAGAAATTGAAGTGTGTACAGGTACAGGTATGTAGCTTATGTCTGCTAGCTGCGCTGTTTGAAAATAATAGGATCTATTTTTTGAATGGCATATTGTAAAACGATATTTTCGCGTATTGGAGCCGACAGCCTTTTTCGCGGCATGAAATTTTCGCGAGTTGGCTCTAACATTCAATGCGTAGTGTAGACAAAAAACTTTCATGTGAATTTTAATTTCGCGAATCTTGGCTCGTGAAATGTGCAAAATTAAAATGCACGCCAACATTCCTCGTTTTACAGTACATCCTCTGTAAACAGAAAATTTGATTTACAGTACATGTATAGGCAGAATTCCAAGCATTTGTTCTGTTTTGTTTTTGTTTGTCTGTTTTTGCTTGCAACATGAAAAGATTGTCAAGTGACGTTTTATCACAGTACATGTCAAACCACTTGGTAGATCAAACATGAGACCTGGGTTTACAATCTCTTGTGTGTCTCAGATCTGAGATACACCTGTATCATGGCCAGTAAATATTTGCTGAGTGGAAATTTATTGGCATGGCAGTGATAATACATTTGTAGGTGTGATCTTTTCTATATCAACAAATATTAGCTCTCAGATCATACGTAGGTACTGAAGAGATATTGCAATATTTTATCATAGGAATGGAGCCCACAGAATATTGCATAAAATGTTACTTTTGTCAAATCCAATTGATATATTTTCATGTGATCTTTTTGTACATACATATGTACAATATTTTTTTTTTAATATAAACATTATAATGAAAACATTTACATCGGCATTGGTTTGTTTAAAGTTTGTTTGTCTGTGTGCATAGTAACTCAAAAAGTTATAAACTGATTTGAACAAAACTTGTGGGAATCATTGATAATGGCACACAAGGGACAGATGATTAAATTTTTGTCATGATCCGGGCTTTTCTAGTTTAATTTTTGTTTTTATGTTACTTTTTTGTGTAAGCTTGCAACTTGTGTTTGTTCACAAGGGGTATTTACTCACACTCTACTATTTGTATGACATTGTAAACTTCTTTAATAGTCAGGTTGGTGGTTTTGTTTTGTTTTGTGTTGTTTTGAAGGGGATGAAGGAGGGGCTCTCTTTGCATTAATACAATACGTAGTTTGCGTTTTGAAAGTGAAGCATTGTGTGTGTGTGTGTGTGTCTGTGCCTGTGCGTCTGTCTGTCTGTCTGTGACAGGGAAAAGCGTACAGAAATCCAGTCCTTGTTCATTTCTTCGCACATATTATGTAATCATAAAACGTCAACACAGATTAGCAAGTGAATTTCCTCAAGTGATTATTAAAAATCTCACCCTTTTTTATATTTCATTTACATTGTGAATTGCAGCTGGCTCTTACCTCTCTTCAAATATGGCTACAAAAATACCTTGGAGATGCCACAACTTCACAGGGTGTGTCCCTCCGACTCTGCAGAGGCCCTTGCCGACAGCTTGGAGAGGTGAGCTTCCTCCCTCCTGGTACCTTTGCCCTGGAAGTCGCGTAAACTAAATATCTTGTGGTTTGGTGCTATATTATTCGTTTAAGTCATAGTTTTTTAGATCTATTGATTATTTAACAAGTGTTTTATAACATATTACTTTAAAAGTGGACATTTTCGCGGCGTTGGCATCCCTGCTAATATACATTGTATAATGTTGTGATATACTGTACGACGGTTTGGTGACCGCAAGTACTGTGCACGCGGTCAACAAAACTGTTGTATGCATGGTAAATGCAATGGTCTTTTTGCAAACTGAAAAAACGTGTGTAGCTCTCTTGTGATTTCTCGCATAATAAATGCAATTCTATGAAAACATTTATACACATTAGAGCAAGAATTACAGTGTAATGTATATGACAAAAATATTGGAAACATTGGAAATGCTAGACATAAAAGTGTAGCAATCATGATTGAAAAATGGATAAACTTCAAACGTGATAATCTCGAAATATCATTCTCACACGAAAATTGGATATATGTGATGGTTCGGACGACCGCTGACAATATGTTGTCTGCATCTCAGGCAACAGAGGGAAAAAGAATCCCTCCCGAAATAGTTTAAATGTGTCATTCTGTCTGCCACGAAGCAGAGCTGAGAAATGTGATTTCAAGCACAGTATGTCCTGTTACCATTGGGCATAGTCCTCGCCATGAGATATGTGATAAATAAGGAAAACAAAATAAAACAACAAGGCCATTGTGATATGCTCAATAGAGAGCTGATTATATGACAGGAAAAAAGGAAGTACACATGTGGAGGAAGACAATTGAAACCATGGCACGATAATGTATCAGTGTGGTCCACGAGGGGTTCACCATGTCGCTTGAACATGCTCAAATTCTTGTGCAACATCCTTTAGCTCTTGTGCAACATCCTCAAGAATTTGCAACAAGCTCAAAATAAAATGTATTCAAACATGTGAAAAACACTGTGCAAAACACAAGAAACATCAAACTACCTGGTACTTCGATATTTGTGTGCAAAACATGAGAGAGAACATTGAATGTACATACTGTAAGCAGCAAAAAGAGAGGTAAAGCTGCAAAATATTGCGTACTACGTGCTTGTGATGTGCACACTGTGCACATACAATTTCTGCTATATTAACCTAAGCAGGCTGCTCAAATTGAGGTACTCGCTTTCTCAGAAGTGTTGAGTATGTGCATGATGACATTTTGACTAGCTACACGTTTACCATGTTTATGATTGTAGTTTGATATTTTTTCTTTAATTTACTAGTGCACCAATTATGGGAACTTTGGGAGGTACGAGTAGTTGATGACAGTTGACATTACCATACTTGCCAACTCTACCGCATTTGGCGGTAGACTACCGCTTTTGAAAGATTTCATTAGCATTCAAGCTAGCGCTGCTCGCATAGGCATCCTGGATTCTACCTCTTTCTCAAATGAAAATGTTGGCAAGTATGCATTACATACCACTATTGTTGTGAACTGTTCATGCATAATCAGTATGCATGCATTACCAACAGGGAGCTCGAGCTACGGAAAGCAGAACATCGCACAATATTTGAAAGGGCGGCTAGCCGGGCGTGCACATTTTCTTGTGAACCGGAAAGGTGTTGAGATGACAATCAGTATTTTATTTAAGCGTCTGTGCATATGTTTTGCATTTGTGTTCCCCGTGAATTTGTAATCGTCAATTGTAAACACAACTTCTTGTGCATTTACAGCATTTTGAAACACTGTTTATAATACCAAAGTGAGTTGGGACGCAGCTGTGTTTTGCACTCTCACTGACTTGTGAAAACCTGCATGATGGCCCAGAAATGTTGAGCATAATGCACCCTAAATGAAAGTGAAAACTAAGAGTGGAAATGCTTCCAAAGAAACTGATCTACAGCTTCACATACATGAACTGTTTTATTTTATGAAGACAGGAAGAGAAATGACTAAGCTGTACTAGTCCGGAAGGTGTGATTCTGCAAACAGAGATTGTTATCATGATGGCTGACGAATGAAGAGTGAGCTTGTAATGTCAGATAATCTTGAAGAGTGGTCTGCAGGCACATGAAACTTTAAAAATTCATAACTTTTGATTTGATTTCTGATTTTCTTCAAACCTTCTCTGATATGTTCTACTATAAATATTGATGTATTTAAGAAATCCATGTGTGTATTAAATTTACGAAAAATGTGAACTTGTCCTGTACCCCTCCAAAGGACTAGACAGTGAGGATGAAATTCCCTGCTGTAGAGCACTACACTGTATGCTTGCTGTCAGGGGACTTGAACTAGAAGGGACCTCTCAATTAAATGTGTTCAGACAAATTTGAGCCATGACTCTGACCCTGTTTACAGTCCACGGCTGGGCCGAGCCCGGGCTGCGCCCAGGCTGAGCCCGGCCTCAGTTGCGGTACTCGGGGCCCCGCAATTCTGTCCGTTTGCAGTGGAGGGCTCGGCCTGGGCTTTTAGTTCAAACCTTTCAATATTTTGTCATACAGCCGTAGTTGCACTCTGCTTGTAAGCAAACTATTATTACTGGGAGCATGTCGGTCGCAATTTGGTACCGCATTTGGCCCAGTGTGCGTTTACAGTGAGAAAAGGCCAGGCCAATACTACAAGTACACGTACATGTACCTCCAGAGCTTGGCCAAATGCGCAGCCGTCTCTGGTACCACATTTGGCCTTTTGCGCGTTTACAGTGAAAGGGAGGCCGGGCTCGGCCCGGGCCGAGCCCGGCCTTTTCACTCACTGTAAAAGGGGTCAAGTGCTTTCTTATCTGGTTTGTAATTTGTTCCACATGAAATACAATGTAGACCTGTTATGTACACCTGTCCTATGATCAATAACTGGATCATCACACGATGGATGTACTACTACGAAAGGTTGTCTTTACTGAGGTTCTTAACCCGTTTGGAACGAGTCCCGAGTATACTCGGGCAGGTGTCTATGAGAAATGCTTGTTACTGTTAGCAAAATCAGTCCGTCCTCAATGGGTTATGTTGAGCAGAAATGGGAGCAGGTTTGTTGCAGTGTTTTTGAGATGAAGATGAATGAAGGATTAAAAGAATTACAAAAATTACGTTCACACTGTCCTACCCTAACAGGGAACTTTAGTTTGATGAGTTTGATGATAGCGGCTCCCCAAGGGCCAAAAGTTCAGCAACAGTATGAACGGAACTCACTTGGTTAGCTTTAAAAACATAAAGTTAGTTAGCGCAGTGTTTCTAACCACAAGAAATGTGATTAACACAAGTGCTGACCAATAAGAAAGTGTACAATTTAACAGCGTTTAAACAGAAGTTGACAGTGTGGCCATGGTTAGGTTTGATTTTATTTCTGATGAATGGACACCTACCCAGATATGCCTGATATGGGGCCGGGGTTGTTGCATGCGGCCCATTGTACTTCCTGATTTTATCATCTAGAGTATAGAGCTACGGAACAACATGTATTGGTCCTTGACAAACACTGTGTGATATTTCTTGCAGTTACGTGTAAGAGCTATTTTGCCAAATCTTGGATGATACAACTGTGTGAACATGGTTACAGACACCACTTGACCAATGCAATTTACTTTTACAATGTGGATAGTATTGGTAATGTGCCAGGGCCAAATTTATCCCAAGACTAAACTCTGAGAAAGAATGATGAATAGAGAATAAAGAGTACATGTGTGATTGCAAGTTACTTGTAAGGCTTTCTGATGACACAGATGAATAATGGGTGCACACACACAAACATGTCCACTGAGCATGACTGGCACAAAACAAGCAGGGAGATAGAACTGTTGAATGATTACTCAGGCTTGCAAGTAACAAATCACTGAATTCTTGTTTTGAGCATCGATAAAAAGTCTAATACATACAAAGCTTGTGCTCGAGCTCTACATAATGGTACTGCATGCCAACATTTACATTGTATGGATAACTTTTGTAATCTGATTCATTCACTGGGAGGAGGCGTTTGGTTTCTATGACAATGACATTAATGTTGGATGTGCCTCTCGAGTGGGTGAAAGAAAAGGAATGAAAGTGGAATTCCAGGCTGCCAGTTTAAGTTAGTCTGATAAGAAAGAGTAAAAACAGTGAACAATTGAGCAGAATACGAAGGGCCTTACGATAGAACACCAGTAATAATTGAAAGAGCTACCCTATCACGCCAGGAAGAATGAGAAGCAGTCAGTATTTGACAGCTAATGTAATGCAATATCTATGAAGTTTGATTCTTTTGGTTCCATGCACAGTGAAAGATAGTCTTTGTTTACAGCCCCTTGAATGTCATTTTGTTTCTATGACCTGCAGCAGATTCAGTATATTTTACCCAACTTCTTCCCCCATCCCCATTTTTCTCTTGAAATTCACTTCTTATGTATGCAGGAATTGGCGTATGGAGTTGCAGTCGGCCGAATGTCGTCATAAAAAGCCAAGTCTTCTGAGAGCTCTCGCCAAGACATTCTGGCGCCCCCTGGCTTTCTCGGGAATGATTGTGTTTGCTGAGGTATGTTACGATGTTGCAAAGGTATTATGCAGTACATTGCACTATGATATGTGGCCAAGGTAGGTACTGGTATATAAAGGGATTCAGATATTAGCTACATTACTGACAGCCCCATTTAAAGAGACCTTGTTGCTGTGCACAACATCAAGATTCAGATGTTAGCTAGTACATTACTGAAGCCCCATTTAAAGAGACCTTATTGGTACAATGTCGGGTGAACAAAATTCCTCGCCTCAGGCAATAAAACTGCAGCAGTGCGTGGTATGTCAAACATTCTCTGTCTGCGATGTTGCATTATATATGCATGTATAGTGTATCAAAAGAATGTTACTGCAGTTGCATTCTAGATAACAGTTGGGCTACCTGGGTAATATCAGGGTAATGTTGTGATAATTATCTTTAATAGCTGGCCAAGGCAGAATTTGGCAAAAGTTGCCACAACAACTTCCGAGCAGCAATTTGCAGGGCCCATTTTAACAGGCATGGTAAAAAAAAAGTTATCCAGAAGCCACCCGGACATTGTTGCGGAAACAAGGCTTTGTTAAAGCGGGGCTCACTATCAAAAGCCAGGTGAAATCATTAACTGTTTCCTAAATTAGCAAGACAGTTTTAAGCGTTAGGGGTTATGTTTTTTTTTTTAATATATTATAAACCTTATATGTATTAGACTCTGAGCAGATGTACAGCAACTTAACCCGTTTCTTCCGATAGGCCCTATAGGATATAAGGCAGTGAACTTCTGTGTTGCCAATTTGATGAGAATTACGTTATAAAGCGAAATAATTCCAAGACCTGATAGATTGATATATTCATATAGAGATATGAAACCATATTTTACTCTCTGTGTACCTGGAGAGTGCTCTAGTACAGAGAGCAAAATGAAACAGATATTTCTACAGTCTGTCTCATTTATCAATGCCAAAGAATAAACACTCGCCGGAGGCCACAGCAATGGCAAATCGCTTTCAACTTCCAGGAAAATGGGATAAACAGGATGGGCGCAGTTTGAGGAAGTTGTTTTTTAACATCAGAGGAGACATTCATAACCATTCCAGGACTAGCATATTTTATGTATTCTGAGACATCTGGCTCAATAGAGGAGACCTCAAGACACCACCCCCCCCCCCATCACCCTTTTTTAGTGACAATGACTCTGCACAGAAAAAAAAGTGCCTGCCTGCCCCAAACAAATGATACAAAAGGCTTGTGCAAACATGATGCAGCTAATAATGTAACATGCAGTGCGTATGTCTGTGTGATTCATATATTCACTGAAAGGCGCTGCAACTGATTTCTCATTTTTGTACAGTCAAAACTGTCAAAATCATGGCATGTGTCAAACCCTTGTTTGTAATTTGTCATATTTCTTTACAGAATGTTATGGAAATTACAGAGATAATACATTAGATATCCACTGGAGTGGTTCATGACTTTGGCAAAAGTTCCTTTCAAATTCTGCTACAGGTATGCATCACTGGCCATCTTAGCATTACTACATGTAGATTTGTAGGTGTTGTGCAGTGGTATATACGTGTATCAAAGCCAGGCACAGTTCCAGTCTGAGTATGGCCACATAGAGGTCGTCGCAGACCTTCTCTTGAAACTGACTTGTAAACTGACTTGTGCATAAAGCATGCACAGAATTTGAACACATAACAGAAACAGTGTATTAAAAGATTGTGTAAATGGGGTATTAGAGGATCCATGTTTTGAAAAATCTATTCAAAGGTCATTGCAGGCCATTGCTGATAGTGAACTGGCTTATTGAGCAACAAGCACTATATGCTAACCTGAATGTCCATTGTACAGGAAGCAGAGCCTTGCCTCTTGGTCTGTTACTTTGTAGGGCAAGTCATGCAGTATTAAGCATGATAATGTTTACACATCAATAAACAACTCCATATAAAATGATTGGGATTGCCAGTTTTCAGCAAAAGCCTGAATTCAGGCCCCGGTACCTAGTATCAAAGTTCAAGTTCTTTTATTTCTAACTGGCATCCCTGACGAACAATGCTCATGCAAAAAGAGTGAAGGTTGATGTACTTGTTTGTACGTGACCTATTCATTGCTGTTTTGGTATGGAATACCAGTCATTTTAATATATATATATATATATATATATATATATGATTATATATATATATATATATATATATATATGATTATATATATATATATATGATTATATATATATATATATATATATATGGGCAATTCCATAAATTTGTCAACCATAGGGTCAATTTTTCAAAATGAAATTATCAGCACAAATTATATATCATTTTGATGGGAATTGTTTAAATGTAAATTAGAAATGCACTTTACCAAGGTCAAGGTCACAGGAGTGATTTCAATGAAGCCATAAAACAACTGCTCTGGAACCACTTTTATAATTCACTATTTAATTTGATATTTTTTGTGAAGGAAAAGAAAACTTTTCAACTCACTACATCATTAAATATGAAGGTAATGAATCACTTTTTCCATATCCATAGGGTAGAGAATGTGAAAGTGACAATTTATGTTGTCTTCTTTACTTTTATTTTATGCATTATTTCAATGTACGTCCGAAACAAAAAAACACTTTTTTTTAATCTAACATAAAAACTTGAATGCCAGTAAACTGCAAAATCTCAATGCAAAGCAAGTTTTTGTTGCTTTTCAAATGTGTAACTTTAGAATTTTGTAATTATCTCTAATTAATGAAAAAATATGTGTTCGGACGTACACTTTTTAATGTACGTCCGAAACACTCTTCATGTTGACTTCTTACTGTGCTCTGGAACCCAGTGAAAACAATCCTATTAAGCTTACATGTTTAAGGAATACATTTCTGTGTCTAATCCTCTTGTATACATTTCATATAGGTTTATATAATATTCAATAAAATTTTAATTATTCATTAAATAAACAAATTCTGTCCATGTATGTGTGTACACAAACAAGTTAGGCTGAACAGAAAGCGTGGTCTGAAGTTGATACTGTGGAATGTATGAAAACCACCAACAGTAGGGAATGGTCATATCAACATTCTGAGACATTCTTTAGACAATGTGTCTTTACAAGGACAGATATTGATTACTTGCTTACTTACACAGAGCAGAGAAGGTGGCTTGTTGTATGAAATACCCTCCTATTTTGGCCAAGACTGAGTATTTCAGCTTCTTATCACCTTGCGGTCACATTGCAATACTACAATGTACTGTTTCCTACCATTTTTGTCAGCTGGTGTTTACAATCCTAATCTTGTGACTTGAAGTTATCACCTGCATCTTCAGGCATTTTGATTACAGATATATAGACACACAGCCTGAAATTTAGACAACAATAGACATGATATACACCACATCATTGTTACGACCTAAGACCTCATAGACATGCAATGTTCAATTCACTTTGGTTAGTTCCTAAACCTTTTGTAAATTTCCTTGACAAAGCTACAATGTATAAATTTATCTTCTTTCAAAATGAGTTTCATGGTCTACTGTAGTATCTATGTCATATCATATTTTTTTAATTCAATGATTTAATTCAATGCTACACACTGGCACTGGTCCGATGGTCCAGGACAAGTAAAAATTACTGTTGGACCGGTAATTTTTTAAAGGGATGGACCAGTTAAAGATGGAAAAATTGGGTACCTACTGGTCTGACAGACCAGTCCGACCAGTAGAAAAAATGGGTAAGTGTGCAGCCCTGTCTAATTTGTGATTTATCTTCATGCACTTTAATCATTCATTTGAAAATTACAACCTGATGTTGCTGCCAAAGGAGTACTGGAGCAGGTCATGCCATAAAAATGGTTATGATAGTGTTAGTGATTTATAATAATAATTATAAATATTTCAGAGTGAATAAGATTTTTTCCATAGAATAAATTATGCAACAAAAATACACTGCATAGAGCCCATTGTTTAGCAGGTACTCAATAACATTTCACTAAATCTAATATAATAAAAAACAACAACATCAAAAGGCCTTTGATTACCAGAATATTCCAAGCAAAATGCAAAACTGTCACATATTTTACTTTCTTCATTCATTACCATGCATGTTTCTGTGAGCTTGACCTCACATAAAGGAACCCATGTTTGAATGTTGTGTTTAATACATAAATCACTAATAAATTGAATGTGACCATGCAATTTTTGCTTTGCTCTTTTCATTGTAAGTTCAGAGAGTTTTGAGAACAGAGTAAAAATTCATATAAAATTTTCTGGTCCAATACATGTACTTACTGTTGAATCAACATAAAGTAATCAGCAATTGGTTTCTTTTGATTATTTTTTTTCCATAATTGTAAAGGTCCTTGTTTACTACTGCAATATGCCTTAATATACTGTAGACTAGGGTTTAATTCTAATATTGGCAAAACAGGCCTACTTTTTACTCTTATTTCTCATAAGATGGCAAAATCAAATAGCTTTGACTTGCCCATGAAAAATATTCATTGTGTCAGGTTTACTCTACTGTTGTCTGTAAAAAAAAATGTATTGCTTTGCCACCATGGTATACGATGTACATGTAACAAATATCTAGTCAGTATGTTACAAACAGTTATTGGTTACTACATGTAAATCTTTCGATTTTCCACAAATATTATTTTTCTTTCTGTTTGTAAATAAATGCATCTGGTACAGTACTTCGTTGACCGTACATTATTTTGTACCGTGAAAAAAAAAAAATACTGAAATATAATGTTTCTATAATTAATATAGTAATTGGTTACCTACAGTTTGCAAAACATGTGATTCTGTTGTTCTGGCCAGTTACTTTTTAGGCTGTATTTTGTGTTATATTCACAAAGTTTGATATTAGAATTCTGGTTCTGTAATACACAAGTACATACATATAATATACTTATCATGCCTGAATATTGTCACATGTATTAAGGCAGCTAATAATGCACAGACCCTATGTATACAGTATTTTTCATGTTCTGAAGCTCTTTTATTCATTTACACTGGTAATGCTGACATGATAGACAAGTGCTATCATCTGAGAAGGGCCTAGGATGAAAAATAGTTATGTAACAAATTTCTTTTTGCATTTATTATAAGTGTTGTTGAGGGTGTACAAAGTGTACGTCCGAAACGGCGGTCGTGTACGTCCGAAACTGTACGTCCGAAACAAAAAACAAACGTAATTATTTCCATGTTAATTGTTTAAATTGCTCATTTTTTTTTACATTTCTACATCATTTCACATCTACTTTAACTGATATAATGTGAATTTTTAGAAAAATATTGCATACTTCACAGAACTTTGTGACTGAACTTATGAAGTCAGAAAATTCACTTTTTCTGTGTACGTCCGAACACATGCTATTTTTTAATCATTCCAAGGTCACTGAGGTCTTGACATAATTTTTTCATAGTTAATTGTTTTCTACTAACCACTTGTCATATCATGGCCAGAAAAAAGTTTCATATTCTCAATCTTGGTATCTTTGGCAGCTTAATAATGTGTTCAAAATGTACGTCCGAATTTATGGAATTGCCCATATATAGATAAGTAACAAAACTGGAACAAAGTTCATGCTGTATCACCAACGGTTTATTTCTGCACACAAATTTTCGAGCGTCTCGCCGCCCTTTCTCAAGTGAAGTGTTGAAAGGGCGAGAAAGGGCGGCGAGACGCTCGAAAATTTGTGTGCAGAAATGAACCGTTGGTGATACAGCATGAACTTTGTTCCAGTTTTGTTACTTATCTTTTTATCTTGCCAACACGTGGACTACCTAATCAACATGGATATTCTACATATATATATATATATATATATATATATATATATATATATATGTACACATTTTTTTTTTTTTTAATGGAAACTTGCAAGAGAAATACAATTGTATTTCTGTGTGTTGTGATTCAGTGAGATCAACTTGATAAACAGAGCCTGGAATCTGTTTCGACTTCATATTGTACAATTGTATGACTGTCTTGGTAATGGCTACATTTGTAGTGGATTCCTAGTATTAACCTGTTGAGGACAAGCTGAGTTTGCTATAGCACACATTTCTTATAGACACCTGTCGGAGTATATTCGGGATTAGTCTTCAGTGGGTTAAAGTATTTGTAGGCATTGACAATTTAGATTTTTTAATTGAAGGCAGGAAGTTTGAAATGCAGCTCAATCATGCATAATTTCATAAATAAAAGTGATATCACAAATACAAGGAAAAATCCAACTTTTCAGTGAAAATATAACAAGGAAATTATTACATTATGTAATTGCAGTATTAGGTTGAAAAATGTCCCTGGTGTGATTGGGTTTTTAGCTTTACAGTACATGACATATTTACTATATCTCTCGTTTTTGATTGCTAGAATTACATTTGTCCTACTGTAAATTTGTAGTCTACATGTTATATGAAACACTTAAAGGACAAGTTCACCTTCATAGACATGTGGGTTGAGTGAATGCAGTAATATTAGTAGAGCACATCACTCAAGAGTTTGAGGAAAATCGGACAATCCGTTCGAAAGTTATGAATTTTCGAAGTTTCTGCTCAGTCATGGCTGGATGAGAAGACTACTATAGCTTGTGATGTCACATGAGTACAACGATATAAAGAACGTATAAAGAAAATTTAACATATTTTCATATTTTCTCGCATAACAAAAGAACACTCGACTTCTCTCTTTCAGAAGGCAAGGGGAATAATATTTCCCTTAACATACGTCAGTAACGAGTCAAAGAAATGTGCACTTTATAAAAAAAAAACCCAAAGTTTTGTGAAATTCTCTTTTTTTTTTTTCCTTATACCGTTGTACACATGTGACATCATACACTGTAGTAGTCTCCTCATTCAGCAGTGATTGCGCAGATGCTCTAAAAATTCATAACTTCTGAACGGATTGTCGGATTTTCCCCAAAGTTTCACTGATGTGTTCTACTAATATTGTTGCATTCACTCAATCCATATGTATATGAAGGTGGACTTGTCCTTTAAGTTTGGCTTTTAGTTTCTTTTTATCACGTCATACATGTGTTCATTTGCTGTTGATCAAGTTTTTGGTGGTTTGTAGTATTCTCTCAACCTGGGACCTGCAAAAGAATGCTTCTACAAATACACTGCTGTACACCACAACTCGTGTATCTACTGTACTGTATCTATTAAAGCCGTTTTGTTGTGTTGTGGTATGACAGCAGACCCAATGTTCAGTGAAAACAGACAAACGGTCACACTTGTCGCAAATTACAAACGACCTGACTGATATCAGATGTTTGCACGAAAGTAATGCATCTTCATAGAGCCACATATCCTTTATAGGTCCTGTTTACTTTTGGGAGCAGTGATTTAAAAAATGATCAGGATATCACATTTGATGCATATGTGTAGGTCTGTTGTATCACAAAAGATCCTACCATATAAGATTTTTGCAATAGAGCCTGAAATATAAGGAGATTATATTGGTCAGTATTTTTCTCATTAAACCTAACTGTAGACGGTTTAGTCTGGAAACATTTTTTTTTTTTATAACTATTGTTCACATTTTGTGTATTTAACAGTACTTAACATTGATTATACGTATTCAAATTTTTACAGTGGTTGTTTCTATCCCTAACTCACATTTTAGAACTATTTTAAAGCATTAATGCTGGGTTTTTGTTTCTCCTGCAAATGGTGAATTATGCCTTTAATATCTCACTCTCTTTCAGGAATGCATCTTCAAGCTGCTCCAGCCCATTCTCCTCAGCATCCTCGTGACATACTTCTCGCCAGATCCCGGCATCACCACGCTTCAGGCGTACCTGTGCGCATTCGGCATGGCAGTCTGCGGTGCGTTCGCCACCATTATGCATCACCCATACTTTTTCAATATGCAGAGACTCGGCATGCAGATCCGGATAGCGACGAGCACGCTCATATTTCGAAAAGTAAGCGAACGACTCGAAGACATACCGCCATGTAATCACATTCTTTACTAACTAAAAACCAATGGCCGAAAAATTCATTAAGGTTGTATGTACATTAAATCTGTGGGTTGAATCTGGGCCAATGACTTAAAGATAATATAAAGTTTTGGTACCTCAAAAGTTGCCCTGAATTTCCTTGTCTTAGTTTGTGTTTCAGGTTAAAGTACCTTTTAAAATAACTAACACTGTGAGACTTACTCGCCTCAAAGTGCTCTCATGTCTTAGTAATCATGCAATTAACTGCGACCAGCAGCCCCATACGCATAGCGTAATGGGGCACTTTGGGGCGAGTAAGTCTCACAGTGGTAGTTATATGAAAGTACTTTAACCTGAAACACAAACTAAAGACAAGGAAATTCAGGGAAACTCTTTAGGTACCAAAACTTTATATTATCTTTAAACAAGAAGAAATGCATAACAAAAATGAAGTACCGATACCTAGCACATGTGCCTGTCAGTATGCATTCAGTATGGGCGTATCAGGACAATAACCCCTCAGAACAATTCCCCTCCCCCACCCCCTCCCCCCCATAGCTTAGCCCTTTCTGAATTCTGAAATGCTCATTGATATAGACTTAATTCGCAGGCCACCAGGTTCCCATACGCAACGGGTTAATACTGCTGTAATGATAGGGTTCAAGTAAAGATTTGGGTGAGGGTTAGATTTAGGGTGGTTCTACATGTAGGACTAGGGTTTTAATAGAGTTAGGGGAATGATCTGGGGTAATTTTCCAGGGGTAATTGCCCTAGAACCCAGTACACCATGTCTGTTGAGGTTATGTGACCACAAGTGAGATTTGTAATCTATTGTCTTGATTTATTTTACCTTTGTGAATTCTGGCTAGAAAGTCTCTTTATTCAGTCAGGAAATTTTGTTATTGATTGTGAAGAGTAAGCCTTGTTTTGGCTTTAAAATATGGACTCTATAGGACAAGCAAATAATAGTCTGTAACGTTCCAGTCATTGAATGTAGAGACAGATGAATGAAGACCTTCCTAGTGTGAAGGTATCTGTATGGTACAGAGACATTTTACCCATTTGCAAGCTCTCCTGGGGCCCGTTTCATAAAACTTGTCATCAGTGGCAAGTTGTCATAGATGTGACAAGCTACTGAAATCCTTGCATCTGATTGGCTGAGAGCAAATTTGTCATATAAATGTGGCAGTTGTCACTGATAACAAGTTTTATGAAACGGGCCCCTGGTGTCATTAAAAAAAATCATTGTATAGGTGCATCTAGTATCAGAATAATACATTCACTTGCACCTAACCCTACACACAGTATTGCACGCAATTTTAACCCTTGATAGTGTCTTTAAATTTCTATTCATATATGATATATTAGTCTAGGCCTCAATACAGTTACAGCAAGATTATTACAGATTTATAATGACCTCATGATTAAGACACAGACCCCTTTCACCACATGTTCTGCCAGACATATTTACTAATTAGGGCTTTTATGTATATCTGCATAGCAGAAAAATACTCACCCTAAAACAAATGGTGTGTGTAATAGAGAGTGTCTTGTTCACATCATAAAAAACTTTCAAGTATGACAGTGGGGGATTACCCTTGAGAAACTGTTTCAGTGTTTCATACGTACATGGGCGTGTCGTCATATCGCATGCCTACCTTTGTCTCCCTTTTTGTTTCCATCCAGTCTCGTATAATCAAGCCCTGATCAGACCATAAGGTCACTGAGGCTAATTGTTGGTTAATAATTGTTTATTGAGACAAAACAAATCTCCTCAGAAATTATGCCATATGGCTTACTTTCAGTTTTGATATTGTAGTCTGAAGACCCTCCAGTACGTGATTGATTGCTTTCAAACTTAATTATTGAATGTTTGCATGATATCCATTCTTTGCCCCATGATCATTGGTAGCTTGAGATGTCTTTCTTTTAGAACACTGAAATCAGTTTCCCTTTCTCTGCATACTGAGATTAGGATTGCATTTTCTTTTTCCCTTTTCAGCTCACCTGAGCCAAAGGCTCAAGTGAGCTATTGCGATCGCCCTTTGTCCGGCCTCCGTCATGCGTCGTGCGTCGTGCGTAAACTTTTTACATTTTCATCTTCTTCTTGAAAACCCCAAGACCGATTTTCATCAAACTTGGCAGGTAGCTGACTAGCATCCCTAGGGGGTTAGGAACTCAATTTGTTAAAATGGGCACCATGTCCCACCCAGGGTGCCCCCAGGGGGGCCCAAACCCCCCAAAATTAAGGAATCTGTAAAAATCTTCTTCTCTAGAACCTGGGCCCCGTTGCTAGAAACTTTGCGTTTAAACGCAACTTGCAACTGATTGTCAACTGGCCAATCAAAATCATTGTTGCATGCATGTCTTCTTAATGGGGCAGACCCTGAGCCAATCAGAATGGTTGTTTCAAAATTAGCAATTATTTGCAATTGATTGCAACTTTCTTGCAACGGGGCACCGAAGTGATAGAGCTAAGTTTATACTATGAGTTAGTACATTGATGACTGTAGTTTCAAGTTTGTTCATGGCAGAATCAGGGGTGCCCCCCTTGGGACCCAGGGGAGGGGGGTGGGGAGGGGTCCTAATGGGGCCTAAATTGTACATTTTCATCTTCTTCTTGAGAACCCCTTGACCCATTTTCACCAAACTTGGCAGGTAGCATCCCTAGGGGGTTAGGATCTCAATTTGTTAAAATGGGCACCATGCCCCACCCAGGGGGCCCTCAGGGAGGCCCAAACCCCCCAAAATGAAGGAATCTTTAAAAATCTTCTCTAGAATCAGAAGTTATAGAGCTAGGATAATACTATGAGTGAATACATTAATGATTGTAGTTTCAAGTTTGTTCATAGCAGATCCAGGGGTGCCCCTCTTTGGGTCGGGGGGGGGGGGGGGGGGGGTTGTGGGAAGGTCCAAATGGGAGCCTGAATTGTACATTTTCATCTTCTTCCTGGAAACCTCATGATGGATTTTCGTCAAACTTGGCAGGTAGCATCCCTAGGGGGTCAGGATCTCAATTTATCAAAATGGGCACCATGCCACACCCAGAGGGCCCCAGGGGGCCCCAATCCCCCCAAATTAAGGAATCTTTAAAAAATTTGGGCCCTTATTGTACATTTTCATCTTCTACTTGAGAATGCCTGGTCAAATTTTAGTAGAGCTGTGAATAATTTAGATTAGTGACTGCGTGAAAGGTGAACTTGCAATACTCAGGTGAGCGCTAGACCCGCGGGTCTCTTGTTTTAAACACTATTGTGGAATTGTCACATGTGACACGCATCAAAGATGTCAGGCTTCTGTAGAATGGCCATCATCGACTCTAAGATCACGCATCCAGAACAGGATATGTGATAGCTGAGTTGGCATTACTTTTATTCTCAACACTTATATTTATTATGGTGGTGCCATTTCCACTATATCCATAAACACTTGTGCAAGAATCAGTGTATTGGATATGTTTCCACTTATCATATCAAACAGTGCTTGCAACTGATTGACAAATTGCCCTACATCGACGTAAATGAGCACTGAATTGATCAGTGTTTTAGTAGTAGCCATGATAAAAAATCATGGGCGTACATACAGTGCTTTACGATACTCAAGTCCAGTGCTACAGAGTAACCCACATGTGCATGTAAGTGTAGTTCGACTTAAAAGTGTACCTGGCTAATAAGCATTTGTCATGCATATAAACTGTAAACATAGTATATTTTGCTGTTTATTTTTGAGTTGGCAAATCGTGCGTCAACCAATATTCGCCAAATTTACAAATTGCAAAAATATCACCTTCTGAAACACAAATGATTATAGTGCGCTGTGATAGTGTAAAATGATACAAGGTGGTAGATCAATTAAGTAATTTGCCTCGAGAAGCACAGTGTACTGTAAAGCAAGGCATGTTAAAGTGCATTTTAATTTCACGAATGTCTCGACAGCAAAGATTTTCGAAATTAAAATGCACGTTCTTGTCTATACAGTATGCGTTGAATGCCAGTGACAATTTTGCGAAAGTTTTCATTCTGCATAAATATCTAATTTCAAAGTGTTTGAGATCATGCACAGTTTCTACAATGATGGCCCAATATCCTTGTATTCACTTCCCTTTTACTTTCTCTTGGGACAGTCCCTTCGTTTGAGCAACGCCGCTCTGGGACAGACCACAACAGGGAAGCTCGTCAACATCCTGTCCAACGACGTCAACCGATTCGACCTGGTAAGAACGGAGAATTCCATGCCATGGCGGGGGCTCTCCCTCTCTCCCTCCCTCCTCCCCTCTCTGCATCAGTCAACACTGGGCGATTTCAAGTTTGGTGCTAGTGCTCGTGCTATCTCCCACACAACTGCCTTCATTCAAGCTCCGACACCTATGGTCTGATCAATGCAACGATTCCGATCAAAATTATCAATCTCCAACACTAGGTGTCGGCATCATGCCACCGTGAAGTCCGCACCGAAAAAATAGTGATCGCACATTATTACAGTCAAATATTAAAAGATGTAGCCGTGAGTGCTTAGTTTTAGACTCTTAATGAGGAAAATAGATTGAAATGCCACAAATTTCATCCCTTCTTTGAAACATAACTATCTTAATTTTGCTCCCAGGCTCAAATTTATGTAGCCATGTTTGGAGCGTTCGTGTACATGTATATGTGAGTGACCATTGCATGAGCAAAGACTTTGCACGTTTTATGTGCATCTATTATGGATGTGAATGTAGGTCTCGCCAGTGTTTGTACTGAGATAGCACTAGCACGCACTAGCATCAAACTTGAAATCACCCAATGTGTCTGCTGGTTGATTTGACAAAATGAGGCATGTTTGTTTCAGTGATTTCAAGATCTCTGAGATGTTTTATTTCACAGGAAAATGTTTCTCTCCAGGAGAATAAGTCTCATGACTAGAGTAATACTGTAATAACACAATATCAGTTGGAATGATGACAGAAATACAAAATATCAATAACAGGTTCTCTGGAAATACTGCAGTCTCTAGAACTTTCTGGATTTTAGTTGTTACGATATTTTTTTTTTCTTATAATCGATTTATACCTGTAATCAACCAAGTTGGCCACAGCAGTATCCACCAATCTTTCGCACTAGAGTGAATCGCATGCAACTTGTTGGAAAATGCAATAGCTATGGCACGATGGATCATAACATAACATTCTACCTGTCTATTACTGAATGGGGAAGGTGCTTCGGGAATAAAAGTTGTTTGCATATGATCAAAATCAGTTTACACTTTTGATCTCAAAATACTCCATAACAACTCGTTATCCTGGCAAATTGTGTCAGCATGACAAGTTTCTTGGTACACCCTTCTGATGTATTGCAAACAAATTCCAGCTGGGGGAACTTTAATATTTAGCCCTTCTGAGAAATATATTTTACCTTTAATATGATCTTGGTTGAACCCCGGAGACCTTCTGTGAAAATGACAAGTGGAAAGTCAACTCACAGTAAAACAAGTTTTTAGGTTAATGTTTCAATATTCCCCATGTCATTTTTATGTTTACATAAGTGATTTCCAATCCCCCCCCCCCATGGTTTGATTTTGACACGTAGCATTCAAAGAATCAAAGGAAATTCCTTTATAGTGGCAAATGTATATGAAAAAAAAAGGCAAACAAACAGTGGCAAAGGTCTGTATTTGCTTTGTTGTAGTTCACGGGTGTGAATGCACTGTTCAAATAATCATTCTGTACAAACAAAGACATTGCGTGTCTCGTAAAGAAATTAGGTCTTGGTTCATGCAAACAAACCATGACGTTGTAAGGAAGCTATTATAAGAACTTTATGAGCTCACCCAAGCCAAGGGGTGTATTTTACAGAGCCTTTTCTTTAAAGGATAAGTTCACATTTGGAGGAGGAGGAGGAGTATTCTCATCATCACTTATGTCTCCTTTCCCAGGTGATGCTCTTTATCCACTACCTGTGGATTGGCCCCATGCAGCTAGTGGTCCTGCTCATCATCCTCTACCGCAGCATGGGTCCGTCCTGTCTGGTTGGCTTCACCATCCTCATCGCCCTGGCCCCCCTCCAGGGCTGGATGGGAAAAATCTTCTCCAAGCTCAGGTATAAAGTAGTCGTCAGTTTATGAGTTTTATACCTTCCTGAAGGCTCCGTGGACCAGAGTAAGGTTGATGTTATAGTGATGCCAGTGGTGGACATGGTGACAGTGATAAGGATGGTGGTAGAAAGGATGATGGTGATAATGATGATGAAGATGATGGCTTCACCATCGTTGCCTTGGCCCCGCTTCATTCTTGGATGGGGAAGTTCTTCTCCTAGCTTAGATTAATTCTGCATCAATTTCTGCTTCCTCATGGCTCTGCTGAGTGATGGTGATGGTGATGGTGATGGTGATGGTGATGGTGATGGTGATGGTGATGGTGATGGTGAGGGTGAGGGTGAGGGTGAGGGTGATGGTGATGGTGATGGTGATGGTGATGGTGATGATGATGGTGGTGGTGGTGGTGATGTCATGCAAATGTTATGGAAATGGATGTACCCACATCATCTCTTTGCACTGCATTTTATAGTTTTCAGTAAATGAAATCAGCAACACAGGAGAAATAGTCATAGTTGCTAGGATGTTACTAGTAATTCATCGTCATTGTTTTGATTATCGCCTTGTTCTGGTTTAGGGGGAAGACAGCTCTGCTGACGGATGAGCGAGTGCGAATCATGAACGAAATCATCTCCGGGATGCGAATTATCAAGATCCATGCGTGGGAAAACCCCTTCTCAGAGCTGGTAAAGAAATCCCGGAGGTAAGAAGGTTTGCTCTGCCCACTGAAACCATGGTTTGGAGCAGGTAGTGGTTAATTATGACCAGAGTCAGAGGAAAACGCTGTTGTTGTTGGTGGTGGTGGGTTGTTGTTGTTGTTGTTGTTGTTGTTGTTGGTTTTTTTTGGGGGGGGTGGTGGGGGTGGGTGGAGGAAAGCATTGTTTAAAACAAAAGAAGCAATGTGCAGATTATCATATATCTTTATCAGTGGTCTTTAAGTTTTACAGATGAAATTCTATGAGTGTAGGAAATCTGTAATCCTATTCAAGGGCCAATAAATTCACTATCTGTCTTCACTGTGCAAGTATTTAGTCTTGTTTGTAATCTGTGTGTCTTTCTCTATTAGTACAGGAAAGATAATAGTAGCTCCATTTTAACTGTCTCACTTTTTTTCTAAGCACAATTGTCAAAATTTGATCAGAACTGGATGAAAATTAGGGAAGAATGTAATTGTGAGATTTTGCTAATTTTCACCAAACAATTTTTGAACAGTCAATATGAACATGCAAATGCGTAAGTTAGCGATATCATCAGTTTGTATATAAAATCTGAAAGTTTCTATTTTCCATTTTTTTTTTGTTCAAACAATTTATATCAATTGTTTGAGAACTGTTGTGCAAAAGTTTGCAAATCTTGTCAACTTCATAACTTTGTTTTTTTAATTGGATTTTGATAAAATTTTGTTAAATTTTCATTGTTGTGCTTGTAATTTATTTGTTTGTTTTAAAATCACATTATTTCTGGTCAAGAAAAAGGATTGTATAGCATTGGTTGAGACCTGATTTCAGGTTTCTAACAATTTTTTGGTGAGGTAATGAGAAACCTCTCATGAAATATAAAAGAGCATTTAATTCCAAAAGGAATTCAATGATTACTTGGTGAAAATTGGTTTTGAAATGGCTGAAATATCCAAAACAGAGCAACCCTAATAAAAGGTGGGACCCACTTTATTAGGATTGCTTTGTTTTACTTTGTTTTTGTATGTCTCAGTCATTCCAAAACCAAGTTTCATCTCATAAACATTGAATTCCCCATAGAATGGTGTGCTCTGTATTTTTTTCATAAGTGATTTCTTGGTATTTCACAAAAAGTTAAAAGCTATTAGTCCTTATCTCTATCAATACTCGACTATCCCTTTAAATGTTGCTTGTACTCATTGAGTCTTGCCATCCTTCCTAGATCACACACATACAAAAACATTCGTTTCACTTTGCTGCATTGGTAGGAAAGAAATAATCAAGATTCTGTCCTCCACCTGTCTGCGTGCCTTCAACCTTGCGTTCTTCTCCATGGCGGCGGTGATCATCTCGTTCGCAACGTTCACTGTGTACGCCTTCACGGGCCACGTGCTGCAACCCAGCATCGTGTTCCTGGCGATCCCGCTCTTCAATGCTGTTCGCCTGACGGTCGTGCTCTTCATCCCATACTGCATTATGTACTGTAGCGAGGGGCTCATCTCCATCAAACGCATCCAGGTGAGGCGAGGGGTGTGTAACCACGGAAACCAAAAACTAAGTAGTGTTCTCCTTAACCCTATTCTAACTGGGGGGGGGGGGGGTCAAATTGACCCCCCCCCCCCCCTCGACGTTTCGCGTCACGATTTCGCAACGCGCAAAGATTTTGCCGCGTCGTTTCACGACTTTTTTCATTGAAGTCTCCCGCATAATCTGAGACCAAAATTGCGACGTCCGGGTACACCGTTTTGAAGTTACGTAATGTTTTGCATATGCATGTAAACCAAAAAACAGCTAAAATTCATGATATCGTGTGCAAATCCAATGCAAATTGTGTTTTTTGGTTTAATTGATATAAATTAGATTATTTCATCTTTTAACCATTGAAATTTATCAATTCTAGTGTAGATAAGCCTGAAAAAGTGCCTGCAACAAATTTTGGCAAAAAACAATAAAATACATAAGAAATTAAAAAAAACAATAAAAAACAAAAGAAATTGATTTTGATTGTGCTAATTTTTTACAAGAAAATTGTTTGATGTGTTTTGAGGAATTCTGACACAAAAAAAAAATTTAGCAATCCTCCAGTCTTTTTAATGGAGTTATAGGTGAAAATATGATTTCATGCACACATTTGCATAATTAATTTATTAAAAATAGGAAGGCAATATTTTCTATTGTATGACCATGTCATCTTGTAGTTGACATCCAGCTCTATCTTCAGGCAAAATTTCGCGGCGATCGCACAATCGGCGGCCGAGATCTGAAGGGGGGGTCAAATTGACCTCCCCTCAGTTAAAACTTGGTCTCAAATAGCCCAGTTAGAATAGGGTTAATGGTCTGTAATTGGTTATCGTTTATCCAGAGATAACAGCATTTGTTTTTTCCTGTTATCTAAATATAACAAAACAAACAAGCCTGATGAGCTTTTATGTTCTTTATGTGATATCTATACACATGGAAGCATGAGCACAGTATCTATCACATTCATGAAACAAATATCTGTTGTGATATTCTGATGATATGAATTATTGGAAGAAAATTTAGATACGACTGTTTATGTAGCACTTACCATCTGACTGGAAAAAATTGATAAAGAAATGAAAGAGCTACACTTCCATAGTATGCATTTATATACTGCTTTCTGGTTGCTGTTTACAGTGAATGTAATACTGTAAGCAAATCTTAGTTCATAATATGACTCATACACTGCACTGTACCGTTGATACGTGGACAGTACTTCTCATTGACAAGACATGCATGTTTGCAGTTGATGTCAGTGTAACTGCATGCAGTGCTTGGAATATTCAATTGAGTAGTGACCACATTTTTTTGAATCCACACAGGGCTTCCTCGTGATGGACGAACTGAAGACGCTCAAACGCTCACCGTCGGTTTCCTCCATTTCGTCGGACACCAACCTTCCCGTCGCCGAGCAGATCGGTGAACCCTTGGAGGAGGATGAGATGGAGGAGAGGAATAAGAACCAACGAGAGAAGGGAGTGGAGGAGACCAAGATGGAGAACCACAACCATGTCGACGTTGAGGTCGGATTCCGTACCGGCGCAGAGGAAGACCGCGGGCAATTGAACCATCTTATGGATGGCCAAGTCGGGAGCAAGGAAGAGGGGGAAGGGAACCGGGAGAAGGAGGAGGAAGATGCAGTGGACCCAGAGGATCTTGATGGTGGACTGAAGATGGAGGTGGCGGAAGAGGGCGTCGCTCTCCGCGTCCCATCTCCCCTCTGCCAGGAGGATGAGGAGAGGGAGGTCTTCGTAAGGAATCTGCAAGGGTCGTGGGAGACGGAGGTGAGCGTGAGGGCTGGGGTGGGGGGGGGGGGGGGAGGGCACAGTGCTTATTCTCACTCAGTCAGCCACCCTGGGGCTTCTGTAGGCACAAATAACGTATGTGACAGCCCTGCTCAAAACCCACAAACGAGTTGGCCAAAATGAATTTCCACTTTCCTACATAGATTAATGGGATAAACTCTAAGCTTTAGAATGATACATAGAATGAATTGGACCGTCGTAACACATGAGAAAAATGATTCAAACAAGAGAGGGTTAATAGGTGTGGTTTCATAGAAAAGAGAGGAGAACAGAGGATTTAAAGATAGAGTCAGGCAGGCGTCTTCTGCACCAGTATCAATGAAATTGTTTCACTATTTCACAGTGAAACAATGCCTGTCCCCCCCCCCCCCAAAAAAAAAAAAAGTCCCGAAAAAACATCCAATATCTCACCTAAAACAAATTTACCTAATTTGGTCCTAATCAAAAGTAAATCCCATCTTTTATTAGGACCTCTTTGTTTTTGAATATCACAGCCATGTGAAAGCCAATTTTCATCAAATAAACCTTGAATTCCTCTTAAATTAAAACTCCATCTCAACCCACACCACAACATCCCTTTAAGTACCTGTCAAAATTATTTTTTAAAAAGACATGTGCTTGAGACTGACATTCAGTGGGGATTCATTTTTACATCAAAATTACATTTTTGTTTTCATTTGCTGCACTGAGAACTGGACAGTGTCATAAAATTTGACATCAATTGCAGGGTTCTTGGGCAATTACCCCCTGAACAATTACCCCTGACCCTTCCCCTGACCCTAACCATAATCCTAAACATAATCCTATCCCCAACCCAAACTTTTAACCCTAGTCCTAGCCCTAACCGTAACCCTAATCTTTACTCTAACCTTATCACTTACCAGTATTTAGCCTGTTGTAATTGCCCTCCGGTGGTAATTGCCCTGATACGCAATTGCAGATATATTTTCTCTACCCTTGTCATTCATTTTTCTCTCCTTATTTGTGTTTAATTTTTTCTTTATACATTTTCTAGTCACAGGGAGAGGGTAGCTCCTTCTCTCTGAAGCATATCAGCTTCCGTGTGAAGCCAGGTGAACTCGTTGCTGTCATTGGACCAGTGGGAGCTGGAAAGGTGAGAGCTCGGCAAGCCTGATCAAATTTTTGTGTTTGAAATCTGTCACCAGGTGTATATGGCGGAAGATTAAAGGGATCGTATAGTTTTGGTTGAGACCTTATTTCAGGTTTCTAACATTTTTTGGTGAGATAATGAGGAACCTCTTATGAAATATGAAAGAGTATGTAATTCTATGAGGAATTCAATGTTTATTTGATGAAAATTGGTTTTCAAATGGCTGAGATATCTAAAAAAGAGCGATTCTAATAAGGTGTGGGACCCACACTTTATTACGATCATTTTGTTTTACTTTGTTTTTAGATGTTACAGTCATTCCAAACCCCATTTTCTTCAAATAAACTTTGAATTCCTCTTAAAATTGTATGTTTTGTACTATATCATAAGTGTTTTCTTGGTATCTCGCAAAAAGTTAAAAGCCCAATTCTCATCTCCACCAATACTGTACTATCCCTTTAAAATATGTTTCCAAAAATATATATACCTTTATAATACTGTCATTCTGTTTTCTTCCTTCAGCTTTTTGTTGAAATTTGCCAGGTAATTAAGGAAGACTTAATGGCCTCTGCTGGCTCCTCCATTTTCTCTCTTAGAATTTCCTTTTTTAAATCTGTTTTTTTTTTCCTCTCCATTGTGCTTGTTGTTCTTGTACATGTATACTGTTACCAAATGTAATGTTATTATCTTTGCCTTGTTCTTTATTACATGTATTTCAATGAGAATTTGAAAATAAATGAAATGAATGAAATGACTTTTGGTTATTAGTTTATTGCTGTTTGTGGGAAGAGAAACCAAAGACATAATTGCTGACATGAATTTGCAGAATTTATCAAGTACTCGAATGTATGTAAGTTTCTTGCATGACTTTTATCTCTTTGGGCATTTTAATGATGGTCAGTGCTATTGCTTCAGATTATCCAGTTCACTGAGGCAGTGGTACTGTAAACGACCTTGATATTTTCCTGCAATCAATGTTTTGTGCTGAGAGTGGTTCCAAAAACATATTCGTAGGTTCTTTTTCATTCTGCATGATCAATGTACAAGTGTCAGTGCGTTAAGAATTTACAAATACATATTTTCACAGATTGTAAAATTTGCACCAGCCAAAATGAGCAAATTTTTCTTTTTTACTGCAAATATTTCCACATTTACATTAGTAAAACAGTGGTTTTATGCACACATGTACACTAGGTATATACTAGTTGTATTATCACACATGCATTGACGTTGACTGTGATGTATCATTACAGCCTGCCACAGGGCATCATCTTGGCAGAAGTTGCAAAAATGTAATCCTTCTTTGGAGTTCAAAGGAATTTTTAAGATGAAAAATAGTTGTGATTTATGTTTGTGAGTAGTATATCTGTCCTACCTAAAAAAAGATTCTTTCAATTTCTTTTGTCAGGCCATTGTTTTTAGTATTCTTTTGAGCACTTCCATTCCAGCGAGATATATGTATTTTCTTCAACTCAGCTATGAAGTCAATGCACCTGTCAGTACATGATGGTACCATTATATGTCCATTCAATGTAATTCCATGTTTTGTTTTGATTTCTTTTATTCAACCATCAGTCAACTCTGCTCATGGCGTTGATGAATGAGTTGCCGAAACAGACTGGTGAGGTAGTTTTCCACGGAAAGTTGGGATACACCGCACAGCAGCCCTGGGTCTTCTCAGGCACACTAAGGGATAACATTCTCTTCGGCAAGAAGTTTGACGCCGACAAGTACAAGCGAGTTCTGACGGCCTGTGCACTGAAAACTGTACGTCGTCTTTCCATACATGTTTCAGAGTTGTTAGCCTGTACTGTATGTAACATAGCCATTCTGTTTGAGGGTGCTTTGATTGATTGATATCTTACATTTTTTATAGGTGAAGTTGCTATGAAATAGTTTGAAATTAACACATGCTTAAATAGCTATTCCTACAAAAGGAAGAATGCAGATGGTCTGCTACATGTGATTAAAGGGACTGTACATTACTGGTTGAGGTGGGGATTCATGTTTTGAACATTCCTAAGTGAGATAATGAAAAGCCTCTTATGAAATATGAAAGAACATGTAATTTTAAGAAGGATTCAACATTTATTTGATGAAAATTGGTTTTCAAATGGCTGAGATATCCAAAAAAAAGTGTTCATAATAAAAGGCGACATGCCACAACTTTATTAGGATCTCTTTGTTTCACCTTGTTTTTGGATATCTCAGCCATTTCAAAACCGATTTTCATCGAATAAACTTTTGATACCCCTTAGAATTGCATGCTCTTTGCCATCTCATAGAGTGGTTTCTGAATATCTCGCAAAACGCTAAAAGCTAAATCCTCACCTCGACCAGAACTGTACACACCCTTTAAGTGTGAGTTTTAGCTTTTCAGAGCACAGGGGTTGTGAACCGTAATGCTGCAGTGTGGCATTTGTTTGTCATAACCCATCAACATTGTCAGAATACATTTTCTGTATTGATTTTAGTTAGATATGATTAGTTTGATTGTTTGTGCTCATCTGACGGGGCATGATTGGCAGTAAAAAGACCTACGACGTATGATAAATCATGTTAAAGTACTCTAAACTGGTAAACCTTCTTTATGTCTTGATAAATTTTACTCTTTCAAAGAATCAGTGGAAAATGTTTCTAATATTAGTTTATAGACCTTATACAGGGAGTATGTGGTCACACACTCTAAGAATTAAATAAAACAAATTGTTATACACTACACATGGTAATGAATTCTCTTCACATTTTCATTTTTTTTTTTTCAGTTGTACACATTGATTTTAATTCTATTTCTGAAGCTGGCAAGCTTTGCTTTTGCTGTAGAATAAAGGAGGTACAAACATAGTACTCTGTATTGTTTAAAATGACTAATTTGTTTAGCGGTATACTCTTTCCTGACCTTTGACCTTTCACATTTGCCTTTCTTTCTGTAGGACCTTTCTCTCTTGCCTGACAGCGACTTGACCCTGGTGGGAGACAGGGGCATCACGCTGAGTGGAGGTCAAAGGGCAAGGGTCAGCCTGGCGAGGGCGGTGTACCACGACGCAGACCTCTACCTCCTGGATGATCCATTGAGTGCAGTGGACTCGGCAGTGGGGAGACACCTCTTTGACAAGTAGGACATTTTAAAGGGATGGTATAGTTTTGGATGACGTGGAGATTCAGCTTTTAACGTCATGTGACTTTATTATAAATCCACCTATGAAATATTAAAGAACATGAAATTCAAAGAGGAGTTCAAAGTTTATCTGATGAAATCAGTTTTGAAATGGCTGAGATAGCCAACAACGAAGTAAAACAAATTAAAACAAAGCAATCCTATTAAAGGGTGGGTCCCACCTCAAGGATTGCTTTGTTTTGGATATCTCAGCCATTTCAAAACCAATTTTCATCAAATTACCTTTGAATTCCTCGCAGAATTGTGTGCTCTTTCATATTTCATAAGAGGTTTCCCATTATCCCACAAAAACAGTTGGAAACCTGAAGCCCCATGTCAACCAGAACTATGTCATCCCTTTAACACACAACAATTTATCAAAAGGTGTAGGAGATCAAGAATATAGTGTTCATTAGCTCACCTGAGCTCTTGGCTGAAATGGAACTAATGCAGTCACTTTATGCCACTATTGCATCACGTGTTACCTGTCAGCTCTTGACATTTTCATTGTCTTGGGAACCTGGTAGTCAGATTTTGACTATAAAACTTGTAGGAACCAGCATTGCTGGTACAAGTAGGTGATATGAAGTTGTTCAAATGGTCTGGGTATTCCTCAAAAGGCCCCAAAGTGAGGAGACTTAAAAGATCTCCTTCAGACCAGGAAGTAACACAACCATTTTGTATTCCGTGTAGATATTCTGAGAGGTAGAGAATATGATTATGTTTATGACAGTGACAATAGTGGCCCAGTCAGGCAATAGTAACAGGGAAGACAAATCATTTAAAGTTGATATTTTCTTCATTAAACTGAGATCTGGGTGATTGGGGGCCTAAGAGCAATTATCCTGGGGGTGTATACAAATGGATAGATTGAACATGTGTTCCTCATCCCTGTCAAGGAGTAGGGCCCAATGCAATGCCTTAAAAGATTCAATTTTGACATCTTATTGAAATAGATGGCTCTCTGTTTAACTGCCTCATTCTAAGAGCATTTTCCATAAATCTTCACTTCTTAGATCTGTTTTAGATTTGCCAGCCAATCTGTTTTGCAGACTCTTTATTTCTCAGATCTTTGAAATAGTCTTGAATTCATAGTACCTTTATGTGTAACCTTCTTTAGTCCTCTGAGCCTTTTGGTTAATCCTAGGATTATCAAGGTCCCTTTTTCCTGGAACCCTTTCAATGTCCTAGTCCATTTTTTGCTATTAATCTTTGAGTTCATAGAGCCTGTGTAATATGCCATTCTCAGAATTTTTTGTTTACCATGTCATCTTGGAGCGAAAAATAAAAAAAGAGAGAGAGAGAGAGAGAGAGAGATAGAAAAGAAAAAAGAACAACAAAAATCCATCCTCTGTTTTCTCCAGGTGTATAAAAGAGTACCTGAAGAAGAAACCGGTCATCCTTGTCACTCACCAGCTTCAGTATCTGGATGCTGCGGACCGCATCATCGTCCTCAAAGAGGTGCGTGTCGGTGGTTGTTGAGGGAAAGCTTCAGTGGTCTGTAGACATCTCGCTCATAAAGAATGGTTGTGTTCGATGGTTATCGGCAATTTATGGTACACCATGCAAGGCAGCTGTCTGTAAGAACTATTTGGTATTCTTCCCTCAGTAAATATTGAGAAGAACTGAGCGGGTTTTGAGTTCTATAATGCTGTGCCTATCATTATTGTTTTATTTTGTAGCTGTTTTTAATTCAGGTTTCATTCTAGTCCTGAAAAGGACTGTTGGCTTTAATTTTGTCTGAATTTCAAAAGTAAGCCAATGGTCTTTGGGATACAAATAGCTTTTTTTTTCTTTTAGGAACTCATCCACCCCCCTCCCCTGCCCCAAAGAAAAGCCCCCACCTATCTGTCCTTCTAAGGGTTACAACAGAATGTGTGCCACAAACACTGTAGAATCTACTAGCTCATTAAGCAAAAACCAACATTACAACAGGACTGTGAGGAGCAGTTGTAGGGTCCTTTTCATGAACATGTTTGTGATGATTGTCTGTTAAGATGAGTGCAGTTACCGCGGCAACAATGCAAGTGCTCACAACTGATTGTTAGTTATCTTACTGCTACCATAGAAATTCCAATCATGAAAGATTGCAGTCATTTCATGTCTCTCTTTGAGAAGGGGAACCCCAGATAATATTACTTCCAACAATGTGAGAGTATCGTATATTTTCATCTCCGTCTCAGGGGTGCATGGTCGGGTGTGGCAGCTACAAGGAGCTCCAGACATCGGGCGTGGACTTTGCAGCGCTCCTCAAGGAATACAAGAATGAAGAGGAGCAGGAGACACTCTCCCGGACCAGCTCCCTCCACTCCATCGCAGGATCGGTGGTCTCCGAGATCTCCGCCTTCCCTGGCGACGACATCACTTTGCAGGCAAGAAGATGATTCTCTAGTCATATCATCTCCTCTCTCTCCCTCTCTCTCCCACCCCCCCCCCCCCACATCCTCTCGTTTTATTCTGTGTTTCACCTGGAAAATATGTGACCGTGCATCACAAAAGAACAAAAAGTCGCACACACTGATTTTGTGTGAGGGTTGAAAATATGTGAAATGGGTCAACCGAGCCGATCTTGACTTTTTCATATTTTCTGAAAGAGCAAGTCTTCTTCCACACTATACTAAAATTTGGGATCACAAAACGGGCAGGAAAGTGCATTTTCCAGCAGTTTATCTCCAACATTTTTTGGCAGAATAGTGCGATTAAGTTTAATTTGATAATCCCTCCATTGTTGTTACTCCAGTGGTTTACATCCTGTTTTTTGTCCCATTCATCACACAGCCAGCACGGCTTGGTAGACTTGCGCTTGACAGCGCTTGAATAGACACTGTACTTCAGAGGCTCTTTTCTCAGTTCACACTTTTCCTGAGTGTGTGCCTTCTTTCCAACATTTAGATAGGTTAGAAGAGTCCATTTGGTTTGAGTTATACATCATTTTAAAGCTTAAAGTCTGCTCTTTCAGAATATGCTCTGAACTAAAATTTCATGTCTGGCGACTTTCTGTTTGTTTTGTGATGCAGGGTCACATATGAACAAAAAGTCATCATTGGTACATTGCTGCTCACCGTATCATGAATATAAGTAAAGCTTCCATGGAGGTTTCTCATGCCACCATGCTCAAAGGCATCATCTTTCTGCTAAATCCATTTGATCTGAAATCTTTGGGTAATGCAGCCAGAAAACATTCCTTTCAGCAGAAAACAGTGATATCAGAAGCGGATCTAGAGGGGGGGGGGGGGGGGGGTTGGGGGGGTTGCAACCCCCCCCCCCCCCCCCCCCCCCCCAAAAAAAAAAAAAAAAAAAAAATCCGGGGACCATTTTTTTTTTAATCTTATTTTTTTTTTTAACTTGTAATTGTATTTTTTTCTATTTATGGCAATGACCTCTATACCAAAAATAGTGGTGTTTTAGATGCAAGAAAACGCCATTTTCACACACAGATTTTCAAAAATTCTCCCTACTGTGGGAGGGGGCACACCCCCCTCCCACACCCTCCCCCCCCCCCCCCTCGCTCACTACGCTCCTTCGCATACCGCCCCCAACCCCCTCCTTTATAAAAAGCTAGATCCGCCCCTGGATATTTAGGCTGCTAGCAATAGGTGACTGTTCCAGGAAGTGGCTTTGATGCTATTCTGTGTATTAATGTTGCTGGTACTTAGTGCCCATGAGCCCATACCTTGATACTGTTTAATTTATTCTTGTGTAAGATGAATGATCAGCAAAGAAATCATTCTAGAGGACAAAGAACACAAGTGTCATGAGAATATGTGAGGAATACACAAGTAACTCAATGTAAATTGCGACTTTTTGTCTTTATCAACTGTCAAAAAGCTGATTATGAGACATATCGTCGCTGGGGCGACAAGACCTCGTATCTACAAAATGCCAATGTTTAGGAGAGCCAAAAAACATGGCGGCCAAAGCACTACACCGTATGGGACAGCCGCTCCTTTGACGTGCCATGGTAGCTTCATTTTTTGGGGTAAGACAGCTAGGAGTTGGACGGGACATCACTTAACCAATTATTTGACCATAAATGCAAAAAAGTCATTTTCACCAAAATTGCATATACAAGGTCTTGTCACCCCAGCGACGATATGCTCCATCAATTTTCGCAGAGTTGACTGTACTTACATAAACACATGTGCATACATACAGGCAACCAGGGAGTAACTCTATATGATTTCTGAACTACGTAATTAGATAGTGGTAATAAGCTGTTTCATGTTGCCATGGTAACTGTATCCAACGGCGTAGCCAGGATTTGATCTTAGGGGGGGCGGTTAGTCTGCGAGGGAGCGAAGCGACCGAGCGCGAGCGAGCGCAGCGAGCGAGGGGGGGAGGGTGTGGGAGGGGGGATGTCCCCCCTGCCACGGTAAGAACTTTTTCCATTTTGATGTTGTAAATGGTGCAATTTGATGCATGTTTTTGCGCGTTTTATCGACGTGAAACAGTCGCACTTGTTTAAGGTAGCAGTATATTTTAGTGTAGATTATTATTGAACAATTTGCCTATAAAATGGTATAATTTTAAATACACTTCTTGTATTAATTCTTTTCACTGAATATCATGAACGCGACTGAACCCGAGCGAGCGGAGCGAGCGAGGGGGGAGGGGAGGGTGGGGGAGGGAGTGTCCCCCTTCCCACGGTAAGAACTTTTTGCATTTTGATGTTGCAAATGGTGCAATTTGATGCATGTTTTTGCTCGTTTTATCGACGTAAAACAGTCCTACTTGTTTAAGGTAGCAGTATATTTTAATGTAGATTATTATTGAACAATTTGCCTATAAAATGGTTAAATTTAAACACACTTCTCAATATTAATTCTTTTCACTGAATATCATGAACGCGACTGAACCCGAGCGAGCGGAGCGAGCGAGGGGCGAGGGGAGGGTGTGGGAGGGGGGTGTCCCCCCTCCCACGGTAAGAACTTTTTCCATTTTGATGTTGTAAATGGTGCAATTTGATGCATGTTTTTGCGCGTTTTATCGACGTGAAACAGTCGCACTTGTTTAAGGTAGCAGTATATTTTAGTGTAGATTATTATTGAACAATTTGCCTATAAAATGGTATAATTTTAAATACACTTCTTGCATTAATTCTTTTCACTGAATATCATGAACGCGACTGAACCCGAGCGAGCGGAGCGAGCGAGGGGCGAGGGGAGGGTGTGGGAGGGGGGTGTCCCCCCTCCCACGGTTAGAACTTTTTGCATTTTGATGTTGTAAATGGTGCAATTTGATGCATGTTTTTGCGCGTTTGTCGACGAGAAACAGTCCCACTTGTTTAAGGTAGCAGTATATTTTGATGTAGATTATTATTGAACAATTTGCCTATCAAATGGTACAATTTAAATACACTTCTTGTGTTAATTCTTTTCACTGAATATCATGAACGCGACTGAACCCGAGCGAGCGGAGCGAGAGAGGGGGGAGGGGAGGGTGTGGGAGGGGGGTGTCCCCCCTCCCACGGTAAGAACTTTTTGCATTTTGATGTTGCAAATGGTGCAATTTGATGCATGTTTTTGCGTGTTTTAACGAGTTGAAACAGTCCCACTTGTTTAAGGTTGCAGTATATTTTAGTGTAGATTATTATTGAACAATTTGCCTATCATTTAAATAATCTTCTTGTATTAATTCTTACACTGAATATCATGAACGCTGTCTGCAGTTCAGCAATCAAACAGAAAAAGCATGCACACGAGGGTGTAGATAGGGGCATATACCCTCCCACACGAAGGTGATTTTGCGTTTTCAGACCTGAAATTCAGCGATCTGGTGCAAATTTTTGGTGCAATACTTTTTCATCGAAGTGTTAAAATCACGGAATTTAGCTCTTATTCCGAATGTGCACCATCTGTGTGTATGTATAAAGTCTAGTGAGGTAGAGCTTAGGGGAAGGGGGATTCCCCCTCCCGCTCGCGGAGCTTTTGCGTTTTTAGAATTGAAATAAAGCGATCTGGGTATAGCCACAGTCTACTTCTATGCATGGCGGAAGGGGGGGGGGGGGGAGGGGCGGGCGATCAGGGAGAAGGCTTGGGCGAGTGTTATCTCCACCCTTCCTTGAGTTTTGGGAATATAAGTGATAAGTCTTGTGCACTCAGAATTATTCATATTTTGTGTGTGTGCGTAAATCTAAAAAGTGTACTAAGCTAGGGTAAGAGGCACAGAGGGGGAGGGTTTGGGAGGGGGATACCCCCTCCCAAGCACGAGAGATTTTGCATATTTTGAATTGAAATTCAACGATCTGGTGCACACTTTGAGTGAAATATTCAAAAAAATATCTTATTTGATGAAAGGTTGCAAAGGAGACCCGCTTCATGTGCATGCATACAGTATACACGCATTTTTTTTCCGCCTCCCAAATCCCCGGTCCAAATCTTAGGGGGGGCGACCGCCCCCATCGCCCCCCCCTGGCTACGCCACTGACTGTATCCAACCTCCCGTATGTTAAACCACCAGGCGGATGAGCAGGGGAGCCAGCGTTTGAGGGAGACCAAGGAGGAGGGGTCGGTCTCCTCGCACGTCTACTTCAGCTTCTTCCGGGCTGGCGCCGGAATCTTCGGCTTTCTCATCTTCACAGTCTTCAACATTGCCAGTCAGGTGAGGGCGTTAGTCGTGTTCCCAATGGACCATCAAGTTCAGAGTCCCTGTGTGTAAATAGGGTATTGCTTGTTTCCCAAGCTCTAGATTTTCATTAGATTGTTTACGACATTAATGTTGAATTATTGCCTTTACAAGTGATTTGAATGGATGCTACCCTTATATGGAAACCACATCATCAGGTATGAGTGATTACATATTAACCTCTTGAGGTGGATACATGTACAGTTGAACCTCTCTTATCCGGCCTCCCTTTATCCGGATCTCTCTATTATCCGGACGCAATCTCGCCGTTATTTTTTTTTTGAATAGTTACGGGAGGAAAGGGGGATTCCCAACTCCTTGAGAATTCCTACACAAACACACATGAAATACATATACTTGATACATTTCTTAATAGTTATTTAGGTAAATAATCCCAAGAATTTATAAAAGAAAATGATTTCATTCTTGCAAACACGAACCTCTATTTTGGGGTCTGTTACTGAGTGTAACAATGAAAAGGTTGCAGTATACACATTACTGCATGTGGTACTACAATGGGCTACTGTACATGTGTATGTATATTATGTACATGTATAAAGCATTGAGTCTCCCGTATCCGGCCAAATCCCTTATCCGGATGAGCCCCGGTCCCGACTTGTCCGGATACGAGAGGTTCAACTGTATATGTGACCCAGTATCACTGATTTGTACGAAGTTTCTGTCAGTGTGCTACTTTTCCTTTCTTTTTTGTCAGTGGAAGTGGAAAGTAATTATCTGTATTATTATCCAGGGGCGGATCGAGAGGGGGGCGCACTCTTTATTTTTTGTTTAAAAAAAAAGAAATAAAAAGAAAATGGGGGGGGGGGGCAGGTGCGTCCCCTTTGATTTTCTAAAGAAGCCTCCCCTTTGCGGAATTCCTGGATCCGCCCCTGTTATCAGCAATGAAGAATCTTTAAACTTAAATCTTGAATCCTGAAATCATTATTACTGCATTTATTCACTATTCTTGTAATGGTAATGGTTACTTCCTTGCCAACAAGCATTCACTGCTTTCTTGGCTGGAACATCAAAGAAATCACATATGTGATGCAAATTCAAATCTGATTGTTTTGGGCTCTTGTCCTCAGGCTTTCTTCACCCTGACCGACTGGTGGATGTCCCAGTGGGCGTTTGCTGAGGAGGAAGCTTGTGGCAAGTTGCTGAACAGCTCCTGCTCGGTGAACACTGTCGTTGGGGTAAGTCATGACCAGCCGCTTTCTCTACAATAATATTTGCTCTATACTCCATATGCTGGGGAACCTTGTTATGACAACCTGCCTGGGACCACTGTAATTCCCTCATCATATTGGATATCTTGCCATATCTGGGATAAAAAACAAAACAAAATAACAGGAATGGGACTTGTAAATAAACCTCATTACATTAGATATCTTGCTATATGTGACCCTGTAGCAGGGTTCCACTGTATGTTTCTTTTGGTAGTTTCATTTCTACGATTTTGTGAGTGATCTGACATTTGAGAAATTACCCATGCTGCTGAATGTTGCCTCCTGTGCAATAAATGCTATTTGTATGAGCTCCAAGGTGAGAAAACTTGCTTGCTATGCTTTGTCAAAAGCAAATGATAACTTTATTTTGCACTCAAGTTCGGTGGTTCTCAGTGCAAATGTAACCATTCATGGAATTGTCCTAATTTGCTGACAATCATGGTCATGGAATTGTCCCACTTTGTTAAAAATCATACTTGTGAAATATTTGGTGTATTCAAATGTACTCATTTCCACCTGTAGAAATGGGTATCAGTATAATATCTCGTAGATCTTCACTTCTCAGAACTCTTTCAGATGGGCCGCGATGTTGACGAAAGATAAGATAAAACAAGATTAATATTTAATCTAACTGAGCCTTGGAAGAAAAACACAAATGGTAGAAGCGAAAATGGGCCTCAGGTTGAAATATGTCAAGAAACACAGTTGCAGATGATAAGTTCAGCTAACTTTGATAGGTGATTGTTCATCAGAACAGTCACTATTCATAGCATAGGAGTTCAATTGGTGCCATAGTAGAATGTACTTATCTTTTTCATATCTGGTCCTTCTGCATCAAGAAATAAGAGATTGACATTTTTTTTTTTCAAGCACATTCTGTATCAGAGAGTGTATAGTGATACAATCTTTTTCAATGACCACTTGCACCAGCATCATATGCTCCAGAGTAGGTATCAAGTACTACTAGCATTGAAGATTTGTATTTCCATCAAACAGATGTTGGCTTATTCTTAAATTCACTGGGTTTGTATTGGAGGTAATCTATGATAGGAGTCAGCTTATTGTCTGATTTATGATTTCCTTTTTTTTTTTGTGTGTGTGTGTGTGTGTGTGTAAAGGACATGATAAGTCAAATCAAGTATATTGTCTTTGGTTTTGTGTGTGTGTTTGTATGTGTGGGTTTTTTTTATCTCACAGTGTTAAAATATCCCTTTTTAATTGTCGTGTTGCAATGGTGGGTACCAATTGTGAAAAAATCAGCATGTTTGCTCTAAAACCAAAAGTTTTCTTACTAAATTTTGCTATGTGTAGTAGTTTCATACAAAAATAACTATTTGCATTGCAGGTAGACTTAAGATTTCATTGCATTTTTTAATGTTTGAAGACCCAGTAGTGTGGGGATAAATGGGTGGCCTGATTCATTCACTGCCCACTGGGTCATGCAACATTTGCTAATAGCATTGGTTTTAAGTAAATATGTGCATCGAAGCGTAGGATCATCAGTAGGAGGAGTAAAGGTTGACTCCAGTAGAGATTCTACGGCTGTGTGTGTACTTACATAGAGACCAGTGATGAAGCTGTACACAATGTGATAAGGAGATTCTTTAAAGGACAAGTTCACCCTCATTAACATAAGGATTGAGAGAATGCAGCAATATTAGTAGAACACATCAGTGAGAGTTTGAGGAAAATTGGACAATTGATGCAAAAGTTATGAATTTTAAAATTTTTGTGTTGGAACCGCTGGATGAGGAGACTACTAAGGCTCGTGATGTCATATGAGTACAACAGTATAAAGAAAATGTAAAGAAAATTCAACATATTTTCACTTTTTTCGCATAATAAAAGAGCACTTCTCTTGCCTCTTTCTAAAGGCAATGGGAATAATATTACCCATAACATATGTCAGTAACGAGTCAAGGGAATGTGTACTTTTTTCAAAAGATGAAATTTTGTGAAATTCTCTTTATATTTTCCTTATATTGTTGTACGCATGTGACATCATACACTGCAGTAGTCTTCTCATCCAGCGGTTGCTGCACAAAAACTTCAAAAATTCATAACTTTTGAACAGATTGTCCGATTTTCCTCAAACTTTCAATGATGTGTTCTACTAATATTGCTACATTCTCTCAATCCTTATGTTAATGAAGGTGAACTTGTCCTTTAATATATCTGAGCCGAGACTGGGGCCAGCCTTTCCTCTCCATGGTATCCCCATGTTACTGCATACTTGCCAACTAGTAAGATTTTATCAGATTCAGTAAGATTTTTTACGTTAAAAATAGCAAAATCAGATTTTCTGTCAAAGAAATCAGATTTTAAAATAATATTTAGATATACCTTTCATGTGTATTTTCTGAAGATTTGACCGAAAGTAAGATTTTTAACTTCAGTTTGCATATAAGATAAGATTTTTGCAATCCACGAGTAAGATATTAATCTTGAAATGTTGGCAGGTACAGCTGTATGTTACTGGGTCTCCTTCAATTTCTACCCTCCTCCCAGAATTCCACCTTTGTGGAAGCGATGGACATCGACCGGTACTACTTCCTCAACATCCTCTCCATCTTCCTGGGCTGCTTCATCGTCTTCACCTTCATCCGCACCTACCACCCTCTTCTTCATCATCATCAACGCCTCCAACCGCCTCCACAACAAGATGTTCTCTGCCATCATCCGCGCCCCAATGAGGTTTTTCGACACTAATCCCATCGGTTAGTAATCAGAGACATGCTTATTTGGTTGCTGCAACAAGATATTAGCAGACATGTATGCATACAAGTGCAAATAGATTAGATAGGTAGATAGATAGATAGATACTCTGTAGATAAATGAATGAATAAATAAATAGATAAATAAACAAACAAACAAATAAATAAATAGATAAATAAATAAATAAATAAATAAATTAATTAATTAATAGATTAATAGATGGATAGATATGTAGGTAGATAGATAGGTAGAGCAGGTAGATTGATGGATAGATAGATAGATAGACAGATAGATAGATAGATAGATAGATAAATAGACAGATAGGTAGATAGACAGATAGATAGATGGATAAATATATAGATAGGTAGATAGATTAATAGATAGGTAGATAGAGAGAAATAGACACATAGATTGATAGGTAGATGAATTGAGAGAATATATAGAAAGAGACTGATCGTGTGAATTAGAAGAATTAAAGGAATTTGTGTCATGCAGAGAGAGTGTAGTTACAGAGATTTTGTTTTTTCTCTCTTTTTTTTTTTTTGCTGTTGCTCTCCTTGTATATGATTATATGCTCTATCCATATTATTATGAACATCAAGGGAAATAGAAGGAATTAGCGCAGGATTTATTAGAAATAAAAGAAGAAAATCTCTGGAAGATGTGAATTGAATTAAATTTGAATCGAATTGCTGCGTGGTTTGTTTAGACACTAACAAAACAATGCTAAAGGTTTTTTTGATGTAGAACAATATACTACGGATAGAATATGTTGGCAGTCAAGAATATTTTATTCCTAATTTCTTGAGAATTAATCTTGTAACATTTTTTTTTTCTGTCCAACAGGCAGGATTTTGAATCGCTTTTCAAAGGACATCGGCTACATGGATGACTTGCTGCCTAGTACATTTGTCGACTTTAACTCAGTATGTCCTCTTTCTTTACCGTCACTTGGATACACTTGTACCACTTTTATTTTAATTAGTACTTGTATATATCAACCATCATTTTACGTATGAGCCTGTCAGCTTTTACCAGATCATTATACTCCTGTTACCTGTATCCCTTTGAGTTGACAATAACCATGACATATTCAGTGTACTTCTGCCCTTAAACCCTTTGAAATATACAGGTTATCCAAGTCAGAGTATTAACTGCCTGACTATGTTTTCTTACATTTATTTACTCAGCTTTACCAGTTGATTTCTTTCACATCTTTTCCAATGACGAATCTTCATCAATTCAAACAAGTAGAGAATCTGAGCAGAAAAATATAGTATATATGAAGGTAAGTGAAGAAAGGGGGATTCCATTTTGGCTGTAATCTTTATAGAATCCCATTTTCTTTACTTATCTTCATTCAATTATGCATCATGTTAAGTATCGTTTTTCTTTTTACTCATGGAACATGAAAGTTACCAGTAGAAGGCATTCGTCTTGAAAAGATACTGAGAGATTGATTTTTTCCTTTGCCTTTGTCTTGTCTTGACAGTTTAAAAGCAAATAGAGACTGAAGTATAGTCCTTGTATGAGAAAGTAAAAATTCTGTTCTCTTACAGTCTTGTACGTGTTGGCTCTGAATGTGCAAAATGTCTTCATACAGCATCATTGGTTAAGTTAATTTAATTCCACATACTAAGAATCTTGCTATAGGATTGGTCAAGAGCTGATCACATGATAAAGCGTAGTTCTGCCCATCACATCACCTGAGAAGAAAAGTTTGTTACACTCTATGATGATAGTCATTTTGTTTTGCTGATCTCTTAGTGCACACAGTCCTAATGCGTGACACAACTTACAATTTTGAGTGTGCTCGAAATAAAAGTGCGTTGCACTGTGGTCTATTTTGACCTGGGTCAAGTGATAGACCACAGTGCAACGCACTTTTATTCATTGTCATCTAGGCGCATACGTCTAAAGTAAACTACATAACCTAAGCCCTGAGGATACCCAAAGACAGCTAAAACAGTTTCAGAATTGGAATAAAATGGGAATATCTAGGACCCTAGATGTAGTATATAAAGCAGATCATCAACTTTCAGTTTCAGGCAGTGAGACAAACTATCACTTCCTCGGTGATCTGAATGTGTACGCTATCTTTCCTCAGCTGTGCTTCCGAAAGATAGCTACATCCAGATCGCCTCGGAAGTGATAGTTTGTCCCATCACCTTCACCAACATTGATTATTTGCTTACTATTGACAGATCATTTTGTTATTTCATTGCTCCTTCCTCCTTGTCCTCCTCCTCCTCCTCCTCCCCGTTACAGATATCCATCCAGACCGTGGCTGTGATTATCACCATTGGCATCTTCAACCCCATCGTCTTCATCTTCACCATCCCCATCGGTATGGCTTTCGTCCTGGTGCGTCGCTACTACCTGGCATCTTCTAGGGACATCAAGAGATTGGAAGGAATCAGTGAGTTGCAGCACCAAGACCACGCCAGGGGACAGGGAGGGTCAAACTGTCCCCATGTCCACCTCCCCCCTCCTCTTTCATAATTATGACCTCTCCCATTTCCCCTTATATCATATCAAATCCCCTTTTTCCTGAAGACCATGGACCACTGAACTCTCAATCACAAGGTCCCTAGTTCAAGTCCCTTTGTAGTAGTGGTTGTACCCCTAGACAACATTTCAATATCCGTGCCTAACCCCACGGAGAGGAATCTAGAGCCATTGGTCCTCCTTTTGCTTAATTGCAAGTGGTTATTCCTTCCTGAACGGTCATATAAAAACAAATTCAAACCTTCCTGCATTCATCTTTCTTAGTCCCTTTCCCCCTTCCTCCTTCATCTCCTTCCCCTCCTTCCCCTCTTGTCCTTGCCCCTTCCCTCTTCCCCTTTCCCCCCTCCCACATCCATCATTCACCCTACCAATTTCTCTTCTCCATCCCCTCCCCCATCAACACTCCCCAATTCTTCCTCCCCCAGTCACCCCATTTTACCCTCCCAACTCATTTACCCCCTACCCCATTCGCTTTACCTCTCTCTCCACCCCCCAATTTCCCAATCCCTGTACCCCATTTTCAATTTCTTCCTTGTTAATTACGTCCTTCTCTTTCAAAATTGACCCCTTTCACTCCCCTCCCTCTTCCAAAAAGATAACCAAAGACATGTATGAATGGGTTTTCAAATGTCAAGTGTGTTCAAAAGAAAAGTCAATGCCTAACACTGTCTTCTCATTTGCTGCTTGAATCAAGACAGTAAGATTTACAGAATAAAACAGCTTTCATGGAAAAAGAGTTCAAAGAATGATGGAATAATGATATTTAATGTTTGAAATGGTTTGATGATCATCTAATTTTACTGCTCCAACCTCCTCCCCTCCCCCTCTCCTTCCCCCACCAGCTCGAAGCCCCGTGTTCAGCCACCTGTCTGCTACCCTCCAGGGTTTGGTCACTATCCGGGCCTTTGGGGTGCAGGAGAACTTCCTCTCCCTCTTCAGCACCCACCAGAACCGCCACACACCCGGGCATGGTTCCTCTTCCCTGGCCACCACCCGTTGGTTTGGCATCATGCTGGACTGGATGTCGGTCACGTTCCTGACTGTGGTGGCGCTCTGCTGCATTGTCTCATCAGATTGTAAGTTTCATCTCTTTAGGGAGAGAAAGAGAGGAAAAAGAGAACAATAATGGACATACCAGCTAATTGCAGCACAATGAAATTAATATAAAGCATCTCCACTGAGCTGTTTTCCCAATATACTCAACCTTACAGGCCGGAGCTGCTAAATAGACTCTGCATTATCCATTCGTTTTATTCCCACTACCAGTTGATGAATATGACCTAGAGCACTTCTTTTAAGGTTTATATAGATTATGACATGAATACAATTAATTGATTACACAGGTATAGTATTGAATGATAAAGTAAATCCCACATAAATATAATGACCCCCCCCCCCCCCCCCCCCCCCATCAAACAGAACTGGTATGCTATTACATTTCTCTGATACAGTCACCTGACACTTCCTCTGAAATTCCACTTTGAATTAGATGCCATGGTTATGTTTCATGGCATATCTTTGCAGATTAATGTGCATATAGCAGTTCTTCCGGGTTGTGGAACCTTGTGAGATTTGTTGATTGCAAAAATATTGACTCAAAAAACTCTCTCCTACTCGAACTATAACATAAATGTGTCTATCAATGTACTTTCCTGTAGCAAAATGTAGCATTTAATTTTGATTTATTTTCCTTGCAGTATTTGATCTGAATTCATCTCTGGTTGGCCTCTCCCTGACTTACTGCCTCACCTTGATGGGAGCCTTCCAGTGGGGAATCAGACAGAGTGCCGAGGTGGAGAACCTGGTGAGCCCCCTTTTATCCCCTCTAGTCACCTTTGACCTTTGACCTATCAAGTCCTGGGGTAATTCTTGCTGTAGAAATTATTGTGTCTTCCTCAAAATTGGTAACTGAATTTTTACTACCTACATGGTATGCTGGAAAAATAGATGGATCTGCTTCAATTCAATGAATCTGCACATAATCAGGAAATAGTGTATGCAGATTCATCAATTCGAGGCAGAAATATCACCTGTGATCTTATAAATTGTGTTACCAATTTTAGGTTAGCTTTATCCATAACATTTTAAAGACTCTTGATATTCCTGCTATCAAAATAAAACATTGTTATGTGCTACCATAATGGGACTCAATTGAAAGGGAAGCTTTTATTCTGTTACTTGAATAGTACAAATACTTTACGAATGGTTTAAAATCACCATGAAATGTGGTTTACATCGGAAGGCTTAAAGACCCGGTAGTGTGGGGAAACATTGGTGGTCCAGCTGAATTGATCTTCATTTGCTTCCCAGAGGGTTACGTTCCAAAACCATGAATAGCGCCCATCAGCCACCAGTCAGAATATGTGCACGGAAGAGTACACTATACAAATGGTGCACAGGATAGAGTGTGTTAGTGAAGGTGCGGCGCGCTCGAGAGTATTGACAATGGTGCGACATGCACGAGGCACAGCCGAGTGCATGTTTGCAACCGTTGTCAATACTCGAGAGTGCGCCACACCTTCACTAACGCCACAAAATAATCCTGTGCATCATTTGTTTTATAAAATGGGTTGAAAACTAACACCATTATTCACGTACCTTTGTGGGTCAATATCAGTCAGCTACATGTAGCACTCGCTCAAAAGTCAAGATGTCCGAAGATGTTCGTCCCAAACATTTACGCACGTCGCACTCGGAAATCCCGCACATAAGTACTGTACGTACGTATAAGAGTATACGTACGCCACGTGTTATGCACAAGAAAGGCCGCCGGCTGTTGTGGCAGCCCGCGGCCCGAACTAGAAGTTGTTTACAGGATTGACAGCGCGTATAGTAGCGCGTGATGCACTTGTAACAACTGATTGAGTGCGCACTGCTAGTGTAAACATTGTGACGTACGTCAGGCCAGGGAGGTGGAAGAAGCCGTGCATTTACTAAAGAAATTAATGCACGCACACGTGACTCATTTCAGCGCTTCCAATTGGCTACATTCTTGAACCCATTTTATAATGATCACTAATGGTCAACTCCAGTCCAGACTCTTTGTGTGTGTGTGTACTTACATAGAGATCAGTGTTAAAGCTGTACGCAATTCTCTACAGGGATTTTGGAAGATATACAAGCCGTGCTAGCCTTCCCATGCCATGGTACCCAGTGCTTCCAGGTCTTTAAGAAACTGACTAATTGGATTTAATGTAACTGATGTACTGTACAGTATTGTTAACTGTATGCCATATTTTTAGCGAGTCTATTTTTTTTTGCGAATTGGGATTTTTCTACATTTTTGCAAGTGGTTAAATTGGCAATTGTGGAGAGCTACACTGAACAGAAAAATAGATGGGTAAATGTCACATTCATGTTGGGATGTGAGTTGATATTTTCGTGTGTTTTTAATTTGGCGAATGACACCCGACTTGCGAAATCAGCCAAAATAAAAGTTGCATGAAATATTCAGCGCATATAGCATTGTATATTGTGGTTTTGTTCTTACTCTCTTCTCTTTACATTCTCACCCCATGTTTCAATAGATGACATCGACAGAGAGAGTGCTGGAGTACACAAGGCTGAAATCCGAGGCTGCCCTGGAAACGGATGACCCGCCTCCGCCGGAGTGGCCCACCCACGGCCTCATCACCTTTGAGGGGGTCTGCCTCAAGTACAGCGAGGACGGGCCAGAGGTCCTCAAGAAACTCACCTGCTGCATCAGGCCACAGGAAAAGGTGAGGAACATTTCATTCGTGAAGATGATGATGATGATGTTGTTGTTTATAGTACTAAATCTACTACCTGTACTACTACCTCTACTTCTGTGACTTCTACTATTTCCCATTAATACTGCTGTGGTACTGCAAATGTTAAAGGCATTATTTACCATTTGTAGATGAAACAAAAACCCACCTTTAGTGCTTGAGAATGGTTCTAAAATGTGAGTTAGGGATATACACAACTCATGTACAAGTGTCAATCAGTATCATCAATGCTAAGTATTGTTAAATGTACAAAATGTGAACAATAGTTACCTGTATCATGAAGTCGTTTCTGGAATAAACCATCTACAGTTAGGGTTTATTGAAAAATAAAGTGTTGTTTCCTTTTATCTTGAAATTTTTGACGGTAGGATGCTGTGCGATACAACTGACCTACACATATGCATCAAATGTTATAATTTGAACATTTTTTAAATCACTGCTCCCAATGGTAAGCAGTTACTTTGATTTTATTCATACAGGTGTTACTGCTACTGACGTTTCTATTCAATTCTCGGTTTAGAAACCTTCAACTCTTTTAAGCTGAAATATAGCCAAGAAAAAAAAGGGGTAACAACGGAAAAGCAGACAAATAACTCCATTGAATCGTATAGGAGCTGCAACTCGCGTGAGACAACCGGAAGCGAACAAGGGCATCGAGGAATCCCACAGTGCATCCGTGACAGAGCTCTTCAGCGTGCGCAGAAATTTTCTGCACATTGGTGATACCGAGAATTGACATCATAATGACTTTCTCTCCGTGCAGGTGGGTGTTGTTGGCAGGACGGGGGCTGGTAAGAGCTCGCTGATGTCAGCCCTGATGAGACTGACGGAGCCCACTGGTGTGCTCAAGATCGACGGTGTGGACATCGGCCGCATTGGACTACATGCCCTCAGGAAACGCATCTCATTCATACCACAAGTAGGTGTTGAGGCCATCATTCTTGAGTCACTGTCATAATTAAAAGAAAATTCCATCATGATAGAATATGAGTACCTGTAATGTCATTATTTCCATTTGGGAAAATGTTCTACATTTATATGTCTTAGGACCTAGAGCAATAACTTTTGTAACGTAATGTCTTACGAATAGGAATATCCAGTAAGCTGTCCTGAAAGAAGAAATTAAAAATTTGTCAGTGATATGAACACTGACTTATCAGACCATTCTGATTCTTGCTTGCAAGTTTCAATTCTTCTTCCAATCTTTGTACTTCCTCTAATTCCACCATTCATGGACACATTGTCTCTGTAAGTGACAGGAAATGTAGGATTCTTGTGTTATGATGAGCACGTCACTGAAGCTACATGTAGATTTCTTTGTCAATGCATTCAGCTGGTTTTTTTTTTCTGTGCAATAAGTGTGTTTTGTTCTATATTGTTTGTTATACACTGATTCCTATCTGTATGATTTTCCATTTTCACTTCTTTTATACCCTATGACCACTTCTGTGGTTAAAGCGCTTTTCTATAAAACCGTAAATTTTTGCATTCATGAAGCTTCCATGAATTCTGTGAAAAGCCTAGATTCATGAAAGTAAAACACAGGCCAAAGTTTTTGTCTATACAGTGCAGCGAATGCCGGTACAATGCTGTACACTATCATGGTCAGCAATTCGCGAAGGCTTCATGCTGTGAAAAAAGGCCACTGGCTTCAACTCGCAAAAGTTTTGTGCCGTAACTGTTTTCAGATTCACAGTATGTGTAACCACTATTATCATTTTCATTATTTCATTTGCAAGGACCCAGTTCTATTCAGTGGTACGATGAGGAAAAATCTGGATCCTTTCAACCACCACACTGATGAGGAAATGTGGAATGCTTTAGAAGAGGTAAATATCTATGAGACAACCTTTTAAGATAAACATGATTTACAAAACAAAGTTTAGATTGTATGAACAATATCAAGGTAAGACAGGAGAAGACAGGACTAGCTATAAACAGACTTTTCTTCCTGAAACGTCTTCCCCCTCAGTAATGGGTGTGTAGAACGCTGCTAGTATGTGATGATGGAATCATGTCCAAACAGGAGTATTTAATCGTGTGCAGAACAAGTTGCATCCAATTCACATGCGATAGATACCACTATGGCTTGATATTGTAATCAATGCAATCAAATATAAAGCATCATGTTGCAACCATGACTGGGTAAGCTCCGAGATTGTAGTACTTCTGGCTAAGCTTTTTGACTAATATTTCACATTTTGGTCATTACCCAACCAAAATTGTGTAATTACAGCATTATTTCACACATTTCCTATGCATTTGTGTATATTTTAGAGCAAAGTGCTCAGTTCTGCAGGCAAATGAGAACTATGATTCGGCTAAAAGGGATGATATACTTTTGGTTGAGTTGAGGTTCAGGTTTCCTTTTTTGTGAGATAATGAGAAACCTCCTATGAAAAATGATAGAGCATACAATTCAAAAAGGAATTAAAAGTTTATTTGATGAAAATTGGTTTTGAATTGGCTAAGATATTCGAAACAAAGCGATCCTAATAAAAGATGGGACCCTAGTATTATTACAATCACTTTGTTTTATTTTGATTCCAGATATCTCAGCCATATTAGAACCAATTTTCATCAAATAAACGGTTAATTCCTCTTAGAATTGCGGGCTCTTTGATATTTCATAAGTTGTTTTGTAATCGTCTCCCAAAAAGTTAAAAGCTAATTCCCATCTCAACCAAAACTATACCATTCCTTTAAGTTGTTGTTGTTCAACATTCTTTATTATATCAATAAACAATGTAACATGAAAAGCCTAGGTTGTCTCCTGGAATAAACAGGAGGCTCAAGGCAGAAACAAAGGACAATACAGAAAAACATTGAAATACATCTTACATAGTAAAAAATATCACACTCAACATTAAACAAGTACAGTTACATAATCACAAACAAATTGAAAAAAAAAAATACATTTATACACAAACAAATAAGAATGTACAAAATGAAAAAAATTAAAATATGAAGAGATGAGTAAAGATGATATCGTCACAAATTCTTCCCCTGCCCTCAAGGTCCAGCTCAAGTCCGTTGTGGAGGAGAGCCCCGAGAAGCTGGAGATGGCGATGCTGGAGGGCGGGTCGAACTTCAGCGTCGGCCAGAGGCAGCTGGTCTGCCTCGCGAGGGCGGTACTCCATCGCAACAAGATCCTCATCGTGGACGAGGCTACAGCCAACGTGGATCCAAGGTGACCAAGTCATTGCCAACTTTTGTGTCTGTATTTTTATGGATGGTGGTGATGGTTTGTGAAAATCAAAATATGATAGTACCATTCAGAGACATATCAATATGACTCCACTCTGATCTATAAGCATCCTAAATGAAAGGGAAATAAAACCCAATATACGTGTGGATTGAGTCAATGTGGCAATATTAGTAGAACACCTCAGCAAAGTTTGAGAAAAATCGGACAATCAGTTTGATAAGTTATGAGTCATTAAAGTTTTGGTGTTGCCATCAATGAATGAGAAAACTTTCGCAGTATGTGACATCATGTGTGTATAATGATATGAAGAAAATACGTTTATGGCAAAAATTTAATTTTTGTTTTTGTTTTTAATGAGAAGTACACATTCTCATGACTTGTTACTTACATATGTTATGGGTTATGTTATTCCTCTTGCTTTCTGAAACATATATGTGCTCTTTCATTGTATTGGGAAAGTGAAAATATGTTGCATTTCTTTTTAATACACTAGCTTTGTATTGCAGTCTGTACATGACTTCTCAAGTTTTGCAGCCTTCTTCTTCAGCAATAGCAATGTATTCTAGACTAGTAATTGCCGCATTCCCGCAATTCTGATATATATTTTGGTATCTATCTCCTATAGAGCTCCTGTGAGTTCTGCTGTGCTCTGTGATGAGAATGATGTGGGTAATAATGATGATGGCAATGGTTATGGTGATAATGATCACACAAAGAGAATAACGATGATGGCTTTTAACATATTTGGGATTTTGTTAATTCTTTTCTCTTTGCAGAACTGACCGCCTTATTCAAATTACCATCAGGAAGAAATTCAAGCAGTGCACAGTGATGACCATCGCCCACAGACTCAACACCATCATGGACTCGGACAGGGTGTTGGTCAGTAGTGATGATTATTTTAAGAATCAACAAAGAAACTATTGCCTCTATTGTAGTTGGCAGTATTGAATTTCAGATCATCAGAGGAAGAATATCCCACACAAATTACACAATTTGGTAAAAAACGTCTTTCGCTTGAGATTGATAGACAATACAAACCATCTCTCTGCAAGGCATGGATCACCTCAAAAGAATTCTGTGTATACAGAAAAAACAAACAAACTTTTGAAGGATATTGATTTAAACTTTTACACTACTAATTGATGAAATTCAATACAAGCTTGCAGGAACTACCAGGAGGCTACCAGCTGAAAACAATAATATTTCATTGGTAATATCCTGTATAATCCTGTATGCGAAGGACCGCATACGTAGCTGTTTTGGTCCTTCGCATTTCAATAGAATGAATTAAAACAATTTTTGTCCCCGCCGAACGAGTTCGAGCAGGGGACTATGAAACGGGCTCTGTACGTGTGTGTGTCCGTCCGTGTGTCCGTCCGTCCGTCCGTCCGTCCGTGTGTCCGCATGTACGTCCGTCCGTGTGTCCGTCCGTGTTTGCGTCCGTGTGTGATCAAAATCTTCAATTTGCTACTTCTCTGTCATTTATGAGCCAATTTTGATTCTGTTTGCTTTATATGATAGCACTACATGGGAGCTTTGAAACTTCTACTCAGAATTTCAGTCGTGACCTTTGACCTTGACCTTTGACCTATATTGTACATTTTGCTACAAAATGCTACTCCTTCGCCATTTCTAACCCGATTTCGATTCCGTTTGCTTTATATGATGGCACTAGGTGAGGGCTTCAAAACTTCTACACAGAATTTTGACCTTTGACTTCTTTGACCTTTGACCTTGATTTTTTGACCTATATTGTACCTTTTGCTACAAAATGCTACTCCTTCGCCATTTCTAACCCGATTTCGATTCCGTTTGATTTATGTGATGGCACTAGGTGAGGGCTTCAACACTTTTACACAGAATTTTGACCTTTGACTTCTTTGACCTTGATTTTTTGACCTGTATTGTACATTTTGCTACAAAATGCTACTCCTTCGCCATTTCTAACCCGATTTCGATTCCGTTTGCTTTATGTGACGGCACTAGGTGAGGGCTTCAACACTTCTACACAGAATTTTGACCTTTGACTTCTTTGACCTTTGACCTTGATTTTTTGACCCGTATTGTACACTTCGCTACAAAATGCTACTCCTTCGCCATTTCTAACCCGATTTCGATTCCGTTTGCTTTATGTGATGGCACTAGGTGAGGGCTTCAACACTTCTACACAGAATTTTGACCTTTGACTTCTTTGACCTTTGACCTTGATTTTTTGACCTGTATTGTACACTTTGCTACAAAATGCTACTCCTTCGCCATTTCTTACCCGATTTCAATTCTGTTTGATTTATGTGATGGCACTAGGTGAGGGCTTCAAAACTTCTACACAGAATTTTGACCTTTGACCTTAATTTTTGACCTACATTTTGTTGTACATTTTGCTACAAAATGCTACTCCTTCGCCATTTCTAACCCGATTTCGATTCCGTTTGCTTTATGTGATGGCACTAGGTGAGCGCTTCAAAACTTCTACACAGAATTTTGACCTTTGACTTCTTTGACCTTTGACCTTGATTTTTGACCTATATTGTACATTTTGCTACAAAATGCTACTTCCGGCGGGGACATATATTACGCACCACGTAATTTCTACTTTTCCTTGTTTTTTGTTGAATACTTCTGATCAGGTTGTGATATTAACATGTATAGTGACACATTAATTTAGTGCAGCAAGGGAAAGTTTGCCCACTTCTTCAAGGGGCTAGACTTGAATAGTTTGACAAATGGAACTCTGCATCATGTGTAGATATTAAACCAAGTTACACCATGTTTGTCCTCATCCCTTCGGCACTGAGAAGCTGCTCACCCGGTCAGCTAGCCTCATAACAAAGATGTAGGCAGTAACAGCCTATGTGGGGATTCTTCTGACTCAAGTTTAATCTTGTTAGCAGTTGCTTGAGTCCACAAAAATTAATGTCGGAGTTCGACTGGACTTTCTCTCACGTTAAGAATGTGTTTCATTCCTTTGCAGGTTCTGGACCAAGGCCGCATCGTTGAGTTTGACGAGCCCTACATCCTGCTACGGAGGGAGAAGAGTCTCTTCAGCCTGATGGTTGAGGAGACCGGGAAGTCGGAGGAGACCAAACTCTTGCAGATCGCTAAGCAGAAATACCGGGAGACCAACCCAGAGGATCCCTACGACTTCTTCAGCAATCGCGTCCGGGCGGGGATTGAGCTCGATGCCGTCCTGCCTCGGGAAGACGGTGCAAAGGGGGACATTGAGGATGGTCCAGAGGAGGGGGTAGTGGAGGGGGCAGAGGAGAGAGTAATGGAAGGGATGGAGCAGGAGGACGAGGTGATTGAGGGCGTGGAAGGAGACGGGGAGAAGTCGATATGAACGGAACAGTGGTGTCTTGAGATCGGTTGAGAAGCGTGCATCGGCTGCACTCCTGCTCATGATGGAAGGGGCAATGGCTGGTTGAAAACTCACTTGCGGAGGTGCCGTGGTTTATTGGTTAGGGTACTTGAGTCGCTGTAAAGAGGAAGTCATGGATTCAAAGCCATGTACACCTGCAGCACTCGCCCTTCAGCAGCCAGGGCAGTCTGTCTGCATTTGGAATATACACAGCCACATGACGGGATGTAAGGAAATGTCAGTGAAAGTAAATGCCACAGCATCATGATGAACAACTAGGCAGGGAGCACTCCACAGAGCATGGAAGAAGCCTCTCAGAAGTTTTGACTAATGACAAGGTCAGTAAGTGTGCAATGTGTTCACTGCTCAGACACATCGCCTTAAGTGCGATAGAAGTAATGTCATTTTGTTGACGTGAATGATATCCAACTCTTTAAGCTTTCGCTGTAGAGAGTGCAAGATGTGAAAGATGAAGTGGTTTATGGATCAGATGAAGCAGTTTCTCCTCTCTCCACAAAGTCGGGTGGAAGCCAGTGCAACAATAGTTGCCTCAGGCACCCCTTGAGTGGTGTGGTGTCTGTCATGAGGACACACCCATTCATTGCCATGGTAACTGGTCAGACTGGACTGCATCCCTGGTAGACTATTGGCCAACCACCTTGATGATTTTTCAAGCTCAGTTATCATTCGTCAACATGGAGGATGTTAACACTGCTAATACACAAAGCGGTTCTGGTCCAAAGTATTGCCAAAGAGAGATGAACATCTCATTGAAAAAATACTCAAAAAACATGCACAAGAATGTTATTTATTGTAGACTTGGTTTTTGTCAACTCTCTCCGAAAATTTACTAGTAAGGATGGTCGAATGCCATCTAGTTCAGAGAGTCAAGAGCTTGTTTTAGATCACAGTTGTGTTGTGTTATAATTTAAGTAGTGTGTGTTATTGAAACACATTTTGTAACTATGAAAAGTGTTTTGTTCATATATCTTTCAAATATGTACGCAGCTGCTGGAAATGTCCTTGCATCTTAAGATACACTCATGTCAAAGACAATGATGATTGCTGTCCTGGGTTACTCCTCGAAGTTTTATTGCTGTAAACACCACTGTTTTATGCCATGCCGTGCCTGAACAACTGAAAAAATATTGTGTTTTTTTTATTTATGATCATTTATGCATTCTAGTGGGGGCCATATCATTGGTGGCCACTTGAATGGGTAATTTTTAGTTTGCTTTGTTCTGTGAGACAGGAGGTGACCTATGAACTTACTGAACTTACTGAAGGGCCGCATCCGTCTTGGTAGTGTACCAATGTAGTGCGGCTAGGGTGAGGAGGGCTTTTCGCCCTTAGTAACCCATTGATAGTCTTAATTCTGTTTTGAAGCTGTTGACTGACATTGCGTGAACTGCTGCTGGGGGGAGATTGTTCCAGTCTTGAATTACCCTTTGACTGAACGTGTATTTCCTGGCGTCAACTCTCATGTGTTGCTTCTGGATTTTGAGTTGGTGTCCTCTTGTGCTCTGATGTGTTGCTAGTTGAAAGATCTCTGTTGGGTTGATTCTATCGATCTTATTGAATATTCTGTAGGTTTGGATTAAGTCTGCTCTTTTGTGTCTATCTTCTAGTGTAGTGAGGTGGAGTTTCTGGAGCCTTTCTTCGTACGGAAGGTGTCTTATGCTTGGGATGAGTTTGGTGGTTCTTCTCTGCACTCCTTCCAACAGTTTGATGTCCTTTTTTAGATGTGGTCTCCACACTTGGATACAGTAGTCAAGATGGGGCCTGATCAGTGACTTGTACAGTTGCATGATTATTTCAGAACTTCTGTATTTGAAGGAGCGTTTGACCATGCCAAGTGTTTGGTTTGCTTTCTTGGTTGCTTCTGCACATTGTTTTGCAACTTTTAGATCATCTCTTATCCAAACCCCCAGGTCCTTTTCTTCTGTTACACTGTTCAATGTTTTTCCATTGATTTGGTACTCATGTTGGGGATTGTTGTGACCAATATGCATTACAGAACACTTATCGACATTGAACATCATTTTCCATGTGTCTGACCACTCAGTAAGTTTGTCTAAGTCTTCTTGTAGCCGTTGTCTATCCTGATCTTTTGCAACTGAGTTGGAGAGCTTGGTATCATCCGCAAACTTACTAACTGTACAGGTGGTCCCATCTTCCAAGTCATTCATGTAGACTATGAAACACAGGGGGCCCAGGACTGAACCCTGGATAACAGAACTGTGTACTGTACTTTCCTCCGACTTTGCTCCCTGTATGACAACTCTCTGAGATCTATTTGCCAGCCATGCTTGGATCCATGCCAGTACTTGTCCTCCAATTCCATGCGCTCTCAGTTTCTCTATTAGCCTCCTGTGAGGGACTTTATCAAATGCCTTGGCTAGGTCAAGATAGATGACATCAGTTGGCAGATCATCAGCTGCATGTTTAGTTAACATGTCCATGTGTAGAATCAAGTTAGTTGCACATGACCTTCCTTTCAGAAAACCATGTTGTGTGTCCTTGATGAGTTGATATTTCTCAAGGTGGTCACTAATACGGTCACGGATAATCTTTTCAATGGTTTTACATACAGCAGATGTCAGGCTAATGGGGCGGTAATTTCCGGCCTCTGATCTATCTCCCTTTTTGAAAATCGGGGTTACATTTGCAGTTCTCCAGATTTCCGGGATACAGCTTTCCTTCAGGGATGAATTGAATATCAGGGCAAGTGGCTTGGAGAGTTCTGTTGCTAATTCTCTCAACAATTTTGGTGTTATGTCATCTGGACCAGCCGCTTTCGAGGGATCCAGCTCTTGCAGGTGTTTTTCTACATCTTCTGGCGTCACCGTAACCTCTGTAAGCTGGAATTTATCTTCGTACTGGAAAGCATTTTTTACAGGTGGTGGATCGTCAGTCTCTTCTGTAAATACTGAAGTAAAGTACTTGTTGAGTTCGTCTGCTGTTTCTTTACCTGGTGGTATGATGTCACCATTTTCATACTTCAGTGGACCAACAGTGTCTTTGACTTTCCTTTTTGTTCTTATGTATGAATAGAAACTCTTGGGGTTTTGCTTTATGTCATCGGCGATCTTTTTCTCAAAGTTGAACTTTGCTTCCCGTATTTTCTTCTTGGCTACTTTTTCACAGGACTTGTAGTACTGGTGGTCCTTCTTGCTTCCAGATACTTTGTACTTTGTCCATGCTTTCCTCTTTTTTCGGATTGCTTTCATTGTAGCTCGGGTCATCCACTTGGCTTTGGTTCGGTTTGTTTTCCTTTTCATAGGGACATGCTTTTCAACTAGGTTGTTCAGTTTGTCATGTAGTTTAGTCCATGCTTGTTGGGTATTGCAGCCTGTGAATTCTTCCTCCCACTTTATACTGTTCAGTCTGTTTCTCATAGCGCTGTAGTCACCTTTGTTGTAGTTTCTAGTGTAAGACGTTGCTTCTAGTTGTACACTACAGATCATGTTAAACTCTATAATTCTGTGATCGCTGCTTCCTAATTTGTCCACAACCTGCAGGTCTTCAATCATACTAGGCTCTGACGTCAGCACTAAGTCCAATATTGAGTCTCCCCTCGTTGGTGTCATGACATGTTGTGTCCATAAATTTTCTTGAACAATTTCGAGAAATTGCTCTCCTTCTTTCGTCGTCCGGAGTAGTTCCCAGTCAACTTCTCTGAAGTTGAAATCTCCCATCACAACTGTTTCTTGTTTTCCCGCTTTTTCGAGATCACGGTACATTTTCACAACATCTTCATCTGAAACAGACGGGGTTTTATACACTACACCAATCAGCAGTTTGTCTCTAGTTGTCACAGATTGGTTTTGGTCACTATTGTTTGCACTGTCCATCCTGGTTTGGCTAATGTCATTGTTGGTGTTCCTTGTCGCCTCTCTCTCAATGTCACATAACTCCACCCAGACAGATTCATGGAATTCAAAGTCCTGTCTTTGTATCACATCAATGCTCTCTTTAACATATAATGCAGCTCCTCCACATCTGACTGTTTTACTTTGTCTGTCTGCCCGAAAAATGTTGTAACCTGGCAATTGTATCTCAGCATTGCTAATTTCACTGTCCAGCCAGGTTTCAACGATGCCTATCAGGTCTGGGTTTTCACTCTGTACTCTGCATTCCAGTTCCTCAAACTTATTTACAATGCTTCTTGCATTGGTAAATAAACACTTCAATTTTGTCTGTCTTGGGTGCTTACATTCTTCATATTTGGGTGATAATTGGTCATTTTGGTGGCTTTTCACCCGAGTTTCTTGACACGTTTTCTTATTCCTTATTCGAAGTTCAGGTATTGTGAGGTGACATTCCTCGACAGCTCCTCTCTGGTGCTCAGCTTTAAATTCTGAAGTCCTGTCTGCACGGTGATGGCTTTTCACCTCAGTTTCTTGACAAACTTCTTTATTCCTTATTCGAAGTTCAGGTATTGTGAGGTGACTTTCCTCGATAGCTCCTCTCTGGTGCTCAGCTTGAAATTCTGAAGTCCTTACTTTAAGGTGATGGCTTTTCACCCGAGTTTCTTGACAGACTTCTTTACTTCTTACTCTGAATTCAGATACTGTGGGGTATAATTCCTCAATATTTCCTTTTTGGTACTCATCTCTGGACTCCATGGTCTTGTCTGCATAATGATGTCTTTTCACCTGTGCTTCTCGACTAATTTCTTCATGGCTTTTACCGAGTCCGGATGCTGTTGGGTGGCTTTCCTCAATACATACAAGTCCCCTTTTGTACGGGTACAAATAGCCGGCCAGAATGTCGGTTGGGCAAATGTCTTGGCTAAACATGGTCCGGATTCGAAGTTCTCCATTTTCTTCCCGGGACGCTCGACTCACAGTTGTCACAGATTGGTTTTGGTCACTATTGTTTGCACTGTCCATCCTGGTTTGGCTAATGTCATTGTTGGTGTTCCTTGTCGCCTCTCTCTCAATGTCACATAACTCCACCCAGACAGATTCATGGAATTCAAAGTCCTGTCTTTGTATCACATCAATGCTCTCTTTAACATATAATGCAGCTCCTCCACATCTGACTGTTTTACTTTGTCTGTCTGCCCGAAAAATGTTGTAACCTGGCAATTGTATCTCAACATTGCTAATTTCACTGTCCAGCCAGGTTTCAACGATGCCTATCAGGTCTGGGTTTTCACTCTGTACTCTGCATTCCAGTTCCTCAAACTTATTTACAATGCTTCTTGCATTGGTAAATAAACACTTCAATTTTGTCTGTCTTGGGTGCTTACATTCTTCATATTTGGGTGATAATTGGTCATTTTGGTGGCTTTTCACCCGAGTTTCTTGACACGTTTTCTTATTCCTTATTCGAAGTTCAGGTATTGTGAGGTGACATTCCTCGACAGCTCCTCTCTGGTGCTCAGCTTTAAATTCTGAAGTCCTGTCTGCACGGTGATGGCTTTTCACCTCAGTTTCTTGACAAACTTCTTTATTCCTTATTCGAAGTTCAGGTATTGTGAGGTGACTTTCCTCGATAGCTCCTCTCTGGTGCTCAGCTTGAAATTCTGAAGTCCTTACTTTAAGGTGATGGCTTTTCACCCGAGTTTCTTGACAGACTTCTTTACTTCTTACTCTGAATTCAGATACTGTGGGGTATAATTCCTCAATATTTCCTTTTTGGTACTCATCTCTGGACTCCATGGTCTTGTCTGCATAATGATGTCTTTTCACCTGTGCTTCTCGACTAATTTCTTCATGGCTTTTACCGAGTCCGGATGCTGTTGGGTGGCTTTCCTCAATAGCTACTAACTGATACTCATCTTGACGTTCATAACATTCCAGAGCTTTGCCTGCACAGTGATGATTTTTCACCTGGGCTTTTTGGTCAGCTTCTCTTGATTTCAAATGTTTGCTGTTGGTGCTAGTTCTATTTACAGTACACTGTTCTGAATTGGTTACAAACTGCGTCCTTCGCCTGGCGAGTTGAGAGTGGGGTTGTACATCACAATTTTCCCTCTCGCTATTTTCAAGTTTTTTTCTCCTTTTTTCCTTCTTCTTTTCAGTTCATCACGTAGTTCACTATCTCTTTGCCTTTGCTGGTATGTCATGTCTGGTCGGATGTATACATTTCCATATGCAGGGTCACTACGTAGCCTGGACGCATTGCTGAGAGTTTTCTTTTTCGCAGACTTTGTTTTCAGTTGCACTTTCACAAGGTTCCCTTTCTGAGTGAGTAGCTTGTCTATGGTAACAACTTCACTTGGCTCAACTTGCAGCTTAGTCTGAAATGAGTCACGTACTGCCTTCTGAACTACCCTTTGTGTGCTGCTTGGTGTGGCTTCGGGTAGGTTACTAATGACTAGGTTCAACTGCCTTTTGTCCTGTTCAATAGCTTCTTTCACAATCTTGTTTAGTTCATCACTCTCTACAGGAGACTCTGATCTTGCCTTATCTAGTTTGGAGATTTGATTTTTCACTGCTGTCATCTCATTCTCTAGTTTGTCTTGCCTTCGTCTGAGGTCTATCATCTCTCCTAACATGGCTTTAGCATATTTCCTGCAGATCTTACAGTGCCATGGGATATCACTCGATCCCTGTGTGCCATACCTGGCATTCTTGTGACGCTTCAAAGAGCGAGGGACATCTGGGCAATTTTGACTGGTTGTAGAAGGAAGATAAGGGCTGGAAGCCATGTATTGGTTGGTTCGTTTTCTGTGCATTCTTGTGACGCTTCAAAGAGCGAGGGACATCTTCTTCTGCCTCATCTTTCCTCTTGCGACGCTTCGAAGGGCCATGGTTAGGGTCATCTCCCGCCAATGATGTTGCATATTTGCTTGACCTCACCCACAGTGCCTTGTTCTTTTTAGGTACAGCTCCCGTTAACCTTCGGAGGTTTTCTGCAGGCACCGTTGCTGGTTTTTGGAGTGTCTCTCCGTATATTATGCGCACCACATACAAGTCCCCTTTTGTACGGGTACAAATAGCCGGCCAGAATGTCGGTTGGGCAAATGTCTTGGCTAAACATGGTCCGGATTCGAAGTTCTCCATTTTCTTCCCGGGACGCTCGACTCACATACAGCTCGTATGCCAAATGACGTCACACAGGCGCCATCTTTCGAATTGGTACCGGATGGAAGCGACTGTTATCCGTCCCTGACTTCACAGACTTTTTCACTACACATCTCTGCTGGGGTGCAAGTGGTCCTTGCCTCACAAAGGATGATGTGCCATTTTTACATTTTGGGAGGGGAAAAAGAAAACATATCTGTATAATTGCAATGTCTGATCTTTGGGAAATCTTGGTGCTTGTAGCTGAAAATATGTTTGTATACAGTGATAAAACTAGCTGCAAATGCAGCTTTGTTGCATGTTAATCGATGTGTTTTATTTGATCTAATTTGTAACATTTGCAGCAAAACAGCTGTGAAACGTTTCTTTTAAAAGCAGTGGAGATTTTATACTGGTTATCCACATTTCTTGCTCATTAAATACTGCTATGGCACACTTTTATGAGACGCAAACAGTGCAATTAAAAAACTGTGTGTAGCAGACAGTTTAAACAGTGCCTATTTTTTTTTTTGGCAGGGGGAAAAGCTGACACGAAAATTTCATTTTTGGCTATCAGTCCCTCTCATTCATTTCAAAGTTGGTTGTTGGGCAGTGATCATGTTCAAAAGACATCTGAGACTGGCTCATTGAAAAAATTAAGAATTATGACTGCACTGTTTGTTCTGCAGGATGATTTGAAGACTTATCATCCTGAAATATTTGTTCTATGTTGTGTGTGTTGTTGTCTATTATTAGTTTGGAAATTGTTCATGTCTTTTTCATTCAGCTTTCAAATGGAAGTGTTGTACAAGGCTATGTATGGGTTCAAGGAAGAATTTTGATAATTATTTAGTTCTGAAAAATGCAGTATTCGAGTCATTTTTTAATAGCCTTTATGTTTAGGGTACTAGTGTTTGATTTGTAAAAGAAAGAAAGAAAGAAAACTCAATATCCAAAGTAATGTAAGGTGTATGTGTTTGCCCTTCTCTGCATGGAGCTGGTACATAATGTATGTATACTTTGCATCTACCAGGTAATGAGGAAAAAACAACAACAACATCATAAAATGTGGCAAATCTCATGAGCAATAAGTATTTTTTTTTTTTTTTTTGCACAACCAAAGACTATCACAGGCGAGGGCATGCTGTCTAAATCATTAGAAACATATTTTGCTGTTTGTGTTTGTGTGAGTGTAGATGTTCACTTATGCATGCCTGTGTGTGCGTATATTTGGATTTGTCTGTAATTTTTTTTCAAACTTTGATTGGTATAGTAGGAATTTGCACCTGTATGTTAAATCCACCTTGATCTTTGAGCAAAGGGTTTCATGGTGAGAACGCGTGACTCTGGAGATATTGCATGAGTTCCATGTTCTTGAAATATTTGGATTTTTAGTCCATGGTTGTAGCAACTTACTCCCCCCCCCCCCAAAAAAAAAAAAAGGGGGGGGGGGTGAGAGGGATGTCTGACCCTTACTATGCTCTGATCACTAGTCACCGCATACATGGTCATAAAATTATGAGAATGGTCAAGAGGAAGGATAGTGTAATTCTCCCAGTTCCTATTGTGCCACAGAGGCCTTAATGTTCGACTTTGGTTTTGTTTCACCCAAGTGAAGATCTTCATTGTTGCTAGTGTTAACACTAGCAACAATATTGGTAAAAGTATTGAAAAAGTGTTGGTAGAAAAGCTTGATAAATAGTGAAAACTAGGTTTATGTGCACTTAAAGGGTCAAGGGCTTTGCATGAAGGGTACACCTGTGGATGCATTCAGCAGAATGTGCGTGTTTGTGTGTTTGTATATTTGTTCTCATAAACGGCTTTAATCGGGGATACTGTGTAGTGTTTCACTCCAGGCTATAGGGGATTCATTTCACACCTGGTATATGCTTGTTTAGAGTCGTATCCGGGCAATTACCCCCAGAGGGCAATTACCCCCCCGGCTAAATGCTGGTTAGTGGTAAGGTTAGAGTAAAGATTAGGGTGAGGGTTAGGAGTTTGGGTTAGGGTTAGGATTAGGATTAGGGCCAGGGGAAGGGTCCGGAGTAATTGCCCTAGACCCCAAAGTTCAGAGTATTTAGAACAAGTGAAAAGCCTCCTGTTGAGGCCTTAAGGGTAGCTTAGTGTTAATCACTTGCCCGTTTTGCATGTCTATGACCTGCATGTACGTAGGTGAATATTACTTTACATTATTCAATAGGGAAATTCAGCATTTTTACATGTCTAACCCTCTACTCTCCCGCCCCAGCTCACCGCCCTGGGCTGGGACTACCAGCGGCAGGGGATGGCTGGGCTCGCGCCCGGTCTGTAAGGCGCGAGGGGATTTGGTTAGTGCACTCGGACTTATCGACACACCTGCCACACCATCAACAATATTAATTAAATTTATTTAAAAACAAAAATTGAACAACCGTTACACCAAATTCATAAATTTACTTTAGTATCTATTTAAGGGGAAAATCTCCTCTTATTAAATCACTTTAAACCCACAGTTGCTCGGCAATTCAACATTTTGATACAATATAACCAAGCATGCGCATAATTCAATCTCGGTTATTTTTTACTTACATGGCCTCGGGTGCAAGTGCAAAAGGGGGGGGGGGGTTAATAGGGAGAGGGAAATTGTCCGCGGAATACTGCAGTTGTTATGAAGCCCTTCCTTCTCTCAGTCCCAGTCGCCGACGTTACCCGGAGCTCCGTCGGTGGCTGCCGTCGTCACTTCGGCCCGAATCGCGTTCGTCGCACCTGCGGCTGGTCTCCGGCTGCGCCTCACTTCCTTCTGGGTCTCCTCAAAACATTAGTGGGCCTCGGGGGTGGGGTTTGTGCACAAGTTACAATCTTTTTTTTTTCCGCTTGTTACATGGCAACTCTTCGGACAGTGGCACGGACGGCGTTCCCCACGTCAGAAGTAATGTTCGGCCCACGGCTCTCTCTCCATTAACAACGCTCAACGTTCACCAACGTTCAAAAAAATTGATGCCAACGGGCTACATCTTCGCTAAGATTTAATATATCTGGCAAAGTTCTCTCCACATGGTGTCCAGAAATCTCTCTGTAAGTGTGTACCAAATTCTCCTGAAATCTCTCGATGAAATCTCTCTATAAATCTCTCGATGGAAAATCTGTCTTCTGAAATCTGTCTTCTGAAATCTGTCTTCTGAAATCTGAAGTCTCAAAATCTCAGAATCTCAAAATCTCAAAATCTGTAATCTGTCTTCTCCCTACAATACATGCCCTTTTAAACTAACCCTTAAATCCCTCCTACAATTCCATTATCCAATCATTTTAATTAATTTCCCACACCTGAATTATTGACAACCCTCTTTCGACCAATCCGCTTACCTGTCCCCGACTTGACCCTCTCCTCTCACCTGCGTAACCTATTTGCGTCTCGAACCCAACCTGACACTCTCCCTTCCTCCTAATATTTATAAAACAAAACCCAGCTTCGCTACGAGCCCTTTAACTTACTCCTCCAGCAGGATTCCCGATTTAACTCACACTACCACAATATTCTCGTTAAACACCTCAACTCCTTATCAAACATATACTCCTAACATCCTGCCAATCCTATCTATTTCTTTGTCCTTTAAAAAATCACCTGATGTCTATCAAATGTCCTTCTTCTTTATTTCCTTTGTCTGGTTCCCTACACTGTCCTACCATGCCCTAAGCCCGCTGTTTGAACCCTATTCCTTCCCTTTTATCCCCTTTATTCTTTCACCCTGTGCTTTGCCCTATCTACTTCATGACCCTCTAATTTCTTATTATTCCCTTTATAATGCCTATCCTATTCGGGAGCCCCCCCCCCCCCCCCCCCCGTTTTTCAGCTCGTTACACATGTATCATCGATTGTTGTGTATGTACCTACACACTACATGAGGCCTAATTTTTTACTTACTAAACTGAATTTATATGATGTTTTTTATGCTTTTCAATTTTGATTAGTCAATTTATCACAGTAAATAAAAAAGCTAATTTGTTGAGGAACAAATAATGCAATATGTCCGGTTACCTTGAGCACACTATTGTATCCCCGGTTGAAGCGCCATAAGAAAATGTGTGTGTGTGTGTGTGTTTGCGTGTTAGATCTTTATGATGCATCAATAGTCAGGCCAGTATTACTATTTTGCAGTTCATGCATTCCATATTAATCTGTTAGTTAATAAAATCTAATGTGTATGTAGCAAAGAGTATAATATATTTTGTGTAGAGATTACCCATGTAGCAATGTTAACAAATCAAAGTTGGTGATTTTTTTTTCTTCTTCTTCTTCTTCTTCTGTCATGCCACATTCAAGCTAATCCCATAGCAGAATATACTACCGTTTGTAGTGTTGTGAAGTGATGTCACCCACTTGCTTAGATGTGTCATCGTGATCTAAACTGAATTATGTGGCAAGATGATATGTAGGCCTATGGTATGCATAAAAAATCTTGCACTGCAGGGTGTGTATAATGATGAGCTTGATTGAGCCTGGAAAGAAACCTTGTTCTTATAACTTTTACGTACTGCATGATTTGGGCCCAAACAGTGCAAATTATATAGGCCTATACTGAAAGTTGTAGTGAAATCGTCCCTTGAATTGTAATAGTGCAGACAATCAGTGTCTTTTCAGATAAAGGTGCCCGTGATGTAACTGTTGTTGAGAAATGTTTTCCATTGAGTTGATATAAAGCTGCTAAAGTATTTCAAGACCCAGTGGTGAAACCTTTTTGTTAATGTGCCATATACCTGTATGAAAGCAGATCTTGTAGTGTTAAATGACATAAAAACCATATAAAGCCCTAAATTTCCTTATTTGTGTAAATAGCAGAGGAGTCTCTATTTCCTTATCTGTGGGTATCAAGAATGCATGAGGTCAAATCAAACCAAATTGATTGAACAGATGTCTAAGCATGCCTTATTGCTTGTTGATTATATTATCTGAAGACAGGAAGAAGTCAGTGTTATGCTCTTCTTTTTAGTTGATGTTACTTCAAGTATTGAGAACTATACATTAAAATCATATTTTAGAAAAGATATAATACACTCAACCTTGCTGAAGTCAAATCTATTTGGACTGAAGAAATAAGTGTGACTTAGAAAAAAAAAAGACTTATGAGGGATGTGTTCAACTCACTAAAATATAAAGAGAAGAGGACTTGAAAAGACTGTTGAGGCGAGGTTGACTTAAGCAAGGTTGACTGTGGTTTCTTGCAGCTGGGAGAATCACAGAAAGCTTGACATGTAAATACTTTCAGATCTGTTAAGTAAAGAACAGCTACCCTAGAGTACGTATACCTACCTTGTTCCAAATGTGGCGTTTTGTGTGTCTACAATTACATGAAGTCTTTCACCTATAGTGTGTCACAAATGCATCATTCGTGTCCTGTATACGTTTCATGGCAGTTGCTGTTGTACGTATTGAGTGTGTATATATCCCACCCATCTTGCCCCGTAAGAGGCTTTGAGGTAAATAAAGATATTAAGTTATATATCTGCAAAATAATATGTCTCCAATTTTAGTTGATCTCAGCGTCATATATTGTGCATATCACAAGTCAACAAGACTTCACCTGCAAACTTTCTCATGCGATGAAGTTGCTTTACTATTAAATCACAACATTTGTGACCGTGCATCACAAAACAAACAAAAAGTCGCACCCCTTGATTTTACGTGAGGACTCAAGAAAGGTGAAATGGGTGAACCGAGTCAATTTTAAGTTTTCCACATTTTCTGAAAGAGCTACTCCTCTTCTACATTATTCCTGAGTTTGGGACCATAAATCAAATGGGAAAGTGGGTTTTCAGTAGTTTTTCTACAACCCCTTTTTTGGCAGAGTGTTGTGATCAGGTTTTTCTTAGAGGCCCCTTTCATTTCTTGAAAATCCTTTGCACCCTCTTCACTTTCAACTCTAATAACTTTTTAAAAGATGACGCTACTGCTCTGAAAGTTGACATTTATCGTGGTCAGAATGTGGTAATTGACCATGCTCAATTTCAGCTTAATCTGAAAGTCCCTTAATTGTTGGTGCAGCAGTGGTTAACATCATGTTTTTGTTCCATTCATGGCACAGGTAGCACTGATTAGTAAAGATTAAGCAGTTTAATAGGCCCTGTACTTCAGAGCTTTTTTTCTCAGTTCACGCTTTCCAGAGTGCGTGCTTTCTTTTCAGTATTTATATAGTTCAGGAGAATCCATCTGAATTGAGTTATACATCATTCTAAAGCTTAGAGTCTGTTCTTTCAGAATCTGCTCTTAACTAAAATCCATGTCTGGCGACTTTTTGTTTGTTTTGTGGTGCAGGGTCACATATTATACTACCTGCATGCTCACTGTTGGGGTGTCATCAATGGTGAAAAACAAACAAACAAACAAATAAACAAGAACCAAAACCTGAAAAACAAAATCTGAACAATCAAATGTCAGAAACAAACAAAATACGCACAAACATATTCCGTGTTGTTCATTTGTCATCAGTGAAGGTGATTTGATCAACAGTGTGCTTCCAAACTATTAAAGTAAATGACTGAAAGTGTTCTTCACCCCAACCAATAACATACACCTGATGCCTGAAGTTTCACTACTATCATTCATGAAAGACATTTGTAAGACCAAAAAAATAGGCCCAAATGGAATATGTAAAGGTTACTGCATTTTTTAGATAGCCAATGTTAATTCCTTATGGTATCAGAAAAATTTCTGCCAAATACATTACATGTACAAACACAAGATTTGGAAATCAAACATACACACTTTATGAAACTTAAATTAAGAAATAACAGTTAACACCTGTGTATCACACAAATGTAATATATCAAATGTAGGATTGTTGTTGCTACAAACCCAAGCTTCAACCACAGACTTGGGGGAAAACTCCTTCATTGCTATTCTGAGAATTTTGTCCAACCCAACTGGTCATCTCATCCTGTGGTCAGTCTACACACCCTACCTCCCTAGGAGCCTAACCTCTCCCATAGACATTCTTCTTGATAACCTGTCTCCCCATTGTCTACAAGCTTGGTGCTTAGTTTCTCCCCCATCATTCCATTCATCATGTAATATGTAGATCACTGGTGTCAGTGACCCATGGATAACCGTGGTCACTATTAACCTACACCTTTATTTTATTCTAATTGAATCCCTGTATTTTGAATATTGTAGATTAAGCCCCTCCCTCTAGTATATCATTATAAAAGTGACCATGTGCTTTGAAAAGGAGTTCTCTCTTTCACCCTCTTCGGGTAGAGACCCATAAAGCGTTGGTCTCCCTTGCCATCCCTCTTTATGGGCGATATATGGCCGTCGGATAGGGAGCACCTATTATACCAAATATCAAATCTTATATCTCCCATCGTCGCCTGGAATATCATCATCCTGATTATAATTGTCATATTCATATATGATTCCGGAGCAGACATTCCTTTGACTAAATAAAGAGCCCAGAATTGGATACTCTATGAACTTGTCTCTTGGTCCCTTTTTTCAAGCGTCGAGAAAACGTTTCATACCAATGTAACAGCGACATTTTAATACGCCATCAAACAACAACTAAAAAAATAAAAGGTGTTACACAAACATATGGATCAACTATAAATCTTTTCTAGGCTATTCAAGAATCAAAGGGAGTAGGACCTGCCAGTACTAGAGTAATTTGCATAATTATCACTTTTCAGTAGTCAAAAACACACGAAAAATAATAAGCATGACTGGCGCCACATTTTCAAAAGTGAGGGGTGGGGTTAGATGTGGGCCCACTTCTGGGTTTCATGAACTAACAAGTGAAAAAAAAAAGGCCTTCAGCCCAACTTTTTTATTGGTGAAACTTCCGGGTTTCTTTAGAGAACAAAACAAAGCAAACAAAACAAAACAGGCTTTCCATGCTCACACTTCAAGGTTTCATTCTTCTCATGTCACTTTCAAAAAAAAAAAAGAAAAAAAAGTGGGGCCCAAATTGCATAAATGGTGATGCCCTATGTCTTTATTATTATGTATGGTGCAAAAAAAAGTGAATATAAAGAAAATATAAGTAAAGGGAATTCCGCAAAAAAAAAAAAATATATATATATATATATATGAAAATTACACATTCCATTATTGACATATGTTAAGAGTAGTAATCATTCCCCTGCTTTTGAAAGCGGTTAGTCAAGTGCTCCTTAATTACGCTAGAAAAGTGAAAGCATGTTGAAATTTCTTTATATTTTGTTTAAATTTTTGTCCACAAACTACGTCATGAACTCCAGTAGCTTCCTCATGCATCCAAAGGTTCCAACACCAACATTTTAAAAATTAATAACTTTTGCATTGATTGTCCGATTTTCCTCAAACTTTCACTGATGTGCTCTACTAAAGTTGCTTCTTTTACTCAATCCGGATTTCTCATTGGGTTTTCATCTAATGCATGCTTTAGTAAAGTCAACAGACTAAAAGGGATTGTTATAGTATTAGTGGAGATGAGAATTCGACTTTTAACATTTTGTGAGATACCGAGAAATCTTTTATGAAATAGTACAGAGCATACCATTTTAAGAGGAATTCAACTTTTTATAGATGAAAATCGGTTTTGGAATTGCTGAGACATCCAAACACAAAGTAAAACAGAGCGATCCTAATAAAAGGTGGGTCCCGCTTTCAAGAATGCTCTTTTTCGGATATATATATATATAACTTGGCCATTTTAAACCCGATTTTCATCAAATAAACGTTGAATCCCTCTTGGAATTACATGCTCTTTCATATTTCATGAGAGGTTTCTCATTATCTCAAAAAAAAAAAAAAAATATTAGAAACCTGAAGTTAGGTCTCAACCAAAACTCTTTAATAGGGGTGGGGTACGCGGCTTCCTTTGTATTCATTTATCCGGTAGAGGGAAACGCATGCGTTGTTACATAACTTCGTGGGAAACCGTTTGATTTGTCGCTGTCCGTTTTCTCATACACACACAGTACATGCTTACGTGTGTGTGAACGTGTGTATCGACTACGATCATCAGCGCATACACATAATACCCAGACACAACAATTACGAGTACAAATGTATATAATGTATAGTAAGGGTACTAGGTCTCGCGCAGGGACGTAATGATCGCGCATAGCGTAACTGCGTATAGCAAGCATTAATACGCGTAAGACTAAGCGCAAAATTTGCCGATACGCCCATGGAATAAACATACCTGACAACCGCTAAAAATGAGAAGGAAGCAGCTAAGAAATTTGGATTTCAAACAAATTTTTCACTAAATTTCCAATTTTTTGGAACAAATTTTTCACTAAATTTCCAATTTTTTTACGTTATAATTTACCTACCTTAGCTTAAAATCTTTTTTTAAGGATGTTGTAGCCAAGACGTGTCGTCTCGCTTGTCTCGTTCGTATGATCGTAGCCGATAGAATTCGTATTTTGTTCGATCGATCGTTTATAATATTCTACGAAAGCCGAAGCATGTTCAGCCGCAGAGAGGGGCAGACACTTTCACGCATGAAACTACATAGGGCAGCTGCGCGATCTTTACATACCCCGAGAAGGTGAACGCATAAAAAAAAGTCCGACATACAAACGGCGACAGCGCACTACTCCGTCATCGTATCATCAGGAGATTCTGGGAGGTGATTTTTCTGCATTTTCGTGATATTCATTGAGAAATTCAGGTACGATTATGGAATAACTTCTTTTATAAGAGCATTTCAAATTTTCGTGCGCGATATCTAGACCCCTCAACCATACATTATTTAACGCCAACGGTCGGTTTATCGATCGCTCGTTCATTGTGCGTTCAGCTGTGTTTTGATGTCTGTTCTACAGAATTCACGTTTTGGTCAGAACAGCATACTAAATATCACGGAAGGACCAGGCAGTAATTCCTCCTCATTTATATCCTAGTGCAGTGTGTAAGTGTTGTTATCGTAATGATAATCTCGAACCACGAATTTATTCGGGGCGGGTTTGCTCCGCTCCCGAAAGTGAAGTTTATCAATGAGAGAGCGCATTCATTCTTACGCAAATGGCGCAGTCCCATGCATTCACTATGCCGTTTGTTTTGAATGATACACTGAAAATTACATGCATTCGCCTTAGTTAGGCAACTGAGACCATGTTAGGCCTATGCAAAAAGTCCCGCTGCCTACTGATGGTGAGACTTGAAAGTATTTGCCATTCCCTTTATCCTAGCATAGCCCATAAATAAGTGAGATACAATTGTAAAAGATGATCTAACATTTGCAAATATAATTTCTTGATCTTGCTTCATGCATAAAACCAAGAGAGAACAGCATGACCGGTCGACCGTGAACCGGCGTGATGACCGACATCTGGATCTAGACCTAATTCTTATTCTTACACATGTATGTATTTTGTGTGTATCTGTCAGTGCTCTGTATGCATGTGCGTCTGCGTGGTGTCTGGTTTTATGCAGAAAAGGTCTTTCAATTTAAAGCCAAAACATAGTTCTGGTACGCCTGCAAAATTTGTCAAATTTTGCTCCCAAAATAATAATGTAAACTTTACACATAAATTTAGGCCTGTGTGGAATAATGCTGTAATAACTAACCCCGGGGCGCTCCTTGTGCACAGTTAATTATACTGTGTGTTTCGAGTTCGGCATTCGGGCTGGTCGCAGTTATGTAATATTCTAATAACAAGATATTCGTTGGGTAACCGTCTAACGACAAAAATGCAAAATATTGGCCAAAAAGGTTTGCCGGAGTCGCAATCTCAGAACTTTCTATACCCGGGATATCGGGATCAGGCTAACTTGGACTCGGAGACAACTCGGCCTCGCTTTGACGGTAGGGACGATTTGTCCCTCTGGATTACACAGTGTTTATGAGAGCGCTTCACGTTCTGGCTGGTCGCAGTTATAGGCCGAGTTTCTACAACATGCGCATCAAAGAACCTCTTTAGCGCGCATGCAAAATAAATGTGCGCTTATCAAGCACCTATGTAAAGAATATGGTGATCATGAACTGTGTGTAAAATATATGAAATAGGGCCGAGTTTTCCCTAAGACCAAGTTAGTCTGGATCCTTCTGGAATCCTTCTGGAATATTAAAGTGGGTATACCGACCACACTTCTGATCTCAAAATACTCCAAAACAACTCATTAACCCTGCCGAATCGTGTAAGCCAGGAAAGTTAACTGTTAGACTCTTTCGATATATTGCAAGTACTTTGGTATGAAATGGTGCCAGACGGGTTCTCAAAACCCTTACCAGCTATGTTTTCACTTTAAGGGCTGTGAGAATATGTATGTCACCAGGTCACCTTTCCCCCTTCTTTACCACCCCCCCCCCCCCATCCTAATCTGTTGTTTACCATCCTAATTTTTGTTTATTTTTTTCCTCTGTCTTTATGTTTGTCACCAGTGATAAACAATTAGCAATCTAGAGTCACTATGGGAAACTGGCCCTCCGTAAACTCGGAATCCAGCACGGCTAGCAGCCTGAGCAACGTGGAAGAGGCTCAGGAAGAGGAGGGATGTCTAGAGGAGGACACCGATGAAGACAATGAGGGGGAGGAGATGGCGGACTGTGGTGCGTCGGAGAAGAGCTTCTTCTCCGAGGAGGAGATTCTGCCGAGGGAGGACTCGGAGAAGGACCGGGGACTGGAGTCGTCGCAAGATGACACGAGTGATGAGGATGATCTGTACGAATGCGCACGGCAAGGTGTGTCTCCTTTTGAAGAACCAATTTGACACCATCCAAGATTTGCATACATTGTAGTTCTAGCCTACAATGTTCACTGTAGTAACTCACAGCCCTCTTGTTGCGATTTGTCACTGGTCAGTTAAGCCTTTGTGCTCTACAAATTTTCAGTAAGCAGAATAAGTGAATGTGGTTGGTTTATCAAATCTTCCTGGATTCTTATTTTGTTTTTGTTTCTGTTTTTTCCATAGGATTGATTGATATCAGACTTGGACACTCAGGGGGCACACAAAATCCTGTTTGCTTTGAATTGATAAATTTTATGAGAACCTTTTTATGTTCATGCTCAGTTTGTGTTATCAGTCATGTATTGTATGAGATAATTTAATCTATTCATTAATAGATAGTTTGACAGAGTCAAACTATGTCTTCATATTTTGCACGATCATATGGCCATTCATTCAGGAGTGATGTCCCCTATTGTCCTTTAAATCAAAAGTTAGAATGCAAACTCACAAATTTACAATTTGTTTCTGCTGCATGTTGAAAATTAATGCTAACTGTCAACCTCATTTTTTAGCAAAATAAAATTTTAGTTTGTACAAGTGATATCAACTATCAAAAGAGCCCTGCAAAAGACTTGTATGTGCACATCAGCAGGTCTCTTTGATAGTAATATGTCTATGTATGTCTTAATACAACCCTGGCTTCAGTGATGATAAAAAGCAAACATTTTTGAAATGTCGCCACAGGCTCTGGCTTCGGTCTGAGCATAGACTACCAGCACCTTCGAGATGACAGTGATGATGAGGCTGATGACCACAGTGATGATGATGATGAAGATGAGGAGGAGAAAGAGATGGAGGAAGACGATGAAGAGAAGGTCTGTGAGACCAACGGATTCGACGAGGTCTTGTCGAAGACGGAACAGCAGGACTCGTTCTCCTCTCTGCCTGTTCCGCCGCCACCTTCCCCACACTCGCCATCTCTTGTGGAGTCTCTCATGGAGAATATGCCGGGGTAAGAATCTGCTCTGACTTGATTGCCCTCTTTTACACTTGCCAGTGGATGTTTCTGTCACTTGGCAGCAGAAGTTTTCAGCTAACTTGGGATGACGCAGATATGTGAGCCATTGCCCTCTCATAGAAATGAGCAGATAACTTTATAAACATCATGTGGTAGCTTTATTAGATAGGTACTGTTCAACTTTCGAAGCGGATATTTGTAAAGAGCAGTGGATCTACAATATACCTTGTCAATATTCTCAAAAGGCTATTTCAGCAATGAATATTATATCAGTGACTGCTGGTAATTTGTGAAATTATTGATATATTTTTTTTTCTGAAACTGACACTCAAATTAGCTTTCATATAGCATATAGGATAATGATCATCTTGTATTCTCAGTTTTCATCTAATATGAATTTACATTTCAGAACATCAAGGCCTCCAGAAAATGAGTTGAGTGAGCCGATGCAGTTTCAAGAATACCAAAATAGTAAGGATACTGTTCTCATTGTGGCTAAATATATGTACATACCATCATTGCCACTGTTATTATCTTCATCACCGTCATCATCATTTTCATCAACACCATCAATTTCATATGTGCCCTGTTCTGACTTAAGCATTTTCATAATGATTATTTTTTCTCATTTATTAATATCAAAATATCTGTCATTGTCATCATCATCATACTTCTTGAACATAACCTTTCTAACCTCTTTGTCAGACCAGTCTATTTCTCCCTCAAGTCCTTTAGTTGTTGAATTGCTCAAAACACCCTCTGCTTTGGATATGTGACCTTCGAATGAAAGTGTGTAATAATGAACAGTCCACTTCAAAATGAAAGCGAGCAAAACTCAGCCATATTATCCACCTGATAACTAATCAAATGACCTATGATAATTTCACCTATGTACCATTGTTGGTAAATAGGCGCAAATCTTCAAGAAATATCGTTGGTAAACTTATTTAGTGTAATGTTCTTGCACCATGTCATAGTGATTAAAGTGTGTTAAGTACATATCAGTACCAAAGTCACTGGAATCCACAGCTGCAGATATAGTATGCAGTAACGGGGGCCTACGCCTGATGAGCAACATCAAATAAACTTCTTATGCTATCCGTGGATATTATGTTATCTTCCTGTTTATCTCATCCACAGTTCCAGATGGATATAGCAGTGTTCCTCACGAGGAGATTCCCGCCGAGTTAGACGGAGCAGAGAATGTGGTGCCCCCAGTGCTGGCCTGGGAGATTGATGTCGGTGACTTGACGAGCTCAAAAACCAGCAAGAAGCGAGGCGCAAAACGTAAGAATCAGCAAGAATAAACAAGGTCAATGGAGATGTGCCTCTACTTCTGTAGTAGTTTGTTAAACAGATCCCCTTCCCATTCCCACCACTTCCAAGAAATTCATACTTAAAAATCAGACAGATAGCTTTCAGTATGCCATCTCGGGAGAATAATTTTGTTATTTGTCTAACTTTAATTTCACATGTGAAGCAGTATCCCCATGATATGAGACGAGGAGAAAATATAAATTTTAGAAATCATAGTTACCCCTAATTGGGTATCATCTGTGTTGATTATGCTTACCTGGTATCTACTCTCATTGAATGCCAATTTTGCTTGAAGTTTTAGATTACTTCTGTTTCACACTTTACACGATAACTTTACCTCTTCCAAACTTTGCCACCCATCTCATGGGTGAAGCCACATTTCCCAAAGTTTACACTTGCAGAAGATTTCATACATCTGCACCTCTTTTGCTCGACAGGCTCCTCAAAGCTGGCATCTCAGAAGTCCTCCTCCAAGGGAAAGAAAGTACCACCGTACGATCCTCCAGTGGTCTCCACAACAACAGAGCTACTCAGCCAGAGAAAGTGTCTTGATCAAAGCAGATGGTGAGCATGAGCAAGGTCAAAGGTTAAAGGACAAGTCCACCTTCATATGCATAAGGATTGAGAGAATGCAGCAATATTAGTAGAACACATCAGGGAAAGTTTGAGGAAAGTTGGACAATCCGTTCAAAAGTTACGAATATTTTAAGTATCTGACTAGTCACTGCTGGAAGAGAAGACTACTAGAGTGTATGATGTCACATGCGTACAACTATATAACGAAAATAAAAAGAGAATTTCACAAAACTTTACTTTTTGAATAAAGTGCACATTTCTTCGACTTGCTACTGACGTATGTTAAGGGTAATATTATTCCCCCTGCCTTCTGAAAGAGAGAAGTCGAGTGTTCTTTTGTTATGCGAGAAAAATGGAAATATGTTGAATTTTCTTTATTCTTTCTTTATATCGTTGTACTCATGTGACATCACAAGCTATAGTAGTCTTTTCATCCAGCCTTGACTGAGCAGAAACTTCAAAAATTCATAACTTTTTAACGGATTGTCCGTTTTTGCTCAAACTCTCACCGATGTGTTCTACTAATATTGCTGCATTCACTCAAATCACATGTCTATGAAGGTGAACTTGTCCTTTAAAGTGGAGCTCACTTGACTAGACAGCACATTTAATGCACTTCAAAATCACAATTTGACCCTATCCAACATGGTCTATGCCCAGTAGTTAGTCATAACCTCAGTACGTCTTTTCGTACCATACCTCAAATGAACTTTTCCTCCCTCTCTTGTACAAATCCAAATCCAAAGCTTGAATACTCTAATCACAATAACTCCTCTAATCTGGACCTCCTTATTCCCAATCAGGAACCTCTGAATCGTAGTTGGTTCTTCAAAAAGCAAAACAAAACAAAAAGATAAGAAGTTGAAATAGACACCATGGAATCAGACTAAACTGCATGTTTTGTTTTGTTTTGTTGTTGTTGTTGTTGTTGTTGTTTTTTTTTGGTTGCTTGTTTATAGAATAGAAAGGTAGCACTTTAGTGATACAGGTTGTGCCTCACAAATGATAGGATTTTGTGTATTATTATCATTATCATTGTTACCATCATCATCTCTTTTATTATCATTGTGTTTTTCGTCTGCTGGTTTGATTTGCAAGAGGATAGTTTGTTAGCACGTTTTTTGTGCAAAGTCCTAACTGGATCAATGAGCTTGTTATCATTCACTCTGTCTTACTACAGTATTCATCACATAATCGGGCCAGGTTTGGAGTAGCAAACACGGCCCCTTTAAGCGAGGTGCCCGATTTCGCGATGAGCACTCACCATACACTAACGGCATACGACATGTACATGTAGTGCACACGCACACACACACACACACACACATGCATACTGACGTACTGTACATGTACATGAATACACAACCACGCTACCCCTCGGCGCGACCCTCCAGCTCTCCCTGCACATGGTTTTGCTTATATGTAGGGGAGAAGAATGTTCGCGAAAGCATGTGTTTCGCAATGGCATGGATACTTATACACGGCACTTTCGTGGCTATGCATGTACGTGTACTGGATGGACGGAGGTCAAAACACACCAGTCCGAAGCTTGCTTTGTAAGTTCGATGTAAACGAGAACTGATAGGGAATCTTTGAAATATTGTTGTGGTATTTCGGTAGATTTTTTTGTGTAAAATATCAACAAAATCAAAGATCGCTTGAAGAAAAATTGTCCCGTTTATCAGAGGTCCCCGCCCGATTATCCAGTGAAGATAACATGCATTGGAAATGTTTCTGGGAAGCGTATGTCATTTAAGCGAGGTTCCCGATTATCAGATGCCCGATTATGCAATGAATACTGTATTATTGTTGTTGTTGTTATTATTATCATTATCATTATTATTATTGTTGTTATTGTTATTATTATTATTATTATTATTATTATTATTATTATTATTATTATTATTATTATTATTGTTATAACGGTGGTGATGATCATTACTACGATTGTTATTATAATCATCAATCGCCAAGGTTCTGCATCAGTCGTCCACAGTACAGCAAATCCTGTGGCCTCTCTTCCCTTGTCTCCTGCTGGAATTACCTCTACAGCACCCTGGGAGGGGGCACCATGGCCCCCATAACCCAGGAGCAGGCACTCACCGTCCTGGGATTCAAGCCCCCCTTTGGAGAGATCCGCTTTGGTCCCTTCACCGGAAACGCCACCCTCATGAGGTATCCACAATCATACTCCCTCCTTGTAAGGCAGCTGAAGGAACGGTCCTTCTGCCTGGGCCATGGTTTAAAAACTGTAGTCCTAACTACTGGATTTTTAGTTGGTTAACATTCAAGCATTTCTTAAGTATTACCTTCAATATCAAGCTCATGTGGTATATTTTAATGTATTGGGGCAAGAGACAACTTTTCTCTCTTGAAAAACAATTGGCAGAACCCATCATATCTGGTATACATCACTCTTACACCCTGCCAAACCCTAACTGCCGCCACTATTCCCCTCCAAGGAGAATACTCCTATTCATACTTTGTGGATGGTGAACGATCAAGGATAATGTACCTAGAAGTGAATTTGTCTTTAGGTAATCATTTGAGGGAGAATATAGTGCAAGTTATAGTTGGCTGACATGTTTATTTTGGTGGCTGTGGTATGTTTAGACTGTCTTAAATTACCCTTTGTCATAGCGAGAAAAAATCATTCCTAGAGATGGTTCAACAATTCTGTTGTTTCGTTTCTTCAGTTTGGAACGAGATTCCACACTAGTCTTTCCCGAAATGCCATTTGGTAGTGCTCAGCTTTGACATTATATTTTGGCTGTCTTGAAAAAGCATTAGTATGATTTGAAACAAGTTGAAATCAATATCAATACTTACTGATCTAAGCTCCTGGGAAGATCTTTAAACATTTCTAGAAAATATCAAATGGCCCTGCTGGCTGCAAACATGCATTTTGTTAAGTAAATAAACAGTTTCATTTTATTTTTAATGCAGTATTGTCAGAGGAACTATGTAGTTAAAACACATGTCAGATATATTGACACAAAGGTGCTGAGATACAGTGCTCATGATAGCTGCATGATGCTCTTGTCCTGTAGGTGGTTCAAGCAGCTGAACGACCACTATGGAGTGCGGGGCAGGGCCTACTACCAGTACAAACCCCACGGGAGGGGCCGGACGGTGGGCCGGACCTCAGCCGAAGGGCTGCACCTCCTCAAACAAGGTCTTCAGGTTAGAATCTACACAGAGAGAAAGAAGGAATTCATGATGTTGTTGTTATCATTATTATTGTTGCTGTTTTTGCTGTTGTGTTGGTTGTTGCTGCAACTGCTCTTTTTGGTGGTGTTGGTGTTGTAAGTATTGTTTTTCTTGTTGTTGCTGTTGCTGTTATTTCTAAATGATTTAGCTAGTGTACTACCTCTTCAAACAGATCTTCTCTACAGGTGTATCCACTATGTTTGGGGACGTTGGAGGAGACAGATATTTTGAGAATTTTGTAGTAAAAGTTGCGATAGACTAAGCCAAATGAAATTGGCAAAGTAAAACTTTTGACACCAGATGAGATAACAACAGCGAAGAAACAAAATTAAAGAACCTGTCAAGACAAATGTGTATTACTGTATTAAGAACATAAAGCATCAAGATGATTTAATGCCACAGTCCACAAGTGACTCCATTCTAACAAAGTAATTGCCTCACCCAATTATTGTTATCTTTAATCAACAGGATCCAAATATGGCATTCATCTACCACTGCTACAACCACTACTTCTGCCCGATTGGATTCGAGGATGTGCCACTGAAGGCTGTTGATGCCTACAGGTTGGTGATTCTTATCTTTTTTTTTAAAATATATTTTGTTAATTATCTCCAAGAGTATGTATGATAAAGGTTACCAAGGTTGTTTGTAACAGTTTAATAACTGCAGTTGTCAGCTTTGAATAGTATGGTTAGGGAACATTTTTGTCATCAGATGAATATGCATGTTCTACACTTAGAGTATATGCTGAAGTTAATCATATGATTTTGGACAAGATGAAGTAACACTGCTCCCACTTGATTACAAAACGAGATCTTGTGGTTTCTCCTTTTGTAGTGTAAAGAAAGTTAGTAACTAATCACATTTCAGAATATGGCAGGCAGGCTCATTTAAGAATACATTTGTTATGGTGAATTGGTAGAATTAGAGTACTGCCAAATGAAATTGGATGATTGAAATGAGGCTGAATTCTTTTTGTCTTGTCAATTCAGTTGTCCAAAGTGATCAGAAATATTTTCAGGGGATAAAAGCAAGGGATATATTCTCCACTTAATTAGGAACTTATCATAAAAAAATAAAAATCAAGATTGACCATCATAAAAAAATAAAAATCAAGATTGACCTTATATGAATGGGTTCCAGGCAAAATGTTCACAGCTTGGAGCTTAGTTTGGTATCGTCTGTTGAGAATGAGAAGGGCGTTAAGTTGTCTTGAACACTATGGGTTTAGTGGAAACTTAACGCCCTTATCATTCTCAACCGACGGTATGTTTTGTTGTACACTCTGTAGGGATCCTTTGTTTCAAGACGAGGTGGAGACCTGGATCCTCATTGGAGATCCCAGCAGGAGACATCCCGGCATCCACTGCTTCAAGTAGGTCCTGGTCCTGGCCATTCAAATTAATGATTCACATGAATAAATGTACAGTACCCGCTGCTGTGCGAGATCAGAACTATAACAGGTTATCAGGCGGAAGCTTGGTAATTTAGTGGATATATTGTCTGTCTAGCAATCAGGAGGTCGTGGGTTTGAGTCCAACTTGAGTTTGTATGCCCATGATTTTTTTTTTTTTTTCATATCGTGGCTACTACTGAAACACTGAATAATCAGTGTTTATTTATGTCAGTGTGGGGCAGTATGTCAGTCTGTTGCAGTGGTGGTGTTTTGTGTACTACTTCTACTACTGATTGGCTATAAATATGAATATTGGTATGTGTACTTGTATTCATATAGTGTCTTATTCTTGTATCTTGTATTCTTCTGCGATTGCTACCACAGATGGGAAGACATCAGCACAGACCTGAACTGCCAAAATCCTGAATACATGAACATCCGCAAACGCCACCTCGGAGTCCAGAGACGGCGGACCAAAAAGACGGGGGGCAACCTCCACTGCATCATGGCCTTCTGTCGGAGTGCGGGTTTCCTCACTCGACCGGCCCGAGCAAAGGGCAAAAAGCCATCCACAGTGGCAGTCAGCCGTAGCAAGACCACGCTGAGTCAGAGTGGTCATTCCAGTGACGGGGCTGTGACCAGTCGAAGCACTGGAGAGCTTGGCAGCTGCTCACAAAAGATCCACAAAGTCAAAGAAAGTGTGAGCGATTCACAGATTGAGAAAAGACTCTCACAGAAATCGCCCAGAATGTCCAGTGGCTTGGACAAAGGCCACAAAGAGACAGGAAAGAAAGCATCAAAAACCAAAACAGGCTCACAATCAAAGCGGCCGAGAAAGCCTAAAAGTTTGGCAAACGAGACAAAAAGTGCTGTCAAAGAAGAGAACTTGCAGGAGAATATTATCGCCGATCTTGAAGAAACAGGGCCGGACCAAGCTGGATCCTCCAGTTGTACGTCACAGGAGTCACAGGCGAAAGACGCTGGCAACCTAGACGAAGTGACCCGCTTCATCCGGGACGTCTCAACCAAGTTTGGCTTGAGCCTGGATGGCGAAGGCGCCCAGCGGGCTGACCGGCTGAGAGAGGCCATGAGCCGGTCAGAGAGGCGGGCCACGAATGGAGGCAGCCGCCACTACCAGGACACAGGAAACGAGTGGGTGCTCCTGGGAAAGACGTCCGATCAGGGCCAGAGCAGGAGCGGACGGGAGATGGGCAACACCCCGATCCATCTCTCGGAGCTGAGGGGGATGGATGCGGATTCCCTCCACCAGGTCAGGCTGGATCATCCCGCCAGTGGGATGATGCAAGAGAGCGAGGTATCGCAGGTGGCCAAGCACCTGCTTGACCAATACCTGTCGTCCATCATCGAGTCCAAAGCAGTCCAACAGGAAACTGTGGCCCCACCCTCATCTTAATCCTTTAATTTGTAGAAATTTCTGATAAAAGCAGCTATGGTAAGGACAATTACAGCATTACAGACAGTTTCTGATAGTTGAGGGAATTTCTGATGAAGACAATTATGATAATGTTCCAATTCCTCAAAATATTGAAAACTGTCAATAAGGCTCAGCCCTGATTGGACAAATGAGGAGAAACTTTACTAATTACAGGCAATTTCACAGCAACTATATATATTTATTTAAGTCTTTAAATCGACTTCTCACAATGTCAAATGAGAAATACCAACAGCAACAGTGTGAGGGGAGAACCCTGCGCAGTTTATTGGTAAATGTACAATTAGAGTTGTCTTTGAATATTTTCATTTTATATAGATCTTGTAATCTGGTCTGAATTAGGGAACGGCATCAAAGTGTGTTTTGCTTAACTATGCTGAATATATTTTGCCTGAGAGTTTGCTGTGTTTGTCATTGTAGTACTATTTTTTATATGCGTGATCGATAAATTATCGTTATTTTTATATATCTTTCTTTTCCCAGAGTGCTGCAAATCGATTTATAAGCATGGAATATCTTCCTGTGGTTTATGATGAAATGGTACATAGATAAAATCTGTGTAGGAAAGTAATTTTTCAAAAGAGTGCCTTTATTGTAGCTGCCATTTCTGGAAAGATCTCTCATATAACAATTGATTGATTGCTTGCATTGGGGATATATCTACTTAATGGAAAAAAAAAAGAAGAAAATTAGCTGAAAAGGCGAGTGCTTAAGAAGTGCAATAAACAATATAATACTGCCTGTGTGTGGCCACAAAGACTTGATTTACATAACACAGAGGTTTGAGGTGCAAAATGGTGCAGATGCACTGGAGAATTTGTGGAGTTAGCGTTCTTTTGCTTCTCATATGATGAGCCGTCCATTGCAACCAATTCTAAGGGGTCTGCTGTTTGTGAAATATTTCTAATGTGTGTATTATAAGTAGTTGTGATCAACGTTTGTGGTTACTGGCTGTTTTAAGTTTGTTTGTTTGTTTGTTTGTTTGTTTGTTTTTTTGCGAGGATGTCTGCTCTGAGTGAAGGTCAAGAAACACTAAGGAATTACAGGCTCAATAAAAGGAACTTAAATCTAAACTGTCATTTACATCAAATCCTGTGAAGTTCATCTGCATGTAACAATGAAGGACATTTTCCTTTCTTTTTTTCTTTATTGAATTCATCAGTTTATTATAGCCTGTTGTCCTATAATTCCATCTATTCTGATCATTTCAGAGTTTTGTTTTTATGTCAATTATTATATATGGTAGAAAGAGGGTATTTGATGTCTGAGAATGCTCATTTTTCATTGCATGAGAGTATTTATTTGTCATTAACAGTGGCGTATCCAGAGGGAGGAGCACCGGGTGCACACCCCCTCTTTATTTTTTGTTATAACAAAGGAAAGAAAAAGAAAAAAATCGGGGGGGGGGGGGCATGCACCCCCCTTAATTTTGTAAAAGCGCCTCTCCACGGAATTCCTGGATCTGCCCCTGATTAACATACTGGTACTTGTGCAGCAAATCCTATGAATCAGTTTTGAACATTCAAGTGATTTATCTATCAAACGTCAATTGTATTTTATTGGATTAGACTACTTTAAGTACAGAATATGGCACAGTATGGACTTTTTTTGCGCAACGTGATACCAACCCCAAAACAAAAACATACAAGCGCTTTATTTACAGTATAGAAAGTAAAACCATACAAACATTTTATTTACTCTGTTGTGTCAATGTCAGGTTATATTACATGTAGACAGTCAGCAAAATGAAGAATATAGGAAATATATCATGTTGGACTTTATGTGAAAATTTAATTGCATAAAATATCGACTTCTACAATAAGTTATACAGAGTCTAATGTATGTTCAAGTGTATATTTATGTTCAAGGATTATGCCACCTGCAGTTTTGTGTATATTCTCATTGTAGTCATTGATAGAGGAAGCACCATGTCACGTATAGATGTGCATAGAGGACCATCGCTCTTTGGTGTAAAATGCGCCTCCATTACGTAAAAAGCATATAATTCTAAGGGGAATTCAAAGTTCATTCCATGAAAATTTATTTCAAAAATGGCTGAGATATCCCAAACAAAGTTATTGTTAGAAAAGATGGGACCCACCTTTCATTAGGATCACTTTGCCTTTTGTTTTTGGATATCTCGGCCATTTCAAAACCGATTTTCATCAAAGAGACCTTGAATCCCTCTCGGTTTTGTATGCTTTTTAACATTTCATGAAGTGGTTTCTAAGTATCTCTCAAAAAGTTAAAAGCTGAATCATCACCTCAACCAATACCGTACTGTCCCTTTAAAGTTAAAGTTCAAATGAATTTTATGTCTTGATACTACTATCACTGAATGAGAAGACTACTTTAGCTCATGACATCATACATGGAAAGTGATATAAAGGAAATAATAAGAGAATATCACAAAATGTTATTTAATGTGAAAAGTATGCAATCCCTCTTGTTGATACTGACATAATATTTTATAATCATGTAATTCTTCTTTTTTCTGAAAGAGGTGAGTCAAGTGCTTTTTGATTGTAATAGTAAATGAAAATACATGTATGCTAAATTCTCTTCATACTTTCTTTAGGCCTATGTCCTTGTCTGAATGTCTTAGTCTTGTCCAGCTGTATGGCAGTACAGCGTACTGAACCTTGGAATTTCAACTTTTTTATTGGATTGTCCAATGTTTTCCTCACTTCCCTGATGTGTTCTATTAATATCACTGCAATCACTGAGTTCACATAGAATGGATTCCACTCCCCTTTAAAGAGGGATTCACATTAGACTTCACTGCTTTCTTATTTACAATAATTATTTAGAATATTAAAGACAAAATACAGTGTTTAACCCGTTGAGGACGAGTCCAACTTATACTCGGGCAGGTGTCTATGGGAAATGTGTGTTGTAGCAAAATCAGTCCGTCCTCAACGGGTTAAGTGGCCGAATGCATGGAGTACAACATGTACTATTATGTTTGCTAAGAACTAATGGATACAATCAAACATTGTTCCAAATTATCTGACAGGCCTCAAGTTCTTGTGTTTTACCATACTAGATATTGCCTTGTGAAGAAAATCTCACCAGAGTTGCAAATATATTTGTCTTTTGTGTGTTTAATTTGTTTATACTTTGTATGTCAAAGTATATAATTTTTTCTTTGCTAATTATCCATGATTTCTTTTTGGTTGTATACACTTTGAGAAATAATTTTTGTGTCTTTGTGATTATCAAGTTTCATATGTATCAAATGTGCCATAACTTTGTGAGCATCGACTTCCAGCTTTTGTATTGGAAATAAAGCTATCATTCCGTGTGACTACTGACATGGTTATCTGTGACTGATTTGAGCTTATTCCTACCACTTAGTACTTTAAGACATTATTTTTTGTAATATGCGTATGCTGCCTTTGTCAAGAAATGTCACTATATATATATATATATATGAAGAGTTTGTTTGCAAAAACCGATAAGTCCATTTTTGAAGATTTTGAAGTATGGTCTGTGTCATAAAGTACAAAATAATACCTTTTAAATGATATATTGGTCACTACATATAAAGGTACATTTTTGAAGTTATGGTCAAAAGAAGCAAAAATTTTCTTATTATTCTCTTTATTTTTCTTGGCCTTTAATCGCAAATATCTCCATTTGGCAAATATGGACTTATCGGTTTTTGCAAACAAACTCTTCATATATATATATATATATTATGTTACCATGCATCACAAAACAAACAAAAAGTCGCACCCCTTTATTTTACGCGAGGACTCAAGAAAGGTTAAACTGGTTATTCAAGTCAAATTTGAGTTTTCAACATTTTCTAAAAGAGCTATTCTTCTAAATCATTATTGAGTTTGGGATCATAAATTGAATGGGAAAGTGAGTTTTCAGCAGTTTTTCTACAGTCTTTTTTTTTTGGTAGAGTAGGGTGATCAGGTTTTTCTTAAAGGGGAAGGCTAGTAACTGATCAGTGGGAATCAGTGGAAATGCTGGGAGATGATTGTTCCAATCCTTATGGGATTCATTCAAGAATTCATTGTATATCTATTGTTGTGTGAAAATGATTTGGTTCAGAATGGTCTCATATTCGAGTAATGTGCAGTTTAATACTTCCAGGTTAGCGTCCCTGGTCAGTGACGGAGCATCAATCTGCACATTACTTGAATATGAGACCGTTCTGAAGCAAATCATTTTTCAACATTATAGCTCACTCAATCTAGAATGATTTAACCCATTCCAGAAAATTCTGGGAAGTGCTAGCTGAGTGAGGCACTGCCCTTGTAGCCCAATGTGATTGGCAGTTAATTTTGGCAATGATGTTATGCACATATTAGGAAGTGAGTCATCCAGGATTCCTGGAATTTGGACTTGCTAGTATGTTCAGGTATGTAGCCCCAGGTTGGAGAAAATTACAGAATGTACTAGAAAGGGGTGAATGGATAGTATATAAGCAGGAGAAATTCTGAGGTAGGCAGAGTACCCAACACCTCTGCTCTGAGAGTTACGTCACTTCTGGCTCTGAAGCGACTTGTTATAGTCAGTCCTGTGTTACCTGCTTACCTGCTATACAAACTGTGTTTGGGGAGATAAGGCCTGGGAGACATTTTGCCTGCAGAAAATTAATTTGCCTACATTGGAGATAGACTCCATATTTTAGTGTCAACAGACATTGTTACGGCAAAGCTGTGACGGGCTGGATTCCTCGCTGGACATTATAAAGTGAATCATCATTCAACACATCAACTGGACGTGTTCGTCATAACGTTTGGATTCTGCTCGTTTTGCTGTGGACACATAACTTGGATTTTACCCCGGATCTATACCTTGGACTATCGTAACCTGCACCTCTGGATTTACGTCGAAGGTATCATTCATCGGTGCATCGTGGATCATTCCTTTGTGTATCGAGCATCGTATTTGGACATTTCCAGGGATATTGCATGTATTAAGTGTAAGTGATTTTATTACTGATTTGTAATTGAAGAGTTTGTTTGCAAAAACCGATAAGTCCATTTTTGAAGATTTTAAAGTAAGAGCTCTGTCATAAAGTACAAAATAATACCTTTTAAATGATATATTGGTCACTACATATAACGGTAAATTGTTGAAGTTATGGTCTACAGAAGCAAAAAAAATCTTATTATTCTCTTCATTTTTCTTGACCTTTAATCGCAAATATCTCCATTTGGCAAATATGGACTTATCGGTTTTTGCAAACAAACTCTTCAATTGTTTCTATTGATCGTTATTGTACTGATGTGAGAACCGATCACGAGTCTGTACCCACAATATCACTGTTAATAAACCGCCTGAACAGTAGTTGATTGTTTCTTTTGTGCGATCATTCTCAGAGTGATTTTGGTCGTAACAAAATTGGGGGCTTGTGTCCGAGAAGTGAATTTAAAGCCAAACTTAGAATTTGGAACGTTCCGGAATCCTAAATCAAAAATATCAGTTGAGTTGATTGTTCAATTGTATATTGTGTGTAATACATGTGACAATGTCAATCAGTACAATGGATGTTCAGGCATTTGTTCAGAGGACAGATTTGTCCCTCAAAGATTTGCAAAGGTTACGCAAATGTGATTTGACTGCTATTGCACAGCATTTAAATGTTGATGTTCCACAAGGTGTAAGAAAGGCTGAGATTCTTGACTTAGTAAGTCTTTAGTAGCTGGTCACATGGAGCTCAAAGAAGAAATTGACACTCCAAATCAAGCTCAAATGTCTGATCAAACACGGCTCGAGCTTGCTAAAATGGAAATGGAAATGGAAATGGAGAAAGAAAAGATGAGATTAGAAATGAAGGAAAGAATGGAAATGAAAAAACTTGAAGTGGAGCAACAATTGAAATTGCGTGAGATGGAATTGACTCATGCACATACTGTTGAAAATCGTGAAAGGGCTCCCTCTGAGTTTGATTTGGCCAAGAACATTCGATTGGTGCCAAAGTTTGAGGAAAACAGAGTCGATGCATATTTTGTTTCATTTGAGAAAGTGGCTAACAGTTTGAACTGGCCACAGGAATTTTGGCCCTTGCTCCTTCAAAGTGTGTTTGTCGGCAAAGCTGCCGATGTGTACTCATCTCTCTCTGAAGAGCAATCACGTGACTATGCTACAGTCAAGAAGGCAGTGTTGAATGCTTATGAGTTGGTGCCAGAGGCGTACAGACACAAGTTCAGAAATTCGTACCGCAAACCAGGCCAGACACATGTTCAGTTTGCTCGTGAAAAAGAAATGATGTTTGATAGGTGGTACAGATCCCTGAAAGTGGATCAGGACTTTGATAACCTACGTGAGGTTGTTCTCTTGGAAGAATTCAAAAAGAGTGTTGCTTTCAGTGTGAGGTCGCATTTGGATGATCACAAAGTGACAAGTTTGCATAAAGCAGCCTTGATGGCTGATGAGTATGAGCTGACCCACAGAAATGACAACAGACCACCTTTCAGGAATTTCTCTGGAAATAAGAGAGACAAAAATCAGTCGAGCAATCCAAAGAATGCTGGTTCGGAAAAAGGCACGAGTTCTGAAACTTCATCGGCACCAAAGCCTCAATCTGACAAAGGGTCCAGTACAAGTGCAAATGTCATCAGATGTTTTCATTGTCACAAGAAAGGGCACATAAAGTCGCAATGTTGGAAGTTGCAAAATGGTGCAACGAAGGAGGTAGGATTTGTCATGTCAAAAAGTGTCCTACCCGAAAACAGTGTCCCGTTCAGTGAAACACAGGCCATTGAAAGTCGATCTCCCAAATTCAAAGATAGGACTAAGCAGGTGGATGAGAGCTATCGTAGCTTTTTGTTTGATGGTGAGGTGACCCCATGTACTTCTGGTGAGGCAGGTAAACCAGTTGTCATCCTGCGGGATACGGGGGCCTCTCAGTCGTTGATGGTGGATGGTGGTATGACTTTTCCACCAGATAGTGCAGTGAATGCAAAAGTCTTGATTCAGACTGTTGATGGCAGTTATATGTCAGTACCACTGTATAGAGTGGATTTGAAGTGTGACCTAGTTTCTGGTCCTGTCACTGTTGGAGTTGTTCCTGAGTTGCCCATGGCAGGCATTGACTTCCTGTTGCGGAATGACTTGGCTGGGGACAAGGTGGTTGCGTCTCCAGTTGTTTCGGATAAACCAGTGGTGGTTGCTGAAACTGAGCAGTTGCAGGAGGAGTTTCCTGGGATTTTCCCAGATTGTGTTGTGACTAGGTCTCAGGCTCGTAGAGCTGTTCAGGATGATGCGGATTCTGTTGATGTGGAGGAGAATTCCGGTGTTTGGTTGGCAGAAACCTTTTTCAAGGATTTGAATGATGGGGTTGCTGTATTAGGCTCCGAGGCTAACAGTGATGGGCTGTTTAGCAAGTCTTCCTTGGTTGAAGCACAGCAGGCAGACTCTGAGTTGAAAGGCTTGTCTCAGACGGCGTGTTCTGAGGCTGAGGCTGAAAAGGTCCCTGAGTGCTATTATGTCAAAGATGGCATTTTGATGAGGAAGTGGAGACCTCCCCATAGGCCAGCTGATGAGGATTGGACGGTAGTCCGTCATGTTGTTGTCCCTCCAAGTTACCGCGGTGAGATCTTGAGGATTGCTCACGAGTTACCTGTTGGCGGCCATTTAGGCGTCAGAAAGACAAAGGATCGGATCATGAGGCATTTCTATTGGCCAGGGTTGAATGTGGATGTGGCTGAGTTTTGCAAGACTTGTCACACATGTCAGGTGGCTGGTAAACCACAGCATTCAGTGAAGCCGGCGCCATTGATTCCGATACCTGCGTTTGAAGAACCATTCAGTCGGGTTCTAGTTGACTGTGTTGGACCTTTGCCTAGGACTAGGTCGGGTCATAAGTACCTCTTGACAATCATGGATATGTCTACACGGTTTCCAGAGGCTATCCCATTGAGAAATATCACTGCTAAGACTGTGGTAGATGCTCTAGTGCAGTTTTTCACTAGGTATGGGTTGCCCAAGGAAGTGCAGTCTGACCAAGGGTCAAATTTCATGTCAGGCATATTTCAAGAGGTGATGTATCGTTTGGGTGTGAAGCAGCTGAAGTCATCGGCTTATCATCCCCAATCCCAAGGTGCGTTGGAGCGCTACCACCAGACCCTAAAGACAATGATTAGGGCATTTTGTGAGGAGTATCCCGAGGATTGGGATAAGGGCATCCCTTTCCTGCTGTTCGCAACGAGGGACTCCCCAAATGAGTCGACGGGTTTCAGCCCATTTGAGTTGGTGTACGGTCATGAAGTCAGGGGCCCACTGAAGCTCATCAAAGAGAAATTCATGACTGAGGATGATGAGGTCCACCTACTTGACTATGTGTCAAAGTTTCGTGAAAGGCTTTCAAAGGCTTGTGAGGTAGCTAGGGAACACTTGAAAGTGTCACAAGACTCAATGAAGAGAAAGGCAGACAAAAATGCCAAAGCCCGAACTTTCAAACCAGGTGACAAAGTTCTTGTACTGCTGCCCATACAAGGTGAACCACTGAAAGCCAAGTTCAGTGGCCCATACTGTGTCAAAAAGAAATTCAATGATGTTGTAACACTCGGGTGTTTTTGGATAGATTGTGGTAAGCGTGGACTTTGTAGGCGAGTGTCACTGGAGTATAAGTATCAGGATCACGATGATGATAATGATGCAAAGTCACCACTCGTAACACTTAATTGTATAACTGAGTGTTACTATAATCGTATAACTAGTCCAGTAGAATGTGCGATGACAGTCTCAGCTGGATGACACAATGATAATGATGACGAAGAGACGCGAAGGAAAGTACAGTTCAGCCAGAATGTATACTTTATTTGTAGTAATACAGGAACTTGGTGAAAGTACAATCTCAATATATATATGAACACTTGGCACTCCCTAGTATGCTCCCAATTGGGGCTGGAGTGTATCGCTGATATCCCTCTGCCGGGTGGCAAGAGGCCTGGCCGAACCAGTGTAAGTTTGGCTGAACAAGAACGAAGAGTATGGATTTACAGGGACATTATACTAAAACTTGTGAATACATTATCATTGACACTTTGCATAAACTGAAAGGGGAGATTATTGTTTACTAATACATATGCAGGATATCTCTTAGAAGGCAATCCAAATTTGGGAAGGGGAAAGTCCTTATACCATATTTGGTCATGAGAGTTTATGAATGAACTCACTATTCTGTAATAGTGGTCTCAGCACAAAGGAATGTGCCGGTCAAGTGTTTTAGGGAGAAGTCTAAACAAAGGGGCTCATAATCGGTGGGTGGCATGGGTCAGTGGGGACTGACCACTTTCCAAATAAACCAGTGCGTCCTGTGTTATAATGCACTGCAAGGACATCTACAGTGGGAAGTGAGGAGTGGGGAAACAGACACAATTTGGGTCTTACATTCGTCCGGCATTTCAAAAAGAAACGTCCTCGTTTCATATAAGAAATTTAAACAAACATTAGTCTTAAATAATGTAAGGGAATGTACAAATTGTTATCTCAAAAGCGTATACTCGAACACATATAGATGTGATTAACTTAACAAAAATAATCAAAATTGGCAAACTGAGTGAAAGTGTTGATTAAAATGATTGACTGACTGATACTGGAAACATAATTAAACATAGAAGCATGATACAAGTACAAATCATAATAGTGTAATCGACTGATTACAGTAAACAAAATGGCATAAAAACGCAAGACAAACATAAGATATCAATGTAATTCTAAGTACATGTAAAGTTATCGTATTAACTGCCGGCTGTGTAACATTATGATCATACCACATGGACTTAACCTGTTGTATGAGAAACTTTGAAATCGGTAAATTCAGCTTTCACCTAACCATACAGGAAATGCTAGTTAAAACAAAATGAACCATCACATTAAGTCAGCAGGCATAAAGAGACATAACAACATATCAACAGAAACAATTACTGTTAGGATAATCATATCCTATAACTATAAATAGGCACCAGCATTGGAATTACATCATTATTATTGTAGTACCGTAGTACAGTCATCATCCACGTGTGATTATCTTAGTAAAGGGGAATACCATAAAAATCAGGTCTCTTAATTAACCGACCACTACGGGTGTGGGTGTGAGGGTCATGATTCCGGGCATGGGCATCATGGGAAGGTGGAAGAGGAGGAGGAGGAGGAGATGGAGCTTCAGCAGTTGGTTGAGAAGACGAGTAGGTAGGAAGTGGAAACACAGGTATGTGAAAAACAACTTGTTCCTCAGATGTAGGTGGAGAGGGCGGGTTGGGAGTGAAAGGGGGCGCGGGTTGTGATGTGGGTTCAAGATAGGGTTTGAGGCGGTTGTAGTGGAGAACTTTAGGGGGAGAGCTGGGATTAGACAAATCTGATAGGTGGTACAGAATACCATTGTCATCTTTCCTCATTATGCGATAGGGGCCTTTCCATTTCGCAGAGAGCTTTTCACGAGTTGGAACAGTTACAAGCACTTTGTCTCCTACTTCGTATGGGATGAAACGTGTGGTTCTGTCATAATGCGCTTTTTGTGAGTGTCGCGCTCGTTCGGTCTTTGCATCGGCGTGCTCAAACGCTGAGTGCAAACGGTGAAGGAGGGTTGTTGCGTAATCATCTGGTGTGTGTGATGTTGCAACGGGGTCAGATGAGGTCAAGACTGAGAGAGGGGTGGAAGCTTCACGTCCGTGGACAAGAAAGTAGGGGGTGAAACCTGTAGTGGAATTAGGTGTAGTGTTGTACGCAAATTGATGCTGGCTGAGGACAAGGTCCCAGTCAGTAAGGGCGGAGGAAAGGCGTTTACCAAGTTCAAGTTTAAGGGTGCGGTTATGTCTTTCGACTAAACCATCTGACTGAGGGTGGTAGGGGGTGGTGCGTGTTTTGGAAATTCCAAGTTTTGCACACAACGTAGTCATGAGATTCGACTCAAATTGTCGACCTTGGTCAGAATGAATAGAGTCAGGAATGCCATGTTGACAAATGAAATTGTCGAATAGGCAGTCTGCTACAGAAGTCGCTGTCTGATTTGGCATAGGGTAGAGGTTGACATATTTTGTGAAATAGTCGACTACGACAAGTACGTATCGATTTGCACGAGGGGTGAGGGGTAACTCAGTTATGTCAACACCAATGCGCTGAAAGGGACGGGAGGAGGGGATGGGTTTGAGGGGGGCTCTGTGAGCAGGGACAGGGTTGCGCCTTACCTGACATGGGAGGCAGCGGTTGCAAAAATCTGCAATGTCGCTACGCATTCCAGGCCAGTAACACATCTGATCAGCCTTCTGTAAGACTTTATCAGCACTGAAATGACCAGATAATGGTCCACCATGGAGGATAGAGAGCACCAATGGGATGAGTGAATGTGGAATGACAACTTGTCTGTTCATAGCGCCTGAAGGGAGGCGTCGAATGCGACATAGCAGTCCGTCATGAATTTCTAAGCGTTCAAGTTCACTATGAAATTTACGCAGGGGAATTTCATACCTAGGGATGGCAGATCGAGGGGGAATAGAACCAGATCGAATCCAGGACATTACTTTGCTCAAAGTGGGGTCAGATTGTTGTGCTTGATGGAGACGATGACCATCAGCCAACAATGATGCACACAGTGTATCAAGATTACCAGGAGGTGTTGCCGTTTGTGAGGGCAGGCTGGGGGTGGGGTCAGTTGGGACAGCAGGATTGTCAGTGTGGGTAGGAGGAGGGGAGATAGGTGAGGAATGGTGACATGAACATGATGATGATGAGATAGGTGGAGGTGATGAGAGGGGAGGTAGTGAATGAGATGGAGGGATGGAGACGACAGATATGATAGGATGTTCAGGTGGTTCAGGTGGAGGTGGTACACGAGACAATGCGTCTGCATTGGCATGACGAGCACCATCACGATGTTCGATGACCCAATCGAACGTCTCTAGCTCGAGGGCCCATCGGCTACGTCGTGAAGTTGCCGTGCCAGAGTCGTGACCAACAGGCAGCCGCCTGAGGCTGACAAGAGGCTTGTGATCTGTGATGATGGTAAATGGGGAAGTCAGCAGATAGTGGCGGAAATGACGTACAGACCAGACTATTGCCCACAATTCACGATCATAGGTAGACCAACGTCGCTCAGTTTGCGACAATGCACGACTAGCATATGCTATTACATGTTCCTTGCCATTGAGGCGTTGCGTCAATACTGCACCTATTGCAAAGTTTGATGCGTCAGTATGAAGTGTGAATGGTTCAGAAAAGACAGGGAATGACATGATCGGGGGTGAAGTGAGTGTGTCTCGCAATGTGCGAAATGCTTGTTCGCACTCATCTGACCACTCAAACAAGGCACCTTTCATTGTCAGTGCATATAGCGATCGAGCTACATGCGCAAAGTTCTTCACAAATCGGCGGTAATACGAACACAAACCCAGGAAAGCTCGAAGTTCAGTGACATTGCGAGGGGTACATTGGGCCATGAACGTACCTTGTCAATGTTGGTAGGGTCAGGGAGGACACCAGCAGCTGAAATGACATGGCCGAGGAATGTAACTTGCTTCTGAAAGAAAGTACACTTGTCAGGACGTAGTTTGAGACCAGCTGACCGAAGACGATCAAACACTGCACGCAATCGACCAAGCTTCTCATCAAATGTGCGGCCAAATATGATTATGTCATCAAGATAGACCAGCACAGAATCCCAGTGCAAACCACGCAAAACTAATTGCATGAGTCGTTGGAAGGTAGATGGGGCGTTTCGAAGTCCCATGGGCATCACAGTGAATTGATACAAATCAGTACCTGTAGTGAAAGCAGTTTTTTGGTTTGTCATCCGGGTCCATAGCAACTTGCCAATACCCACTGGACAAATCTATCGTACTGAAATAGACATTTCCAGCAAGTGCATCAAGCGTGTCATCAATTCTGGGGAGAGGATGGGAATCAGGACATGTAACTCTATTCAACTTGCGATAGTCAACACAGAACCGATATGAACCAGACTTTTTCTTCACCATGACAACAGGTGAGCTCCAAGGGCTAGAACTAGGTTCAATAACTCCAGCCTCAAGCAGGCGATCACATTGCTGCTTGATTTCTTGGCGAATGTTGGGAGAAGTCCGGTATGCACGTTGTCGAATGGGAGGAGCGGTGCCAGTAGGGATGACATGTTGAACAAGATCAGTGCGACCATAATCATCAGCAGACTGGCTGAAAACATTTGCATATTCATTGAGCAGAGCAGTAACCTGAGCACATTCATCAGAAGTCAATGATGTTGAAGAGAGATCGAATGAGGGAGAAGTGTGAGAGTTGGTAGAGGGGATAGGTTGAGTGACATTCGAAGCACAATATTGTTCTCCAGAGCGGCCGAGGAGGGGGTGAAATTCACCTAGCGGCATCCCAGGGTACAACGTGATCGACGATGATGTCGGATTTGCTACACGAACTGGGATTGCACCATCAACTACTGAGGAGAGAGTACATGCAACAACAACAGGCAACTCGTTAGTAGGTTCAAGCACACCTTCAATGTCTGATGAGGAATCGACAAAAGTCTCACCAAGGGAGATGGGGAGGACTGTTTCACTCCAAGGAGGGATAACAACTTCGACATCGACGACTGCGGACACAACTAGTGGAACAGTAAGGGCAGGTTCTACGAAAGGGAGGGAAATAGATGACAGTGAAATAGAGCCTTGATTCAAGTCTAAGCAAGCCTGATGAGCACATAGGAAATCCCATCCCAAGATGACTTGAGGATGAATTCCACGTGCAACCTGAAAATGGTGTGAAAATTGAGCCGAGTGAGAAGAAAAGTCAACCAAAATAGAGCCTAATGTATCTACAACATCACCCGAAACAGCTTTGATGGGAGTAGGCAATGATAGATATGGTCGGGAAGAGAGTGAGGGGAGAGAAAAGCGAAGTTGCTCATCAATGAGTGACAGTGTAGCACCAGTATCGACAAGAGCATGTATCGCGGTTGAACCAATGGAGATCAATAGACGAGATGAAATAGAGGGGGGAGGGGAAGGGCGGGGTTGGGTCTCAGTGGAGGATGCTGACAGGTGACCCGTGCTCTCAGCTTGTTTTAGTTTCCCTGGTTCTGAAATGATACGCGGGCAGGGGAATTGCGGCGCATTGCACTAGGCATTGATCGGGAGGGGGGGCTTTGAGATCGATGACGATACTGTACATCGCCTCGATGTCTATCGTCTGAGTAACGCGACTGGACATCGTCACGACGTCTATCGTCATAACGTCTATCGTCTGAGTAACGCGAGCTATAACTGTAGCGAGGAGAATCGCGCTGTGACGCAGGGTAATCACGCGAATAGGGATCGGCAGTGTAATTGTTGCTATGGCGACGAGTGGGGTATGGGCTTGGGCTTCGTCCGCGGGAGGGCGGCATAGGGGAATAATGTCGTCGATCGGGAGTCGGTGATCGAGGTCGGGGGTATGACTGGCGATGATATGTATCACCATAGAAGCTATCATGACGGTCATGGACAGAAGGGGAGCGGTAACGATCACGAGAATGAGACCGGGTGTAATCAGGACGATAACGAGGACGGGAACGAGATGCGTCGCTCTGAGCATTCTGAAATGAGTCATATTGTGATTGTAGGGCATGGACTGACAATTGAAGAGAGTCGATTCGTGTTAAAATTTTGTCAAGGGGATCGCCAGGAGCAGTTGCAGTAGCAGCAACATGGTTGTGGTTGGGTTGTGAAGAGAAAGGAGAGGAAAATTTTAGTGATTCTGATGCACGCTCAATGCGTTGAGCTATGCTCAGTGCTTCGTCGGTATTTCGAGCGCCATGCTCATGGCATTTTGCCTGCATATCTGGGCTGAGACCAGCCACAAATCTCCGAAAAATTTCGTCCTCACGGGCGGCAGTATCTAATTTGGGGAAAGCTAGAGTTGTCAGGCGGTTTAATTCCGACAAAAATACTTCTAGGGGTTCATTTGGTTGTCTGGGGCGAGCATTTAGCATTCTACGGAAAGAGGTAACCTCATCTTGTTTTGAGAAAATTCTCTCAAGTTGCTCTTTGGCCTTCTTGAAGTCCAGTTTAGTTGCTGCAGGGAAAGCATCCCAAACTGCGAACGCAGCGCCCTGCAGACGGGACCCTAACAGTTTTGCCATATCAATATTATCTGAATTGGGACAGGCATCAATTGCTACTTCCAAGCGTCGACACCACTGGCGAAAATCAGTGGTGCCATCACCCGAAAAGGATGGGGGGAATTGGATGGGGACAAAAGCACCAGGGAGGGAGGGGGAGGTAGAACCAATGTCAGAGTCAGGCATTGTGAAAGTAACCAAATAACGAAAGTGACAAAAAGGCTACGAGAAATAAAACTATGAAAACGGATCAGGGAACTGAAGGAGGATGAGAGCACTATAACTTTGCAATGCAAAGCTATGGAATCACATGTACTATGCTTAGTAAAGTGTCTGCCGACAACACAAATAAAAACAGCTGCTACAAAGGGAGGGGTAGTATAATGTAAAGCAAAGAAAACAAACTATATGATATACTACTATCAGCTATCACAATACCTATATCTATATATGTATAAATCATGGAATGCAGTGATAATGACAGCTAACATAAAAACTTAAAATAGAACTTATGGTCCTATACACACAAAAAAAATGCAATATAATTCAGACAGTAGAAATAATATACAATGTAGAAAGAGGGCAAATAACGTTCGAAAGTAGACTTAACAATCTGGAGAGACGTAACAGATGAACAGGCGAGGTTTGCCGGGAAGACTGTGTTGAGGAGCCCACGAAGGCAGCTTCCTTGCAGGCGCAGCTTCACGTAGCACAAGTCCAGAGACAGGATGAGGAGGATGACCACCGTAGAGGGAAGATGATGGGTTGACAGAAGATCGTCAGGTACAGAAGATCGTCAGGTAGAAGCCGAAGGTAGACAGGAAGAAGATGAACAGGATCCCAGAAAGTCGATGAGAAGAGATGACCAGGGGAGTTGAACAGGAAACACAGACAGAGTAGACAGGAACACTGACTAACCTGAGTTAGTCAACAACAGCATAGCGTTCAAAAATTATCGTACAATTGTACAATATGCAGGAAACATACCGGGCTCATATAAGTTGACATCCGGATGATCAGCAGCACGACGAGTAGTCAATCACGCCAACGGGTTGCAGGTCACCGTTTTGCTGCTGCCACCAAGAGTAACGTCGAGCGGGTAGATGGCTCCGCTTTACCGCTGCCACCACTGTAACACTCGGGTGTTTTTGGATAGATTGTGGTAAGCGTGGACTTTGTAGGCGAGTGTCACTGGAGTATAAGTATCAGGATCACGATGATGATAATGATGCAAAGTCACCACTCGTAACACTTGTATAACTGAGTGTTACTATAATCGTATAACTAGTCCAGTAGAATGTGCGATGACAGTCTCAGCTGGATGACACAATGATAATGATGACGAAGAGACGCGAAGGAAAGTACAGTTCAGCCAGAATGTATACTTTATTTGTAGTAATACAGGAACTTGGTGAAAGTACAATCTCAATATATATATGAACACTTGGCACTCCCTAGTATGCTCCCAATTGGGGCTGGAGTGTATCGCTGATATCCCTCTGCCGGGTGGCAAGAGGCCTGGCCGAACCAGTGTAAGTTTGGCTGAACAAGAACGAAGAGTATGGATTTACAGGGACATTTATACTAAAACTTGTGAATACATTATCATTGACACTTTGCATAAACTGAAAGGGGAGATTATTGTTTACTAATACATATGCAGGATATCTCTTAGAAGGCAATCCAAATTTGGGAAGGGGAAAGTCCTTATACCATATTTGGTCATGAGAGTTTATGAATGAACTCACTATTCTGTAATAGTGGTCTCAGCACAAAGGAATGTGCCGGTCAAGTGTTTTAGGGAGAAGTCTAAACAAAGGGGCTCATAATCGGTGGGTGGCATGGGTCAGTGGGGACTGACCACTTTCCAAATAAACCAGTGCGTCCTGTGTTATAATGCACTGCAAGGACATCTACAGTGGGAAGTGAGGAGTGGGGAAACAGACACAATTTGGGTCTTACAATGTGAACTATATGATCAGCACACCAGACAGGAGCACAGATCAGAGAATGTGTCATGTCAATATGTTGAAAGAGTGCTATGACCGAAAGTCAGTTGGTGTGACATAGATAGTGGATAGCACAGTAGAAGTTAAAGGGAAGGTAAACCCAAAAAGCAATGTGGATTGAGTGAAAGCAACAACATTAGCAGAACACATCAGTGAAAGTTTGAGGAAAATCGGACAATCGATACAAAAGTTATGAATTTTTAAAGTTTTGGTGTTGGAACTGCTGGATGAGGAGACTACTAGAGGCTATGACGTATGAGTGGACTGCAATATAAACAAAATATAAAGGAAAATCAACAAAAATGCACTTTTCTAGCATTATGAAAGGGCACTTGCCTAATCGCTTTCAGAAAACAGGGGGAATAATTGCTACCCATAACATTATGTCGTATTAAGTTGATGGAATTTGTGGTTTTCATGAAAAATGAATTTTTGTGAAAATTTCTTTATATTTCCTTTATATTGTTGTCCTCTCATACGTCATAACCTCTAGTAGTCTCCTCATCCAGCGGTTCCAACACCAAAACTTTAAAAATTCATAACTTTTGCATCGATTGTCCGATTTTCTTCAAACTTTCACTGATGTGTCCTACTAATATTGCTGCTTTCACTCAATCCACATTGCTCTTTGGGTTTACCTTCCCTTTAAGGGTGAAAGGTTTTCACCTCACATTACACATACAGTGTGTAGCTTATCCATTACTGATGTACCGGTATGCAATTTGAGTTTGACATGATTGTATAAGCTTTAAGAATACAAACAATATCAATGTAAATGGTATCCATGAAAAGAGAACATGGAATTAATGCAGCTATTCAAAAGATATGTGACAGTATGTGATTATTGTTGCTTGACTTGGATTTTACCTCACAGTCGTTGTAAATAACAATGAGAAATTGTGAAGGTAAAAGAAACCCTTGCTACGGCAAGGCTTTCTTTTTCCCATGGGGGATGGTGTCACAAATGTACACACAAGTAGTTATGTACATGTATCAAGGCTGTATGCATGGTTGTTTAATGTGTATGTACACAGGTAGACCAGATTAATGGAGAACATTCTATATGATATTAGATATAGTACATACAGGCTGACCAGATCAGTGGAGAATTTTCTACATAGTATTCAATGTAGCTACAGTACATGTATGCATGTGACAGGAAATACATTATAGCTCACTCAATCTAGAATGATTTAACCCATTCCAGAAAATTCTGGGAAGTGCTAGCTGAGTGAGGCACTGCCCTTGTAGCCCAATGTGATTGGCAGTTAATTTTGGCAATGATGTTATGCACATATTAGGAAGTGAGTCATCCAGGATTCCTGGAATTTGGACTTGCTAGTATGTTCAGGTATGTAGCCCCAGGTTGGAGAAAATTACAGAATGTACTAGAAAGGGGTGAATGGATAGTATATAAGCAGGAGAAATTCTGAGGTAGGCAGAGTACCCAACACCTCTGCTCTGAGAGTTACGTCACTTCTGGCTCTGAAGCGACTTGTTATAGTCAGTCCTGTGTTACCTGCTTACCTGCTATACAAACTGTGTTTGGGGAGATAAGGCCTGGGAGACATTTTGCCTGCAGAAAATTAATTTGCCTACATTGGAGATAGACTCCATATTTTAGTGTCAACAGACATTGTTACGGCAAAGCTGTGACGGGCTGGATTCCTCGCTGGACATTATAAAGTGAATCATCATTCAACACATCAACTGGACGTGTTCGTCATAACGTTTGGATTCTGCTCGTTTTGCTGTGGACACATAACTTGGATTTTACCCCGGATCTATACCTTGGACTATCGTAACCTGCACCTCTGGATTTACGTCGAAGGTATCATTCATCGGTGCATCGTGGATCATTCCTTTGTGTATCGAGCATCGTATTTGGACATTTCCAGGGATATTGCATGTATTAAGTGTAAGTGATTTTATTACTGATTTGTAATTGTTTCTATTGATCGTTATTGTACTGATGTGAGAACCGATCACGAGTCTGTACCCACAATATCACTGTTAATAAACCGCCTGAACAGTAGTTGATTGTTTCTTTTGTGCGATCATTCTCAGAGTGATTTTGGTCGTAACAATATATATATATATATATATATATATATATATATATATATATATATATACAATTGTTCCAGTGCCATCTGAGGGAGCATTCTGAACGGTTGATCAAAGTGGCTAGAGAAGACTTTGTTCTTCATATTTCCTATGTGCTTGTAAAATAATATCTGTATAATAAACGATAAAGTAAATAGCAGTCTGCAATAATTTTCAGCGCATTGAAGGAGGCAGATTTCACCAGAAGAAGAAGAAGAATAGCGCCATCTCTTGGCAAGGGTTACAGTCGCGTAAGTTTTGCTCAGTTCTAGGTTCACACAGGTAAATATTTCCCTAAAGAGACGTGTGTTAAAATTCAACATTAAAAAAAAAAAAAAAAATCTGTAAAATAGCTGGGAGAAATGAGGTGTTTCATCTTCGGTAAGCTGAAAAAGTGAGGTATACTCTTTCATCCATCATATTTCCAAGGGGGGGGGGGGGGGGGGGTCTTCGGCTCAAACTCTGTCCAAGGGTTCGCAAAGCCAGACTACGAGTTCTTGTCACTCACAAAATCACATATTTTCTGTACATGCACCCAACCAAATGTAGTCCCTTCAAATTCCATGAGAAAAGCTTCCATCTGCCAACCAAAATGCAGTTTGTAGAGGAATTCATACTCAATATCTGCAGCTACTCAGTTTCTTTCAAATTGCCCTTTGTGATATTTAATTGATTTTTTTTTCCTTCATTTATTTCAGTATCTTTGGTACGATTTTGTGATGGGGTCAGGGATATTCAGGTGTGAGCCCTCTATTGTTGATACCAATCGTGTGTTGCAATAGGTTTGCGCCTTTGAAAGCATGGAGCTAGTTGAACACACATACACACACACATACACACAGACTTTTTTTAATTCCTTATTCGAATTTCGTTCAATACCACAAAAATTCACATTCACAAAAACAAAAACAAAACATTATACAAAGACAAAATGCATTGTACACAAACATTGTACAGGATAATGTCAATCTGACATTATGACTTTTCTTTTTTACCCAAGAAACGAAATCCGTTTTTTTTTTTAACGCACATAATATTCTCGCAAAATGCCCGCAAAACGGGGACACGATAGATTGCTCAAGGCAATTGGGCACATTCCATTGTTTCTCGAGGAAAAAAAAAAATATATATGTAAATACACACACACACATACACACACATAATGTAACGACAGAGATCAGATTTAATTTACACGCTTTTAGCATACTACCTGCAGTGGCGGATCCAGGGGGAGCGCACCGGGCGCGCCCCCCCCCCCCCCCATTATTTTTTTGTTAAAACAGAAGAAATAAAAAAAAAAAAAATGGGGGAGGGGTGCGTGCGCTCCCCCCTTTATGGAATTCCTGGATCCGCCCCAGACCTGGATGAATCAAAATCCACACCGATATAACGACAATTCACCGTACAGGCACCAATCAAAGAAGTTGACCTACATTGGACATTCATTGAACACGGTGAGGTCTGTATGTAATAGCTCCTTGGTATAGCCGCCTCTGCTATTGGTATAAAAGTTGAAACGGCGTCCACGTGCAGAAATAAATCGGAGATCTCTGGAACTATGACACTATAGTAATGCAATGACATGGACAGGATAAGTGAGAAAGAAAATCACGCTCCGAGCATTTCCCAATCTCGTGTGCATACCATTTATCCTTATCGCGATTTCGTGACAGCCGCCGCATGGCCCCCATTGTCACGTTCATGTATGTCAAATGTTTGCACATGTATTTCCAGAGTCCAAAGTCACATCATTATATAGGACAATCTCACGGCTTAATTGTCGAAGCCCTTCCCCAAACCTCACAAAACGAATACAGCTTTTGGCGTTTTGAACAGTGAATTCTGACAGGATGAAATGAAGAAAGTATAACAAATTTTCTAATTCACTAAATACTTTACCCTTGCCCTTTGACTCCATGGCCCGCGATTCTTCAAATAAAATAAAGATGCTATAGCTATAATATGGCAGTTCTTCTCAACCAGTGGGTTGAAAATAGTAATGATAGTAATAATAATGATAATAATAATAATAATAATAATAATAATAATAATAATAATAATAATAATAATAATATTAATAATAATAATAATAATAATAATAATGGTAATAATAATAATAATAATAATAATAATAATAATAATATTATTATTATTATTATTATTATTATTATTATTATTATTATTATTATTATCATTATTATTATCATTATTAGTAGTAGTAGAAATAGTATTACTTTTATTATTAAACTTAGGTTTGTATGATGCAAAGTGGGACTCGGGTAAAAAAGGTCGGAAAAGCGCGGGATATGGTGTCAGATTACGTAGTACGTGTATACACTGTACTAGTATTCACAAAGGAGCTGTCGGAGCTCGTCTCTGGCCAGGGTGGACGAAGGGCGGAGTCGCCGATCCCATTTACGTCATGTCTGCTTACACGCTAAAAGTGGCATGCATGCAATGTATTGCTTTCTTGAGCAATAAGCTTTCCCTGCTCAGCCCCTACCTGCAAATTAAAGATGCTAAACTTATAAACCACTCTTATCCTTTCTTAACTGTTCAGCCCATGGTACTATAGGCACGTGTCCTGGCAGTGTCTCCGCAAGCTGCAGACGACACGCAGTTGCCGAGGAAACACATTCATGCAAGTAATGTTGTTTACTCAGCTAACAATGCACTGAGATCACGGCACATAATGTCGTGCCGTGATGTGTCGATTTGCACGTGCGCGTTTTCTCTTCATTATTAAGAAATAAATTTACTTTGGGTTTCATACGGGTATAACGAGCACGAGCTGCAGCAATCATAGAAATTTCGCAAGCTTTTTGTAAGGCGCAGGTAAAATCTTTAAATTAGAATTGAATTGTGCTAACTGTAATAATGATGATGACTGTAACAATGGTGACTATGCATAATCACCATTGATTTTTTTGATGTTTTCATTGGAGAAAAAAACATAACATAAACACATAAACAAAACAATACATGCATTATCATTTTAGTAATATCAAACAAGGCAATATACATTAAACATGAACTTATTAAAGTAAATACCGAGATTACTATTATTTTTTAAGGCAATGTTGTACTCTGTCTTTTGTTTCACCCGAATAAAAGGAAGCAATGAATGAAAAGAGGGTTGAACATTTTGAAACTTACATCAATATATGAAGAATTTTGTACAGAGCAGAAAAAAAATTGGTACAAGAAGAGTGAGTTTGAGATTGGTTGATGCCAAAGAGTTTACAAATCATCATATCTATATTTAAAAAAAAATCATTATGAAAATCATCATTATTACAGTTAGCACAATCATTATATCATGATATCAAGACAGTTATTGATGGTACCGATACATCTTTTAATATATAGCATTTTTTTTTCAAACACTGCGAGATCCGTATACAGTCTGGTTTGTGCGATATCTATGTGGTTCATTAGTTTATGACTTATCGATCTTTGTACTGGTATAATTTTAGTTGGTCAAGACAAACATATCCGTGCTCCGTGTAATTTTATGCCTATGAACTCGGGAACCTATCCAGTTTTAAAAGCTTTAAAGCTTTTATGTAGGCCCCATCATATTTCTTATACTTACTTGTGACATCTTCATACGATATGACCATGTACATAATTTTGTGTCAAGCATATTTTTTTTCTTCTTCTTCTTCAATCAAAAGACATGATTGTATAAATTTTGTATTCTTGTTTTATTGTCAATAATTTTGTAATCTCATCATTGAGAAAATGGAAATGGAAATATGAAATAAATTTGAATTGAATTGAATATCAACAGTAACAAGGATGAAAATTGTCGTAATACTGCAAAATAATAGATATCAGTTACAATGACGTATTGGCTCTTTTTTACATTTACTGGAGAAGTACAGTAAACTGAAAGCAAAGGGACAACTTTTTTTTCCCTTTTGTGTGAATGTGGTATGAACGAGGAAAGTTTTCATTCGTATATAAAGGAAATAAAAGTGTCCAAAATATGGGAACAGGGGGGTGTTTCATAAAGCTGTTCGTAAAGTTACGAACAACTTAAGAGCGACTGGTGATCAGTTCTTATGCTGAATTATGGAAATTCTGATAAGTATAATAGTGTACAGCACATCAGAACTGATCACCAGTCGCTCGTAAGTTGTTCGTAACTTTACGAACAGCTTTATGAAACAGGGCCCTGCATCACATGCTGGAATAGTGACAGCTTGGTAAGAAATGTCCAGCGGGTGGTTGGTAAGGATGCCTTTAGATGTGTAGGCCTAATACACATTGCACATTCAAGAGACGAACACTCTTTAATGTACAATTTTAAAGGGGTTTAATATTCTACTTGCTAATGCGTAGAAAATACACTCGTGAGTATCGAGAGACACAACTGCAGTTTGCATCAAGCATTTACATAAAGCTGTGTACGCCAGACCCCCTGAGAAGTTTGGATAGAAAAAACAACAACAACAACAACAAACTACAGTCAAGGAACACAAGTTGTTTTGCATTAAAGCGTAAAACAAGAAACACTGAAGTCTTTATTACATTTTGCAATACGATAATGATTATTCACCCACTCATTTCTGTGGGGAATTATTCAGTGTTTTTCTTCGAGCGCGAAATTCATCGATCCATATTCTCGGCCCCATCGCATCTAAGGCTTCCTGAACTGAGAGTTGCCATAGCAACTACTCGCCAGCGTCCAAGATCCGTACATTTTGTCTTCGTACTGTATGGGTATTTATCATTGTGCATGTACAGCGGATAAGGCTCTCCTGTATATAGACCCGTGCGTATATCCGGCTCTCGTTATAATGGACATGATGGTTATTCGCTATACACGTATCACTAATGTCCTAATTCTTGACTGCAATGTGATTATCTGGTATGATATGTGACATCAGTATTACAAAGTAACAGTAATATCAGGGAAGCCTGTATAGGTATAATATAGGACAATATTAAAGGGATGGTATAGCATTGGTGGAGATGAGGATTGAGCTTTTTACTTTTTCCGAGATACAAGAAACCACTTATGAAATAGTACAGAGCATACCATTCAAAGAGGAATTCAAAGTTTATCTGATGAGGATCGGTTTTGAAATGGCTGAGACATCCAAAAACAAAGTGACTTAACAAAGCGATCGTAAAGGTGAGTCCCATCTTTTATTAGGACCGCTCTTCTTTGGATATCTCAGACATTTCAAAACCAATTTTCATCAAATAAACATTTGAATTCCCTTTGGAATAACATGCTCTTTCAAATTTCATAAATGGTTTTTCATCATCTCACCAAAAAACAAAACAAAAATAAAAACCTGAAAATAGGACATTATCACAACTATAGGCTACGATATACTATTTCTTTAATATTTGTGTGTGTGTGTGTGTGTGTGTGCATGTGTCATATATGTATTAAAGTAAAGAGCTCTGGCATTTTAAACAGAAAAACAGTCACTTGGGGTTTTTCTGTGGTTTTGGGTTTTTTTTTTTTCCTTCTATTTTTTTCCTTCCTAACGCAGACGGTGGCCATGCGTGCTAGCACGAGCCTATTAGGTATTCCTTGTGTGTCTGTATGTATAGGTCAAGAGAGAAGTGTGTTACAATCAGTGTGATATAATGAGGCTTAAAGATGCAGTTTACTTTGGGGAGAGGTGATTTTAAAAATGTTCAAGTTATCATATTTTATGTATATGTGTAGGTCAGTTGTATCACAAAACATTCTTTTTATACCATGTAAAATTTTGCAATGAAACCTAAAATGTAAGGATATATCACTACTTTTCTCACTAAACCATTACAGTAGACGGTTTAATATAGAAACAAATTATTTTATTATGAATCTTGTTCACTTTTTGTATATTCAACAATACTTAACGTTGATTATCCTGATTAACATTTTTACATAGGTTGTTTCTACCTCTAACTCACATTTTAGAACTATTTTGAAGCACTAAAGTTGGGTTTTCGTTTCATCTGCAAATGGTAAATAATGTCTTTAAAGCAGACTGTCTTAGCAAAGAAAGAACGTTAGCAGTTACAATGTAATACTTTGGTATAAGGAAGGATAGCGAAATTATAGAGTGTCCGGGGTATCTGCAGAAGAACTCTACTTTTTTTTCTTCTGTTTGATAAAATATTATGTATAAAAGCATTTAAGCGACTTGAATGACAGCTATCACTCGTCAGACCAGAAACATACATTGGTGCAATACATGTTGATGGGCAGGTTATACATGTTGGGGAAAGGGGATGGCTCTGCCCTTCCTTTACTCACCATGCATAGGAACAGCTTTTATTTCCTTTTTAACTTAAACCCAAAAGTGATGGTGTTTCTTTTAACAACACATTGCAAATTAGGATTCTTTTAATACACGCATACACATATACATAGATTGTGTGTATGTGCTAGTGTATGGGAGTTAGAAGATATTATTTGTATATTTGTGAATATCCGCATGCCATAATGAATGTATGGATATATATATATATATATATATATATATATATATATATATATATATATATACATATGTATATATATATATACATATATACATATGTATATATATATATATATATATATACTTGTATATATATATTTATGAAAATACAGTATATAATATCATTCAGAGATCTAATAAAAAACGAATGACTTATAGATTATTGCACTAAATTGAGAAGAGTAAATTACAACACTATAATGCAGCAAAAAGTCACGCTATATAGGCAAGTGAGCGAGAAACACAACTCGAATTATAGAGAACATGTTATATATATATATATATATATATATATATATATATATATACATATCCAATATTTGTTTTTTACTCATCTGCCGGAATATTTGAGTTTCAAACAAACTTTCCTTTAGTCTGATTGCAATGCCCCTTCGTTTGTGTGTGTGTGTGTGTGTATGTGTATGTTTTTACGCTGTGAGTCATATGAAATGTGAAGTTTTAAGCTAGTCTATTGACAGTAACCTATAATGTTTGAGTAATGACGAGACTATTTTCCGTGAATGTAATGCATATAATACTGATTTTTGCTGGAGTAGGTTGTACTCCAGCACACAATCTGTATCAACAAGTGAAAGTGGCCGGGATATACAACTCAATGACATGTATACATTTTTTTAAATATCCATTACTGATTTTATCTCAAATATTCGATTATCTTTTTCAATTGCCGGAATATTTTATCTCAAGCAATTTCTGATTTAGTCTGATTGCAATATTCGTTTTTCTATATTCTGGTGACATAAGAGAAATACGAAGTTTTGTGTAAAGTAAAGAGCTTTAAATAGCACTTTAAATTTACAAAACAACTATATATTATCACTAGTTAGACCGAAAGATAATACATGAGGATTGTACAAGAATATAGAGACATCGGCAATAGTTGTTTGGCTGGTTACACATGTTGGGGAGGAGGATTGCTTTGCTCTTCTTTTACTCATCAGATCACGAGGAACAGCTTTTCTTTCCTTTTTAACTTAACCCCAAAACAGATAACTTGGTGTCTCTTTCAACAATACATTGAAAATTACAGGATCCTTTTAACAGGTTAATGCATGTGTAGATGTACGATAGTGTGTGTTTTTGTGTTGAGTTAGGATATTTACACTATAGTGTATATATATATATATATATATATATATATATATATATATATATATAATTATATATATATATATATATATATATATATATATATATCTAATGCTACTTATATATAAAATATATTGTATTATTGCATTATCATTGTATATTGTATTATATAGTAATAAGAGATCTGATTTACAAATTAATGACCGAGGTCATTGTGCTGTATAGAATGAGAAGTGTTTGTAACACCATCTGCACCAATAAGTGCAAGCACGGAACGAGAAACACACCTCAAGATATTGAGAATTATGTTTTTTTTTTTTAAATGTCCATTTCTGATCCTATCTATGTCTAATATTTATTTGGTGTTTTTCTCTCTCTCTCTCACCTCAAATTTGAGTCTCAAAAAAGCTTTTGTGATTTTGATCTGATTGAAATGTTCGTTCGGTTTTTTGTTTGTTTGTTTGTTCTTTTTTGTGTTGTGAGTCATTGTATTGTGAAAGGTGAAGTTCTGTATTCCTCTTCTTTTTTATGTTTAAACAAGTCTATTGACATTAACCAAATGTTTTGAGTAATAATGACAGTTTTTGGGTAAACGTAATGAATGTAATATTGAATTTTGTTTATAACACAATCTGTATCAACAAGTGCATGGTATACCTGGGGGTGTTTCATAAACGACTTCCGAACAACTGGTGACAGTTCTTGTGCCGAATTATTGAATTCCTGATAGTATAATAGCACATCAGAACTGATCACCAGTCGTTCTTAAGTCGTTCGTAACTTTAAGAACAGCTTTGTGAAACACCCCCGGGAAATACTGATGTATACAGAATACGTTTAATTTGGGGTTGTTGTTTTTTTTTAATGTCCATTACTGAATTCATCTCAAATACTCCATTTTCTTTTCCATCTGCCAGAACATGTTACTCTCAAGCAAACTTTTCTGATTTAGTCTGATTGCAATACTCGATTTTTTTATGTTCTGTGACATGTGAAATATGAAGTCTTGTATTTTCTTGTATTAACGTATAAAGAGCTTTAAACTTCACTTTAAACGGACGAAAACAGTCCCTCACTTTGGGGTTTCCTCAGGGTTTTTTCTTTCTATTTTTGTCTTCCAAACCAGACAGTGGTCATGTGTTGTGGCATGAGCCTATTCCTTGTGTGTCTGTATGTATAGGTCAAGAGAGAAATGTGATACAATCAGTGTGGTAATGAGATTTTAAACAAACTGTCTCAGGAAAGGAAGCTCGTTAGCAGTTACGATATTATGTACTACACTGGTGAGGAAGGTCAGCGAAATCATATAGCACCCGGAGTATCTGCAGAGGATATAAACTTTTGTTGTTTCTTCTGATTGATACGATATTATGTATAGAGGCATTTGAGCTACTTGAATGACAGCTATATCTCTAATCAGACCAGGGCCCCGTTGCTAGAAACTTTGCGTTTAAACGCAACTTGCAACTGATTGTCACTGGCCAATCAAAATCATTGTTGCATGCATGTCTTCTTAATAGGGCAGACCCTGAGCCAATCAGAATGGTTGTTTCAAAATTAGCAATTATGTGCAATTGATTGCAACTTTCTTGCAACGGGGCCCAGAAGCATACATTGGTACAATGCATGTTGATTTGCAGATTATACACGTTGGGAAGGGGGGGGGGGGTGGTTCTGCTCTTCGTTTACTCATCAGAGCAACAGCTTTTCTTTCCTTTTTAAATTTAGTGTCTCTTTTCACATCACATTGCACATTGCAAAGAAGGATTCTTTTAGTACGTGTGTACTAGATACGATAGAGTGTGTGTATGTGTCTGGGTAGTGTAATGGTATAGTTTGAAGATATGTTTATATATATATATATATATATATATATATATATATATATATATATATATATATATATATATATATATATACAGACACACACGCACATATATTATACGTATGCGAATATACAATTCCATTTTTGTATATATACACATTATTTCTTAGGATATATTATCATTCAGAGATCTGATTTACAAACTAATGACCGAACTTATTGTGCTGAATTGATTAGTATGATAATGGGAATAGTGGTGTTAGAAAAGCATAATTGGGTGTTTGTTTTGCTGTAAAAGTCAATATTGTTCAATAGTTAAGATGAATATGTTTGCTATTATCTTTTATTGTATGTATTTTACTACCTTGTAAATATTGTAAGTAATCGTGTTCATTCGTGTAAAATGCCCGCAATTCAGCCTGCGAGCTGCAATGGATATTAATAAATGAAATACCTTTTTTTCTTTAGTTCATTTCAATTCATTTCAATTCAATTCAATTCAGTTCAATTCAAGTTAACTTATTTAATTCAGTTTGATTTAATTTAATTCAATTTGATTTAATTTCATTCAATTTAATTTAATTCAAATCAATTCAGTTCAGTTCATTTCAATCCAATTCAGTCGTACGAATTTACTCAAAATTTACTGATGCTTTCTAACAATTATTAAAGGAGGTAGTGTACTTCCTTGGATATCCACTATGATATTGCTGCATTATTTCAATTCACCATTGTTGAGGTCGTATTCTACTTTACCAGCATAATACATTGATAGCTCGAGATCGTAAATCGGAAAGAGCTCTCAATAAAAAAAGGAAATACATAAAAACAGTTTGATCTGTGTCAGCAGGCAGAAAGTCGTGAAAGATAGAGAGCAGATAGATGGAGGGGGGGTGGGAGAGAATTAAGGGAGGACAGAGAGGGGAGGGAGGGGGAGATATAATGTGAGTATAAAGGGAATAGATTTGAGGAGGGGGGAGAGGGGAAGTACATACATTATGCAGGTTCTCGTTTGAGTAGATGGTAGCAGCTTGCACGATTTGCCTTGAGTACAGTACACTGCGAAGCCGGCTGCAACAGAATACATGGCTGAATTATCCCTGCTTATTAAATGTGCATGGACTACGCCACTGTTCTATCACACATTTTAACAGTCTCGCTTTTGTCAGAGCACGCTCACGTACCAGGTCATGTGAAATAATCGTCCTTTTGCTTTTCCAGGAAAAAAAAAGAATGCAGCCAACCTCTATTAAGTCGAACTCGAACAAGTCGAAAAATGGGCAAAGTCAAAGAAAATGTTTTATATAACCGTGCGTTAATTCCGTTGTGTAAGTAGAAATTCATCCCAATCACCCCCCCCCCCCCTTCTCCCCTTTGACTTTGGCGAGGTTGGCTGCAGTTAGATCCCTCCCCCCCCCCCCCCCCACAAAAAAAGGATCCTTCTTTCTTTTCACTTACAAGTTATACTATAATGACATCAGAAATTGTGGCAGAGTTCACACCTATATAGAGGGGGATGGTACAGTATTGGTGGAGATGAGAATTGGGCTTTTAACTTTTTGCAAGATACCAAGGAAACACTTATGATTTTATAGAGTAAAGAGCATACCATTTTAAGAGGAATTCAAAGTTTATTTGATGAAAATCGGGTCTGGAATGACTGAAACATCCAAAAACAGAGTAAAAGAAAGTAATCGAAATAAAAATTGGGTCCCGCACTTTATAGAATCAATTTTTTTGGATATCTCAGCCATTCCAAAACCAATTTTTATCAAATAAGTGTTAAATTCCTCATAGAATTTATACAACTTTCAATAACTTTCATATTTCATACGAAGTTTCTCATTATCTCACCAAAATATGATAGAAACCTGAAATTAGGTCTCAACCATAACTATACGATCCCTTTAAATTAGCAAAATCATGTAAGTATGTGGCAAATTCCAAAATTCCGCAAATCTGCAAATGTTTCATCTTTCCGCATTCTGACTCTGAACCAGTGTATTCGCTTTCGAAGCTCCCCCTTTTAACCGCATGCACGTATACCAGATAATTTATCAGTACAGGACCTATATTGTATATTTTATCTCATCGAGAGCAACGGAGTACATCTTTTTTTTTTTTTTTCCTTTTTTTAGAGCGACCAAACTATTATCTTGTTTCTATGACGTCGGAAAACGTAGGGATCAGTGACAGACCGGGCATGGATCCAAATGCACTTCAAAAAAAAAAAAAAATGAGATACGAACAATCTCAAATATCAATTTGACGTACATGCCGCCTAGTTGTGAGAAGAAGCACATAGATCTATCGAAGCTGTAAACTGCTTGCTCTGATCAGGGAGGTGCACCTCCCTGTCTCACCTCCCTGCTCTGATCTAGAGGAATCGATGTGTTTCGGTACGAATTGAAGATTTACACGCTCTTCATGTGACCTCTTGACTAATTTCTTTTAGAGCAAGCATACTATTATCTCGTTCCTATGACGTTGGAAAATGTAATGGGATCAGTGACAGTCAGGGCAAATGGATCCATATGCACGTTATAAACAATGAGATACGAACAATCTCAAATTTCAAATTGACGTGCATGTCACCTGATTGTAAAGATCCATAGAAGCTGTAAATCTCTTTGCTTGCTCTAATCTATGTTTTAGGAATCGATGTTCTAATCGATGTACGAATTGAACGAGATTGACACGCTCCTGCGACGTCTTGGCTAATCTCTTTTGAGAGCAACCAAACTATCATCTCGTATGTCGACGGAAAATGTAATGGGATCACTGACAGTCCGGGCGAATGGATCCTAATGCACTTTAAATTATTAAAAAAAAATGAGATATCTGAAATATCAATTTGACGTACATGTCACCTGGTTGTGAGAAGAAGCACAGAGATCTATCGAAGCTGTAAATCTCTTTTCTCGCTCTAATCTATAGGAATCGATGTTCTTCGGTACGAATTGAAGATTTAAACACGCTCTTGTAACCTCTTGTATAAGAACGAAATGGCGTAATCATGAGATTGTTCCCTTTGTTGTCTTTCCTTTTCATTCTCCTGTCGAAGCGTCCGAGAGTAACAATCCATCATAAATGTATATCTTTCAATCACTTTGTTAATGTCTACTTTCCTCATTTTTGTCTGATCTTTTTTTTATCACTTCTCTCGTAAAAACCACTATCTCTTTGGCGCATGCATATCGCTTTTCAATTAGCAATTTCTGCTGCAAGACACGGCTGATTTTTATCAATATTTCAGATTCCTTTGTGCTTGCATGTGCGCATGATGTGTGTCAGGAAGGGCCTTTGTGAGCCGCGAAGCCATTCACAGCCTTCTTGGCGCTAGATTGATTGGACGGACCCGTACTCGCTCGTATGCACACGACACGTTTGCCAGTCCCAGCTAGAGACATGTGCCTCCGGAGCACGTGTCTATAGCAACTATAGGGTAAATTGAGGTAGCAACTTCTTCGACGGGGGGGGGGGGGGGGGGGGGGGGGGAATCATTGCAAGTCTAGATGGAGAGAATATCTAATAATAATGACAAAAAAGCGACATGAACGCAGATTATCGAAGTGAGAGGAATGCAACGAAAAATGCAATGTGAGCAATGGCACCGGCCATTATTTTAGCTCCATCGAGTTATGATAAAGATTTTTAATATCATGTGCTGACTCGCAGGTCATACAAAATGCTTGATGAGCATCTTTTGCTTGCCATCCTCCAGCATTAAAAAGACGCGGGGTGGGGACAGAACGATGATACACGTAATTCGTTAGACTCGAAATTGGCAGAGAATTTGAAAATCGTTAAAAGATAGATTGTTCCAACTCTCCTCACATTACAATCGCTAGTAAGTACTTGCTGCTTTGGTTGATAATAAAGAGATATACCAAAATGCATGATATGACTTACATGCTCTCATATTTTTTGTATGCATAACAATACTTTCAAGAAACTACTAATGGTACATAAATTATTATAACAATCAAAGACACCTAATGTATCATAAGACATTGTTTATCCACCAAATATCAGTCGTTTGTTTTACCGTATATCCATAAATTGCCCGCATTTGCCAAAAACCCAGAAAACAAACAAACAATAAACAAATTCAATGCGAAGAAAAGGGAAAAGAAAAAGAAATATCCATACTTGCATGTCCTCTGCCAGAAAATAAGGACAAAAAAATGATTTTGCGCAAAGTGGCTAAGGCTCTTTGGTTAAGGAAGTTGGTTTTGTTTAGGTTGAAGAGTATAATCTCAAACACCGCCCAACGCTCCTCCTCTCTATTCCCCTTATAAATTGCAGATTCTTGCGGAATGGAAAAGATAGTATTTTAAGAGGAAACATGTTTAGGAAAATGTAAGTCGAGTTCCACGGCTAATGTCATGAAGTGTGGCTGCTGAAAACGCCGAGTTGTAGGATCCGATATGGGACCTCACAAGTGTTGTCAATATAGTCTTGATCCAAGCACTTGTGAATTCTTTATAACATACATTTCCAACTGCTGTGAAAACAGCGCAATGTATTGAGTTTATACCAAAACGACTGCGTCTATATGAAATTTCATTTTATACAGATCGTTATTCCGAATTAGGTTTGCTATAGTTCTAAAGGTCCACAATATATATATTGATAAAAAAAAAACCAAAACCGAAATAAGGTTCGTTTTTCCGAATGCTCGTTAATCCAAAGATGAATTAATGCTCGCTATTCCGGAGATTCCCGTATTTTCCGAAAAAGAAATAAAGTTCGTAAAATTCCGGTGTGTTAGTACGCACTATAGCTCCTTTTCATCTTCGGATTAACTAGCTTTTGGAATGACTTTCGGAATAACGAACCTTTATATACATTTCGGAGTCACGAACCTTCGGAATATTTATGGAACGTGCCTTCAGAATAACGCCATTCGGATATCCGAACCCTCTTTCATTTTCGGACTAACGAATATGTATAAGTATATGGAATTTGTGCATTTCGGAATAAAGAACCTATGGAACAAAAGAAAAAAAAATTTCATAACAAACATTCGGAATAACGAACATCACCCGAAGTTAATTTGTAATCATTCATTCACTCGTCACATTCAAGTGATCCCGGTCGACCACGGGCTTTGTTCTTTTTATTATTAATTGTTGACTTTTGTTCTTGATTTATTCTTCTTTCACGCTTTTGCTAATGTATATAGAGAACGGTTATTATCCAACATTTGTCGAGACATATAGCTACCTCCATGAATACAACATTCCCTGTTGCGGACAAGCACATGCAGCCTAACGTGGCTGAAAACCTGCATGTAAACGAAACATGGTGACTGTTTCGCACCTGCATGGTAAATTATGCAAACTCTCACCATGGTCACTGTGCAAAAGACATCTTAGTTCTTCCTCTTATATGAAATGCATATCCCATGCGTTTGTTTATGCGTCCGTGTGTATGTGTGTGTGTGCGTGTACGTTTATAATGTGCACAAGATTTTTAATTGATATGGAAAGCCTTGATATTTTCAGTATGTTTTAATATCTGATGTTATAACTTTCAAATAATCCATTATTCTTTTTATCTTTGATATAAAAGTGTTCGAGCTAAATAACATAAATTATAATCGGGCCTATTTCTCAGAAGGGTCCAAAATTCATCATTCACCATTGAGAATTTGCTTGCAATATATCCAAAGGCTCATACCAAGAAACTTATGCATTTACCAGTATGTGAGTTGTTTGGAAATACACGCACACACACACACACACACACACACACACACACACACACACACACACACACATATATATATATATTTTTTTTTTTCCAGTGAGTCCCCTATCTCCATCCTCTGGTTCATTTATCATTATAATCCTTATTTTGTATTACCCCTCCTAAAGTATGGCATACCCCTTTTACTAATAAACATGTTGATTTTCTTTACTTTCACGTGCACTGTGCATAATTATTGTGATATTGATTATGTAGCGATGGAGAAAATAAGAAAAATGAACTGAGCTGAATGAACTGAACTATATATTTAGATCAAAAGTGTAAGATAATTACTATCGTAGAGTGTATAACTTAATTCATTTAACCCTAATACTCCCAGGGTATTTTTCGTCTTGTTATTCAAGGGGGGGGGGGGGGGGGGCATTCCCCCCCAAGATCTCGGCCATGGATCACCCAATTACCTGAAAAAAGTTTGCATGAGGGTATATAGAGGATTAATTAAACTACAAAACTGTATGGCTGAATTCACGAAATGCTTTCTTTTTAGCATGTGAAATAAATTCGATTTTGAATTTTAAAGTCCGTTTCCCTTATATTAACTGAATATTTTTAGAATCTATACTTTTAACCTTATATTAAGTAATATTTCACGATTTCGTTCAATGGTTACCCAACTGAAATCGTGTTTTCTCAAGCGTAATTTCAAACAAATGCATGATGTAAAGTCGACAGTTTCCGCAGCCATGTAATATGGAAACTTTGTTCAACCTCTAAAATCTTGGTGCATTCATTCGTGTTGTATACCTCAGCTGTCAAACTTTGCACCCTCTTATCTATCTTTGTGTCAGGGTGATGATCATCTCTTTGCCAGCAGTTCATTTAAGAAGTTGATTTTATACTCTTTGCATTCTTGATCAGACTTTGACGCCTGGATCGAGGTAATTCTCTTTTGATTAGGCCTACCTCAACACCTGATGGGAAACTTTGTTTGTATGTTTATACGTTCAGTATGATTATGCTGCAGTCTATTCTTTTCCTATTTTGAAGTATGTACATGCGAATAAAATAAAAATCAGATTGAAATGTAAATGAATATGCTCCATGTTATTGCACGTTTATATGATGTTTATAATGTTTATTGTTATAAATTAACAATTTCCTTGTTCATCTTCATGATTTGGTAAAGTGAACAAGATATTCAAGGACTTTTTTTTTTTCGAGTGGGTCCTATACAAAATATTCCCTGCACAGCCTTATATAGACCCTTATTGCACCGAGACGTAACTCGCACAGCGCACTCGTGCTGCCGTGCAACCAGTAGTACAGAGGTAAAATCCTCAAGAGTTTGTGGTTGTAACCCTGTCGTTGCCAAACTTTTGCGATTTCTGGTGATTTTTGTATGATTTTTACATGCCTTTTCGTGATTTTGTTCTGCTGGAACCTGGTAACGCTGAAAGGGAAGGTAGGGCCCATTGGTGGATATGAATTAAGATTGGGCTTTTTTTTAACTTTTAACGAGATACCAAGAAACCCCTCATGAAATAATACATAGCATATGCAATGGAGGAATTCGAAGTCATGAGATGAAAATCGGTTTTAGAATGGCTGAGACATCTAAAAACAAAGTAAAACAAAGCGATGTAATAAAAGGTGAGCTTCACCTTTTTAGTTAGGATTGCTCCATTTTGAGTATGGACTCCTCCATTTCAAAACCAATTTTCATCATGTAAACGTTGAATCCCTCTTGGAATTACATGCCCTTTCATATTTCAGAGGAGGTTCTATCGCACCAGAAAATGTTAGAAACCTGAAGAAGTTAGGTCTCACCCAAAACTATAATGATCCCTTGAAGTGATACGACTCATTGTCTAAACGGTGATAATAATAGACCAAGGTGATCCGGAGCTATACGTACGGTTCTCTTCCCACCTCTTCCCACCTCCCTGGACGACTTACCTCTCTACTCAGTAGGCCTACAACCTGTACTACCCTGGACAAAGTATTATCATAATGATTATAGATACATGTCTGCCATTCGTTGCCTGTGGAGTGATGTAGTGATCTAAACTGAAAGTGTTTAGAAAATGCTCGAGTTATCACATTAAATCCATACATTATGCAGTGTCCTAGGTCAGTTGTATCACAAAGCATCCTACCATATTGAAATTCACAATTAAACCTAAAAATGTAAGGAGATCTAAAATAATCACTGTTTTTCTTATCAAACCGTAACTGTAGACGGTTTATCATAAAAACAATTTCATTATAACTATTGGTCACATTTTGTAAATTTAACAGTACTAACCATCAAATATCTCGATTAAAATTTTTAAATTGGTTGTTTCTATCCCTTACTCACACTTAAGAACTATTGTGAAGCACTAAAGCTGGGTTTTGGCTTCTACCAGGTTTGGGGTTATTAATGGGCTACAAAGCTCCCTAAACCCTGCCACACTTATATGTACAATCTATCTACGTGAAGATGGAGGTGTGGCACTTCAAGGAAAATTCAAGATAAATTCATGATGAAGAACAGCATGCTCCGTTTGTCGTTCGACGTATGTATCAAGAAGACAGTTACAAGATATAGTTACAAATTTGATGAATCTTTCCTTTCTATAGTTAACTTTTATATTACTCCCTCTAAAGAGATCGCATACCCTACGGAGTTCACGCATTTCGACGACTGCCCGCGGCGTACCGTGTGACTGAAAACAACAAGAACAAAATACTAAAATACTAAGTAGAGTAGAGTATTGTACTTGGTATTCGGCATTGCAAATCTCGTCTCGCGCGCTGTCGAAACCGCTGATCCACACATCCTAATCAATGAGACGAACGCACTTGTTCGGAGCAGCGAAAAGTTGAAACGATCGTCGTCCACAGAACGTTCTGTGTCGTCGTCACGTAGGCCACATAAGGAAAAGAAATTCAGATGAACACTACTACACGTGCAGACGACACACGTGTAGCGGAAAATCGCTGGAATCCTGCACGCTGATTGGCTGAGAGCAATACTGCCAAGGTGAACGATATACGCAGTGGGTAAACGTACTGTGCAATGCAATATAGTAAGGCACCTGCGTCGTATTATATTGGCCGGATATATCGGAAGTAGATACGTATGTGTACTGTATGCGCATACATATGAACTTAGATACTTTTTCTTTTTCAGGCATTATAGACAGACTTGGCCGAAAATGACGCTTAGTTTAGTGAGGCGTTAGAGTCGACTCCGAGCTGCCTTAAATTCTTCCAGTCACTTGGATACTGCCATGAACAGCATCTTTGGACAAGCTTCTTCGTGACACTCGGCGGTGTATTGCAGGAGTAGGCTCATACTGTGTCGTACTGCAGAAACCATATCATTCAATTGCCACTAACGCTGACTGCATTGTATTGGTATCAACACTGTCACTGCTGCAGGCAGCTGCAGGTAAAGGAAAGACAACTTGTCAGCCAGCGCAGCTACGACGTGATTGTCTACTTGTGTAGACCCCGGATCCATGTTTTACTTCTAAACATACACTGTAAGTCAGTTATTATCAACGTTTAGATAATTTTATGTTACAATCTTACTATATAATGCAGAGATACTAGAATCTATGTTTCTTAACTGGCTGGGGAGTGCGTAACACATCCTGAGAGTGAGGCCCAAAAACGAACTAGAAGGGGGGGGGGGGGGGGGGGAGATGGGAGAGGGTCGTAGGAAGGCATCCCCCCCCCCCAATGCATGAAATAGGCATATGGAGCTTTTCATTTTGTGATTCAAAATTATGTATACAAGTTAGTTGATGCATACTTCTGGGTACCGGTGTGATATACAATTAATATTTTATTTGTCAATGTTTATCATGTTTATATAGATGTCTAGCTAGCTTACTTGGGGGGTCTTTAGAAATTCTCATCAGTTTCATATGGTATGAATGGAACTGGAAGATGCTATTACTAGTATTGCTGTTGTCGTTGATTACATTAGGTCACGTATATAGCCTCTCCTACATGTACCTATAAAAGTCGCCAGATATTCACAGCGCATGTCATGATGTAATGCGCGCCGCAATCGGAGATCAGCTGGGGCGATTGATTTTCATCACTCTCAAAAGACATTCCTATTGAAAATTCACCTTTTTCCTCCATAAAAACACTAATCTAACTGGGTCTAATCCAAATGTATTTTACCATATGTAACAGGTGACAAAACCATTTTTAATGTGAGAATGTTTTTTATTTCGAATGGATTTGAAACGCGATGATGCACATGAATCCTACATTGAAGTGTGTGTATAAAACACATGCGCTAATATTAATAATTATATGGCGTGATATGTGCCGTCTATGGGCGGCGAACTAATAGTAGTGCCTATCGTTATTTCACCAACCTGGGAGTGCGTAAGAAATACACGCAAGTGGCGACAGTTGTAAGTGGTAATTGACGTTAGGTGCGTCCTGTGATTGTGAGGGCTGATCTTATGTCATCATTTTGTATTTTTCGAGATCCATCTATAGGGCCCTACCAGTACACGTTAGAGGTATAGACAAATAGAGTCTGGATATTTCTTTTGTTGAAATTTTGGTCATGAATTGCCTGTGGTGAATGGGTCAAACACTTCATGTCGTCACTTAAAATTTCAAAATAAAACCACTCTTTGCAAGGGATCGTGGCGTATGCTGCCTGTGCACACTGATCTGAAACTGAAGTTATAGATGAATTTAGATCTGACATCTATAGTTATTTGTGTGAACGGACTCAACGTTGGAGCTAAAAATCACTGTGCATTGATTGTGGCAAGTTGAAGTCGTGGCTGTAGAGTTCTAACCTATCTAGTCAATGAGAAATTTTGTGCATAGAATTCTATATTAATTGTAGATTACCAATGTGTGCATCTGTGTGTGTGTGTGTGTGTCTGTCTGTCTGTCTGTCTACTCTGTTTGTCTGCATGTAATGCTTGGTCTTGGAATGTTATAGAGAAACTACATTTCTCAAGATGACAAAATCATTTTTCCCAGTAGGCCTACATACTGTAAGTGATTTATTGCTCATACTAGTAGTTACTTGAAAGAGTTTTCACATATTATTAGACCATGGAGCTACTCCATTTTGTGATCAGATGGCAAACTTCAGTGTCAGATTGTGCAGGCAGCGTATATACATGTCGTGATTGCTTGCGCGCTATGCCAAATATAAAGCCTACCCACAAACATTATCCTTGCCTTTCTTTAACCCTAATCCTAATCCTACTCCTAATCCTCATGTCAAACTAAATCTAACCCTACCCCTAAGTCCTTTGGGAAAATAAGGCAGGAGGAATGTTGTGTCACGGTCCAAAACACAAGATGTTGAAATGAGTTTCATGGGAGGAATAGTGGCTAACACCATGTTATGGATGGGGAGAGAGAAGAGATACAACATTGATTGAGGTGAATTGTTATTGTGAAGATATGATTCTATGTCACAGAATTAAAGTTTTTAGTTGAAACTTTAGATTTTTATCTGTAGAACATTTTTAGCGAAGGTTTACCTAGTACATTGAGCTATTAAACCAATTTAGAACAAATATGCCCCAGTCTTCTGGTGCAAGTGATGTGCTGCACATTTGAAAAGCTGCATCTCACATTTGTTTGATAAATTGCTGTACAGAGACCAGAATGTGCTATTGTAATTGCAACCAAATATTAGTTTAATGTCCTTTGTGGACCTGTTTCAAGAAGACATTATTTGTAACAAAATTATTTTGGACATAACTTAAAAAGTTTTTGTTGGTTGTTTACTGCCTGTTGCAATCTAAAATGAAACTACAACTGTAGTTGCAATCCTCTGTATGAAATGAGATCCTGATGTTGTATTGAGGAAACAAGAATATTCCAAATACACCCATTCTCTATGCTGAAGTATATTCTGGCACCAATATCATGCCCTGAAACCTTATAAAATTCAAGGATGTCATGAGGCAATGTTGTGTTTGTAGTGTTGGATGACTTTTCCGCTCAGCATACCTGCAGAAAACTTGTTACACAATGCTGGTAGTGCAGTTCAACATATTCAGACCCATACAATAACAAGGACAAGGAATAGTGCTAAAATTATTGTGTCAGCATGTATTCGTCTTTGCAATATTATACTGTGTAGGCGATTAACTGTGTAATTGCTTGGGGGTGCCTTTCTGTAGTGTAATATGGATAATACAACACACTGTACACAAAGCTTCGGTGTTAAATATTCTATTACGTCAATCTCCCTGCTCATTGAAATAATATTTCTTGTGCATGTACTTATAGGAGCTGCCGGAAAAAGAGAGTGAAAGGAGAGAGGAAGAAAAGAAAAGAGAGACAGAGAAAAAAAAAGCTGTGGGAGGGAGAAAATATTTTAATAGTCAGTGGCATTGTGTAATGCATATGTGGTATAAAATGTGATTAGTGATGTCATTCTGCCCTGAGCAAGCCATGTTGCTGCCTACAAAGTATCTCGGGAGATGAATTTAGCAGCTTTGTGGGCCTGGGGCAGGATCATGCTAGGGATTACTTACAAGTTTGTAAATCCTACTGCAGGTGGATGCACCGGCAAAGTCTGAAAGCAGGGAAAATTTATTGTCATCCACACTTTATGTACTTGTATAGCAAAATTATTGCACCTCATCTCAATTTTTTTTTTTTCATTTACATAATTCTTTTTTTTCCTTTTTTTTTGTCAATTGGTGCAATTTTGGGACACTCCTTTTGGAAAAACTGCTTTAAATCATGCTTGTTTGGGGTTTCATCTTGTGAAAGAGGCTCTGGGAATTCAAAGGACATTTAATGGTGACAGTTTGGTGAATAGAATAATTTGAAGAGTTTGTTTGCAAAAACCAATAAGTCCATATTTTATGGAGATATTTGCGATTAAAGGTCAAGAAAAATAAAGAGAATAATAAGAAAAATTTTTGCTTCTTTTGACCATAACTTCAAAAATGTACCTTTACAGTGTATATGTAGTGGCCAATATATCATTTAAAAGGTATTATTTTGTACTTTATGACAGAGACTGTACTTCAAAATCTTCAAAAATGGACTTATCGGTTTTTGCGAACAAACTCTTCATTTGTGGTGTACACAGTGCATAGGCCCTACATTTTGTACCCTGCCAACAAATAATTTGGAATAACATTGCAGCTATGTGCAAGTATGCCTTAGTGGCCAACTGAGCTTAGATTTTGATGTTTTATTTAATCAAATGTAAATAAATACTTAAGCAGGGCATTGCACTTTTGAATGTACATTGTATGACAAAGAGAGCCCCTATACTGTGCTGTCAAACGGAACTGCATTTTACATACAATCGTTTGGATTTGTTTTATATTTTTCTTTTATATCATTATTCATTTTTTTATTTTGAATGGGCTATGTTCACTGTAGAGACATGGTTAGGCATTAAAAAAATATATTCTGTTCTACAGTAGAAGTTATGCTTTGCTTTGTACCTTCTTTTAATATAGTTGTTTGTTTTGAATTTGTTAGTAATTTCAGACGTTTGAGAAGACCAGAAACTCAGGAAGATGGAGTGGCTTATCATGGTGAGTGGTCTTTCGGCCACGGCAACAAATCTTGGTTACCAGGAGGACTCCAAGTATGTCATTGCAGAGGAGTGCTACGGTAAGACAGTAAAAGGAGGACAACAATTTAGATAAGTTCTTATTTTTTGTTGTTGTTGTTGACTTCAGGAAATTCACATATTCTTCCTGTTTATTCCTTAGAGAGAAAGATGTTCCAAGGTGCACAATAATGACTTACAATTTAAACAATATTCCAGTTCAACTTGACCTCATTATAGTCCGAATGAAGTCTTGCAAATTAAATTTTGTAACTCAATATGACTGGATGTAAATTATTAAATCTCTGTAATTCGTAATTTCGAAAGTAATATGTGACCCGCTACAACAAAATGATCCTAAAGTCGGGCGAGGTTGATTATTTGAAAATTGCATGATATAATCCCCTAATCTTTCTGCTTTAAATTGATATATAACACATTTTATAAAAATAATCGGCTGCGGAGATATCGATGTTTAAAAGAGAGCATGTCGAGACGTCTGGAAAATCACTGTTTCGAGAAAAGCGCCCTAAAAGTCTTCCTTTCGACGCAATCGCGATCAAGGGACACGCAAGTCAGTTTTCACCTCTGGACAATAGAAGGTAAGCCCTAGCAACCCCCGAAGAGTTCATTCAAGCACATCAGCGTCGGCGGTCTCCTCACCAACCAATCAGTGACCAGGATGTGAGAAGCGGCTGAGCATAGCGTAGCATAGCGGTTAATAGCAAGCAGCAAACTGACCAATGAGATCACTCTGGTCGTTGTTAGGGGCGGAACCTATCTGTGGCGCTCAATCCAAATTTTCGAACCAGTTTCTGCTTCGTTGAAACGCCAAAAAAAAACATGGCTCAGAAAAACGCTATTTTTTGGTCTTTCCTTTGATCATTTTGCTTCAAAATTTCGACAGATGATAGAAAACATGTTAGACACAAATAATATATCAAAATCAGAAAATCGTAAGTTTTGACCAATTTTAATGCTCTGACTTCAAACTCGATTTTCACGGCTTCGACCGTGCGCGACTTTAGGACCTGTTTGTTGTAGCGGGTCACATATGATGAATTCACCCGTGCTCTTGGGACTTTTTGTCCATTTGTACATTGCAGATAGCCTGGAGCAAATTCTCAGTAGCATTATGCAAGAGAGCAAAGTGACATGCCAAGCAAGACGGAATATCGGAAACAGCAGGCTCATCCAGATGGTAAGTTTGAGACCGGTCCTTTAAAGGTAGGGGATACCTTTTACAGACCTCCCAAAATGCAGCAAAACATTAAATATGAACCTCAGGGGACTTTTTTAGGCCACTGCTGAGAAATTTGGAAGTCAACAGTTATCTACAATTTGAATAATGCACAAAACTCAACTGCTCAGTAGTTCTGTGTGTCAGCCACACTTCAGCCTTTTTGTTGCAGTCTTCTGCATTTTTTTATCTATAAACACAAATCTAAAAGTATAAGAGCTGATGTAATAACATATAGAGTGTGTGGCAAGAATGTATATAGAAATGCTTGTAAGTTTTGATGAACTTTCTTCACAAAATATACATGATGGACACATGCAGTGCATGGGTCTGCAAAGGTAGCCTAGTAATGTACTGGAATTTACGGTGAGCCCTGAAAAAAAATTCAATTCAAAATCTAAAGGTCAATAAAAATGTACTAAATGTTAACTTCCACTTTCAAAACTTTATGGGAGTTTCTAGAATGATACTCTCTTCAACATACCACTGTATTTATACAACTCTTCATTTAAGGCATGCAAATGGGATTCCCTACCTTTAAATGTGGATATAGGTTTTGACCACATGCTCTGGGGGAACATCCTGTTGGAAAGAGGGTCACAAACTGCTTGAATCTATAGAAACAGTATGATGCAACTCCCCAACCCACCTCCTCTTGAAAATACATCTTTGACAGTTATCGCTAAATCTAGTAAGAGTCACGTCAATTATGGTGGGATACTGAAGTCTGTTGTATGTGGGGGCTGGTAGGAATAACACCGAAATAAAGAAAGGAAAAGACTACCTCATTTTCTCAACTCATGGACACCCACTATTGATAAATCCAATATTTTGATAATCATAGGGTGGTAGTGTCTGCTTTGATAAAAAATAAACCTTCTACCTGTTCAGTGGAGAAGTATCACATTCTGCTTGCTCTCTTTTCATGCTTGTCTGATGACCATCTCGACTTTGCTTGTTACTCTTCAAGAATGTCTGTGGTTCATATGTTGTGACTGTGCATGGCAGCTGCTATAGAGGTGAAAATGTTTCACTTTTTGAGTCATATACTTACTTGGGTATAGAGTACTGTATAAATAATATGAATCTTTGTACATAGTGGTACACACATCAGTGATGACAATAAAACAATGTTACTAGATTGTGACTGTTCGACTTCTGTGATTCTCTCCCTTTCATCCCATAGGATCTGATCCCAATCTTGTGCCATTCCCAAGACTATCCAGATGTGTTTGATGCCATTGTGAGGTAAGAAATTCCTTCACTCCATCATTTTATTTATGCTGTTCTGTTATTTTTCTCTAATTCATGCTATCCCAAGTCCTTTTCTCCTTTGACATTCTATAGATACCAAGAAAAGATTATATCCACTTACCTCCCTTATGATTTTTCCAATCTGTGTTTTATATTGAATTTATTCTAGAGTATACAGTCAGGTTGATGTTTAAGTATTCAGAAACCCTCAGTTTAAATGAATTCCTGCATGCTAATGAAAGATTTAGTCTTAAAAGCTGTCTCAAAGCTCAATCTTCACCTGTGCGACCACACCCAGACAGCCACGCCTTACACCTTCTCCCCCTCCTTTAGGCTGCTGATGCACCTGTCTATGCCACTGGAGGTGATTATGCCCATCGTGAAGAAGCTGACGAAGCAGGACTACCAGCAGCGGCATGAGCTCCAGAAGATGCTGGAGACCATCAAGAAGGAGTTCACGCAGGCCAACGTGATTGCTGCCTTCGTCAGCCAGATGGCGCTCATCATCGAAGAGGTGAGTCAGCCAGTTGCCACAGCTATCGGTGGCCTTGTAAAGTTGCGTTTGCGTTTCCTGGCTATAAACAGCCCTGGGGTTGGGAAGGAGCCCCTGGATACCTCCTAGTAGCAAGTATGATCTCTATTGCTTTTCATTTAAAGGTATTAGTTTGTCAACCACTTTTCTTTTCTCGAGGCAAATGCCTTGTGATCCTGTTGCTTCCATGGATGTAAAAAGAAGAAAAAGAAAAAAAAAAAATACTGGAGCGCTTACGTGAAACCAGCTATTAAAGAACCTCTTTTGTTTTATGATTTGTACAGTAAATCAATTATGCTGCTTAGATACATACTTTGGTTTCTTTGCCTCTGCCACAAAGTGTTGCCGGAGGCCTTATATTTCATTCTGTGTGTGTGTGTGTGTGTGTGTGTGTGTGTGTGTGTGTGTGTGTGTGTGTGTGTGTGTGTTCGTGTTCAAACGAAAGTATTTGAGTTTTCATCCTTGTAACATGCTTGATGTACAAGAAGTATCAGATTTTCTTATTCAAGTTATGTATAGTTGTTGAAGAAAATGGCCGGAAGCAAAGTTCATGAGTTAATCACTCAGATTTTGTAGTTCTGCCGTCCTTGTGGTAGAGGTTAACTTCATCGTGTTCCACGTTTATCATGACTCTCTGTGTTCCTTCCTTTGTCCTTTCACGTCATCGTAGGCGGGAAGCTATCCGATCAATAAAACGAATGCGGAAACGCTCAGCAACTGTCTCACCTTGCTGAGGAATGTGCTGTATGTGAGTTACGAGCGTTACATGGTGGGAAGCCTCAACAATGACATGATCATCAGGTTAGTTTGAGAAGTCTTATTTCTCTTGAGTGATTGAGAGTGGGATAATGTTTTACATGTCGGCGCCAAGAATGTACAAACTTCAATCATCGTTTTATTCTGTTTTTCTGTTCTTTTGTGTTTAGAATGCATGCAGGTCAGGTGTGACTTGTCTGATCATGTCCCAATCAATTATGTAAGAAACAGCTTGGGGCTCATTTGCCAATAATAACCAATGGTATGCTTTGAGTTGCTGATGTTCGTTAGGATAATTATGAAAAAATGTTAGACATAGGATCACCCTTATGAGCTGTAGGGGAAAATATTACTTTTCCTTATTTTATGAGCATTTTTATGTGTTTGGATGTGTGTACTTTTTACTCTTGCGATGTGTAGAATTCATATTCGTGCATATCAAAGATAATGACAATAATTATAGTAGTATGATAATAATGAATCAAGTAATGCTACAGCTCTCTAATTTTTATACTAAAAATGCAATACACTCCACTTAGATGGATACCTGATTATCATATTGAATAACAGTAACAGTAGATGATGATGATAATGTTAAGAAGTGTCAGTAACAGTGTTACATAAGTACATAGAGAGAAGAGTGAATAACAGAGTATGTTTATAGAAGAAAAAGATTCTGTTTGAGCTCTTTACTGCTGCTTCACTGTTGATGAGTGCCACTCACTGGAGTCATCTGGAACGTGTTGAATTTCTCCCCGCAGAAATCTCTTTGCATGTGGATTCCATGGTGTTCTTAAGGACCTTTGTAGGAGAAGTGAAGGGGTAAGACTGCTCAGTAATCAATCTTCACTTCAGAAAACTATGTTACTCTATTTCTGTGATATTGATATCAACATGTGAAATATAAATTGTGTGACTGATTATGTGGTAAATAAATTGTTTTACAGATTATGTGGTAAATAAAGAGTGGCCCATGTGAAGAAATCAATTATGTAAGGATTGTTCTTTATGATGGTTTGTGCTATACATTTGCATTTGTTTATGGAACGTGCATTGAAAAGAAATTCACTTTTCATTTTTATGCTGTCTTATGTACCAGCAGAAAATTAATACAGTTTAGTAGAGCTTTTGTCTTAATGCTACATTAAATTCACAAATCCTTTGAGAATACCTTTGCAGAGTTTTTTATTATGTATTCCTGGAGCTATATGTATGGAATTGTATTGAAGGATGCTCTACTAATTTCTTTTGCAGGGAAAATGGCTGTCATCCTTTCTGCAAGTGTTGCACCTAATGTACAAAGACACGGTGAGTGGCAGTAGATATTGGCGATCTAAGTCACACTATTCTTTCCATAGCAAACAAAAACCTAATGACTCCTGTTTGGATTGACAGATGAATTAACAATTTAAGTCTTAAAGCGCTCGAGTTCAAATTTCCAGTTATCTTGCCTGACAGATCATATTTATTTTTCAACATAAGAGTGGATATAATGTATCTGTGGAGCTCAAATCTGAAAACAATTTTTCATTAAATCTGTCAAAAAAGTGAATTTATTTTATGTGTCAATTGAACCACTGGAAACCTAGGCAATTGAATATTAAAAGTGTATGCTGTCATGCTTTCTTACCTCCAAAGATGTGTGCAGTCTGATGCAAAAATAGGAAACTTCTGACTCTAATACTAAGGGTTTTTGTACATATATTTTAAAAGAATTGGGACGGCTTCCAACATAGGGATGGTAGTAAGCCATTAAAAATCAGTAGGACCAGCATAATTTAGGAACTGTTTGCATTTTGGTGTCTCTGCCAAAAATTTGACTTTATGTAGGAAAAAGATTAAAGGACAAGGTGTGGATTACATGAATGCATCATTATCAATAGAACACATCAGCAAAAGTTTAAGGAAAATTGGACATTCCATTCCAAAGTTATGAATTTGCAAAGTTTCTACGCATGTGACATCACAAGCTGTAGTAGTCTTCTTATCCAACAGTGACTGCACAGAAACTTAAAAAATGTATAACTTTTGTTTCCTTGAAGTTTCACTGATGTGCTCTTCTGATATTGCTGGAATCTCTCAATCCAGTGATCCGCATGTTTATCACAGTGAACTCGTCCTTCAAAGAGATATTCAAGTCATCTGGATGTACAATAAACGCAGTATGGAGGTTGATAGACTTTTGATTTTGCCCCTACCCACAGAGCTCCTCCAAGATGGTGATGTACCTGAGAAGGAAGCAGGAAGAGACGCAAATGAAGGTTACCAAGGAGAAGGTGGACCCAATCACGCCCCCTACATCCCACGAGGCTGACAAGACGTGCATCGGCGAACCCTCCCACAAGGATTCGCATTGTGGTTCGGGGTCAACAAGTTATGAGGTATGACAGGGGGCCCGTAGAAACATGCATGTAAACCCTCAACAGTACCACTTCTGATCCTAACACATATTCAGAATTAAAGGTGTAGAGATACTACTGGAGGTCATTAATATTCACTTCATCTTGCTGACGGTAGTGTTTGCGGAGCTAATTTAGGTAATCCATCTTGAATTGGATGCTTTTCATTTACTTTTTTGTAAATCAACTAGGAAGATTTAAGGATTTACCTCTAACTTTCTAATGTATTTTGTGTTTTATTTCCTAGATCTCTTTGACTTGCTATGTGCTCTCGCAGAGTATTTCCAAACTGCAGCAGAAACTAGATTTTAGATTGAATTTATCCTCCTCTTCCCCCCCCCCCCCAAAAAAAAAAGAAAGAAAATGAAGTTCTGTGAAAAGACTGAATTCAGTAGATGTAGTTCAGATGGCACCCAGCTTTTGGTGACCTGACTCTTTACACTGCCTCGATCTCCACCAGGTTCTCTCGCACTTCCAGGGGAGCAAGATGGTTATGGAGCTTGTACCACCAGCGTCTCCACCAAACGACGACGACCAGCTCTCACCTCTTGCGTCCGTGCATGAAGACAGCCAGTCTTCCAGTTGCTCTGAATCAACCCTGAAGGATGGAGGTAGTAACCATGATGGCTCCTTCTCCTCAAGGAGCAACACGCCAGTCATCGAAAGCGATGACGGAATGATTCCAGAGGTACAGACTTTCAATAACATCAAATGCTCAAAGAAAATTTGATTAATACAGGATTGTAGTGCGAATCGTCAATGAAAATGCAGTTATCACTAATAACAACTATACATTCCCTTATCAGAAGAACTTTGTGGATTCTCAGTGTTAGAGACACTTCAAAATCCATATACTGACATGGATATTATTGTGAGATTTGTAGAGTACGGACAAAATACAGTGGTTTACCTTGAATGTTCTTTGGGGACAAAAATGACTTGTGTATGTCCTTGGATAAAATGCGGTTACAGAGTGATACTGTGTGAAATGATATGTGAACGGACACATAAATTTCATGTCTCACTGTTTTTTTAACAAGTCTTTCCCTTTGACCTTCACCCCAACAGGGAAGCGTGGGTCCAAGCTCACCGAACTCGGGGTCCGGTCAGGGGTCAGGTACGATGTCAGGCACAGGGTCAGGTACAGGGTCATCTGGGTCATCGGAAACGGATTCAGAGAAAGAAGGCCGGAAGAACTTGAAGAAGAGAAATCTGTGAGTATGACACTCAAGTGTATTATACTGGTGTTTCTTGGTTGGATTTTGTATTTGTTCCATGCATATGCAGTGCTGATGTAGTATTACAAGCTTACTGAGTTACTGAAATGCAAGATTATTGGAAATCCAAGACAATCAGTTGTGAAATATAATCCTTGAAAAGCAATTTTAGGGGCATCTTGGCACCAGTGATGGAATAATTCCATCACGTTTTGACTTACTTTAATCTGCATACATGTAAGATTGTTTTGTTTCTCTGTTTTAAATTTTAGGGGCTCTTTGGAATACTTTGGAACTTTGTCTAATTTCACCCTGGATTGTGCCATTTTGCTGTTGATTTTTACAGATCATTGTAGCAGGAATGCTTTGATGATATACAGTGCTTATGGAGCTCCCTCTGTTGGTGATTTTGAGATAGACTCAGCCTCACTTTGGTATGTTTTTAAGTGTTGGTGAAGTTTTTAATGCATATTATGTCATCTTGTTTTCCCTATTGTAGGAAAAACCTGGCAGAATTTGGAGTGGAGTATGTCACATGTGGAATGGACAACATCCTGGTACAGTGCAAGGTGGGCATTTCTTAGTCCTGACCTATCACAAATCAAAATGTCACTGTCACCGTTAATTCGTCATTATGCCACAAAGTAATGTGAAATATATGCCGAGATTCCAACTGTTACTTCTTTGCAATATTTCATACTGTTTTTAGTGTTACTGCAGGTTTCATGAAGATTACTGTTTTCCCTATTTATTGCGAAACATTTCTATCAAAGGAATAGTAAAAATGTTGTTTTCCTGTGCTCAAATCCATGCTATTTGCAGGATGAGCATCCATGCACTTCTCTTGTGAAGACCCGGGTGAAATCTAGGCAAAGTGGTCCAACAAAACAAACAACAAACAGACATGCATTTACACACACATACAAAAACAGCTGACTAATATCTGCAAGAATCTTCAGGATGGAAGGAAGCGGAATATTCCAAAAAAAAAAAAGAAAAAAAAGAAAAGGAAGGAAGATCAAGGCGGAAGACCTCATCAATGTAGAGTAATGACACGGTATCTTTCTCTGTTTTATGATTGATTTCAGGATGATCTGAAGAACATGGTGTGCAACCACTACTTCCTCTGGCAACTCACATTCTTCTTGCCCTTCAGTACCCTGCCAACGGTAGACTACGTTGATGTCAAGTAAGTTTTATTGAACATATCATTACTTTTTTTTCTTTTTCGTGAGACCTAAACACTTTGGAATGACCTTTCACCCCTTGCTACGTAACCAGTTTAGAAGACCTTTCACCTCTTGTATTCTATATGACTATGTATTTCTCTTGGATCGCTTTGTATCTCTCCAACATACAGATTAACTCTTTCAGCACCAGTATTCAATCAGCTTCTCTACACGGCCATGAGGACATGGGAAGAATACCTCAGAGCAAATACTCAGCGGAATGACAGCAAGTCCAACTCTGTCTTCAAAGTGTAAGTTTAGAGAATCCCACTATGCCTTGGTTCATTGTTGTGGTAGATGTTCATTATTTGTCATATTCATAAGACAGAGTGTGAATTGAGAGCGTTGTGCTGTGCCTTGGTTCATTGTTGTGGTAGATGTTCATTATTTGTCGTATTCATAAGACAGAGTGTGAATTGAGAGTGTTGTGCTGTGCCTTGGTTCATTGTTGTGGTAGATGTTCATTATTTGTCGTATTCATAAGACAGACTATGAATTGAGAGTGTTGTGCTGTGCCTTGGTTCATTGTTGTGGTAGATGTTCATTATTTGTTGTATTCATAAGACAGAGTGTGAATTGAGAGTGTTGTGTTGTCCCTTGGTTCATTGTTACGGTAGATGTTCATTATTTGTTGTATATATATCTTATACATATTTACAGGTTATTATATTTGTCAGATGAATCGGTTCTTGATTTGAATAGTGCTTGGCTCTGCATATTCCAAGCATGGAGACAATGAAGTTTCATACAATGCTGATACTAATGTGGAATGCAAGCTTAGTGGAGAGATTATAAGAAATTTTATAGACTGATAAAGGATTTGAAGAGTTTTTATTAGGAAATAGTGTAACTTTTTAGGCATTGCATCAGATGGTCAATCATATGAATCGCTATGCATGATACTTGCAAAGTATAGAAAAGAAACAACCAAGCAGTATTGATATTTGGGTTAATTAAAGTAGAAGCACCGTAAGATTAAAAGAGCAGCTCTCCTTCTAAAATGATTTCCAACTTAGAGAGTTTGTTTGTAGTGGAAATGTATGGATATATTATAGTTGTTCTTATAATAGTGTTTATACATGTATTTGGAATTGCAGACTAAGCCTCCAGATGTCCACGCTGAGACAGATGTTGAATGCCATTCAGCAGTTTACCACAAACCCACAGAGTACTGATGCCATCCACATGAAGACAGTGCTGGGTATGTACATCTAACCCTTGTGATGCATGTGTAATTTACTCACTCTTCAATCCTTTCTACCATGCCACCAAAGTTTTTATCAGTCTGTCCTTTCTCTCATTATCTTTGCTGTCATATCTGATTTCTTCTTTTGTCGAAAACCACTCTGTAAGTATGGATAAGTTGTGGTGTAAGATATTTTAATGAATCTAGCATTGTCTTAGCGAGGATGAAATTCAGAACATGAATTTTCTTTTTAGAGAGATTCTGCAATACTACTTTCATCTGTGACATTATACTCAAATGAATCTCACTGAAATTGGCCCTGAATGAAAAATTTATCTTGACAGTTTTTTAAAGGAACAGTAAGTTGACTTTAAAATATTCTGGCAAAGGATGAGTATTGCCTGTATCAGCTCTATCTTTGACCTATGAATGAGCCATGTCAACTCTGTTTTGTGTTCTTCTGTTTACAGCCACCATAGCGCTGACGAAGGCAGTGCGCAGCTTCTACCTGCTCCTCATCCGCAAGTTTGAGCCGCAGCAGCAGACGCTGGCTTTCCTGCGCGAGATCATCATGGGCAACGATCTGACCCTGCGCATCATCAACCAGGTGCAGCACATTCACAGACCCGAGTGGGGCAAGCTGGACATGGCCAGTCACGTGCGCAAGTAAGCAATCAACCCTCTGTGATGCAACATCCATTTTCTCCCCCACCTTCCTTTTCCTTTCTTTGGACAAAAGATATCCAGTTTACATGGAGGTCTTTGACTCTCTCTTCTGATGAAAATTGATTATAGTGATAATGATGATAAGAATGATGATGATGATGGTGATGATGGTGGTGATGATGATGATGATGATGATGATGATGATGATGGTGATGGTGGTGATGATGGCGATGATGATAATAATAACAATAAGATGACTGGGCCTTTGCAAGGTGGTGTATTTCACCCAGGGTAGCATCTTCAGTCTAAGAACGTTATAGGAAGGTGACTCTGAAGTTTTGATTTGGGGTATACTCACTGTGAAGTGTTTGCCTGAATTAAAAATCCCGCCAGTGATTGAGTGTGAACGGCTTAAGTGGGGGATGGGGGTAGGGATTGATTCTTATGACTAATGTGACTAGATAGTATAGTAGGGTGAAGGGTGTTTTTAGCACTATGAAGTGATAGACAGGCGGCATAATATAGAAATCCAACTGCATGATTATCGTTACAGCAACAGTGAATATATATATATATATATATATATATATATATATTTTTTTTTTTTTTTGGAGACTTTTCTCTTACATATACTTTCTCTTATTGTCATGCTGCCTTTGCAGTAATGAAGAGATATTTCATAGAAGCAGACAACATGCTTTGTGTCCTTTGTGTGATCATTCTTTGCAAGTCGACATCTCTTTCCTGGAATACTCCTCCCCTCTTTGCCCAGTTGTGATTCCATGTTTCTCTTTGTCCTTCCCCTCCCTGTCCAGATTTGCCTCAAGGCCCATCATGCGAGTCTACAACTACATGCTCTCCAAGTTCTCCCAGAACTCGCTGCAGGAGAACGAGGTCGTCATGACCATGATGCATCACATTGCTGTGGACATCCAAAACCCGGAGGTCCTCTTCCAGATTCCCATCCTCACCACCTTTGCTTGCCTTTGGGAGTCAGGCAGTGGCCACATCTCTAAGGTAACCACCAATATCAATCGTTAGAAACTTGCTGTACCTAAAAAAAAAGAAGAAAAGATCTTTCGAGAGGGATTAATGTCACAATCAGATATGGCTGCATTGCAAATTAAACTGATAATTGTGATATGATGTATGTTACAATTTCATCACTAATTTGGGAGAAGGCACCCCCTTTTGTTCAATATCCTCTGCATGTTGATGTAAATTCAGGTGGTTCATAGTATTATTATTTCTTTTTATTAATGCTTATGTATTACCACCACTCTCATTTGCAGCAATCACAGAAATTGATTGACTACATCGTCCACGAGTTCTGCGTTCTGGGATGTATGCACAAGGAGAAGTGTCTACAAATGGTGACATTGATTGACGACATTGCTCCTCGCAAAAGGTGAGTTTTCTGAATCTTGCTTTTCCATCCCTCAGTGTAACTTGATAACAGTTTGAATGTTGTTCTGTGTGTGTGTGTGTGTGTGTGTGTGTGTGTGTGTGCCTGCGTGTGTGTGTGTGTGTGTGTGTGTGTGCGTGCGTGCGTGCGTGCATGTGTGTGTGTGTGTATGTGTATGTGTATGTGTGTTATTAAGAATGGAAAATATGACCTAGACTTTGGGCTGTATATTGAAACTGTATTTCCTCATTCTGTTGGATCTTAAAATAGAGAAATAAGATTTCACAAGCACACGTTTTATGTAATAATTGCAACTTATATTAATACTGTAGCCTTTCTGCTCCCAGATCAGTTAATCTTCAATCAGGAGCAGAATGAGCTTATTCTGACCATGTTCGTGATTAAACTCTGCCATGCTTTCTTTTGTTCTTCATTGTAGGAAACATGAGACATCAGAATCAGAAAAAGGCAAAAGCAAGGTACGTTGGATGAGGACATTGATAGTCTCATATCTGAGTTTCATGTTCACAGCTGGAAACTGATGTATGCGTGAAGATTTTGATCGCAAAATTGGTTGAACACCATTTGTAGACATCTAAAATTAAAAAATTAAAAAAAAAACGGCGCAAAGTAAAATCTTTCCGGTAATACTGCACTTGTTGTTACATAACGAGGAATATTGCTGAAGTTATGATTAAAAGTATCTTATGTATTCTTACTCTTTTCCCTGTTTTTAAGTGGCTCTAATTCCAGATATCTCACATTCACAAGAATGGAGTTAGCTCGTTTTGCCATTAATCTCTTCATGTCTTGGACCATAGTTCAGCAGGTGCATTGATGAGGGATTTCCTTTTTGCATTATACTTGAGGAAAGATGTCTAGTTTTATCGGTCAAAGTTGCTTGAAAATTACAGTGAGTATTCTCACTATGCCTTGTACTTGGCGTACTGCTGGTAAAGCATCTTGCTGTTTCCAGATAAGATGTAAATAATGTTGATTATTGCAAATGGATATCCTATAATATCAAAGGGTCAAGTTTAAAGTAAAGGAAAGAACAAATCTAGTTGTGTGGTGTTTTGCAAAGAGTGTATTTCAACATCCTGTGTGTGAACATGTCAGCTTGACAGAGAGGGATTACTTGAGAAATATGTCAGAAATTGCCCACCCAAATAATATGCATTAAAGAGATTTAAAAAAAAAAAAAGATTTACAGGGAAATTCCAAGGAAATTGCAAGGAGTGTTAATGCCATAAGATTATGTGCATCAAAATTTGGTTGGAAAACAAGACAGAAAACTATATTAATGAATGGCTCAACTGATCACAATGACTAACAGTTCGTGTAAAATTTCCCTGTGTCACCTGCATCTATCTTTTTATGTCATTGTGTAAATATCCCTGTTAATCTTTGCAGAAATTCAACTTCAAAGTCACTGGCAATGTCAAGGGCCTCTATGTGCCCCGTGACGAGAGCGACAGTGAATGCGATGGGCCGGAGGACGAAGGGCCGTCGATGATGGCGAAGCCAGTGGAGAAGACAACGGTAGCAGACTGCATTGCCGCTCTGAAAGAGAAAGGTACGCTGCGATGAACTCCGGCATTTTCTAATGTCTGTCTATTCCTGTATGCGTGATTGTGTCCAATTTCAGAATTGAAATGGGATCTGCAATTTGTCTTTTCCCTGTCCAAGTCCAAGACAGATTAGCATATTCAACAATTTTTTAAATTTTTTTTTTATTTTTGCGTACTTTTCTTTTACAAATGGCTGAAGACATTGACATAGCGTTGGGTTTTGTTCTGCAATATTCTGGATCTTGTGATGCACCATGAATTTCATCCCGACGTCAAGAGACCTATTAACACCGTCCCCCCCACCCCCCCCCCCCCCCCCCAGTGAATATAAACTTTCAAGTTAATCTCTAGCCAGCCTCGTTTCTGTGCACCCCTAGACGTATTTGAAGACTGGCTTACTGGAATGGGGCCTATGATCCATCAGATTTTGCTCAAGCTCTGATTGATCAGTTAGCTTTATCTCACCGTATTCGCGCAGAGTAATCTCCTCCATTAGTGCATCCTCTAGGATGCGATGCAATATTTTATTTTCACGACCATTTTTTTTTTCTTTTTTGCTGCCCTTCCTTTCGACAGGCTTTGAAGATGAGATCCGTGAGCTGCAAGGTATCTTACTGGAGATCTGCTACTTCAAACTGAGTAAGTGGGACAGAAATGCCCATAATTTTGTCTCTGACACTTGAAAAATTGATGTGTAATGGATTGATGATCGAAATTACTTGAAAATTGGATTTCACATGTATGGAGAAGAAAACCTTTCACCCGTTAGAACATCTCTGAGACTAAGAATCAAGTTTGATGTACAAGTGGTACAGTTATGACTCTATTTTTATTCAAGTAGTGCAAATTTATAATGCTTTGATTTTCTATGATCACTTGCAAATATAAAAATGTAGTCAATCAGCTGCAATTGTAAATGTCATATGAATAAATTTGTGCAGAACATACTCACAGTCTGCACATTATTGTCATTCTAGGTTTCTGTGTTTGATACTCTTAACATTATTACGCATTTTGGGTCTTGTTCTTTCAGGAAGGGGATGTTATGCAGTGTATAACTTGTTCCACATTTTTTTTCTCCTTTTTTTGTGCGATATGTGACACCAGTGTGTACTAGTAAAGGTGGTATTGTACGAGAGGGACAGCATGAATGAATGACTTCTTAATTTCAAGAAACACCAGATAAAATGCTGCCATATATAGAGCATTCCTGCATTCACATTGAAGTGTACCACAAATCATAGCTCAAGAGGTATAAACATGGTGATATGCCACTTTTAACTTAGCTAATGCTAACTAGTTGTATGTGGTTTTGTCTCCGTAGACTGCCCCAAGGTCCATGTTGGTGAACCCCACATCTGGCATTGCTGTTGTAAGTATAACTTATAATCTCTACATCACACCACTTAGTTTAGGTGTACTTTGAAGAAAGAGAAATACTTATATGTCACAATTATATGAAGCAAGACACAAATCAAGATGTATAAAGATTGAAATATGTTATTAATGAAGTAATAATCACGTTTTAAATTCTAGTTTTACAAATCTACAGAGAATATCCATCATTGCACTTTTACGGCAAAATACATATCTTCTGCACTCATGGTAGCAATCATCTTTATTGATGTCTGTAAATAGACAAGTTTTATCTCATAATGATGTTAAACATCAGACTTTGCATATTTGTCGGACTGCTTTGCATATAATTTGTGTATGTTACCTGTATTTACTGCAGAATTATTTTTTTTTTTTTCCAGAGGTGATCCTAACCGTCACCATTTGAACAATTTGTTTTTTCTGTATCAGGAAAGAGTACACAAATATGCAGATGAAGCTTCCCTTTATCTTAAATGATATGTTCTTATAACCTCAAGCAATTTATTAATATCAATTTATTTTCTTTATGTTCATATTCACTGACCATATATATTTAGGTCAATCTTGGAGAAATCAGTCCTAAGCAGATAATTCTGTAGTTTTACATTATCGTTTGACTTGGAAGAAGTCATAGAAAGATTTGAACCTAATTTCCTTCTTCCTTTTGTTGCCCCTCCTCTGATTACCCCAACCCCAGCGGACGGAAAGTCTGTGCCCATCATCCCCTTTACAGAGAAGGAAGAGGCCGTCCAGAACGAGCCCCATTTCAGGTCCCTGCTCCACAAGCTTGGCCTGCACACCTCTCAGGATACCGGCCGCCTCCACCCATCAGTCCCTACCTTCTGGACCAGTGACATGTGTTACAAGACCGCCTGTGATCTGGGACCAATCAACAAAGGTAGGCTTGATCGGCAGCTACTAGTACTCCACTGTATTAAACTCTTCCCCCATCTCTCGTCTTTGTTCTTCTTTCATAATGCTCACTTGGGCACAGTGCACCCAGTTTCCCTATGCATGAAGTAACACAGGATCACTCCTTTGCTCTGTGAACACTTTCAGTCACCTTGTGGCAAGTATCTACAAATTTACCAATTTATGAAGATATTTGTGATAAGCCATTTTGCTGACACTGCTCTTGATGTTCAGGCTGTTCAGTGAGACCTACACTCTGTTTAAAGTTTACTTTACACCATTTCCTTGCCTGTTTTGAAATTGTCTCCCTTCAAATACTCATTTACACCCCCATCAGTCAAGTTAACATATGTCACGTTTTCCTTGGTCTACTTTGAAATCTCCAATCTCTCCCTCATCTTCAGTAATGTATGTGAGTGCAACTGGCATCTAACATAGGTGCTCATATGTGCTTGTATGACAAGAAATGCATCCCTCCCAAATGTTTATATTTTATTAGGAGTGTTATTTTTTATGGAAAGAAGAAGCTGTATGTAACCATTGTGCTTGTACTTTTGTAAACATCTGTTTGGAGTTTTTTGATGAAAAGTCTCAGGTTTGCAAATTCTTCTCCCATTTGTCGCTGTATATTGAGCTTTCACATTGGCAGATATGCAGATATTCTTTCACACCCGCCTCATTTCCGTCTCATTCTGCTGTTCCTTTATAAATCACAGCAAATCTCAAATTTGAGATGGACCAGGCTGATAAGATTCCGGATGAATTCAAGGAGACAACTGGTCTCACCCAAGAGGGTGTCATGCTGGGCCTTGAGGACTTGGACTTGGGCAAGGACTTCCTGGACATCTCAGCTCCCAAGAGGTGAGTGGGATTTGTGTTGGTAATGTTATGAGGCATGTTGGTCTGTGTCAATAACATTTAAAGGGATGGTATAGTTTCGGTTGAGATAGGGCTTCAGGTTTTCAACATGTTCTTATGATCATTTTTTGAATTAAGGAGAAACCTCTTATGATATAAGAGCGTACATTTCTAGAGGTTTTAGATTGGTTTTTAAATAGCTGAGATATCCAAAATAAGCCTAACCTAATGTAAGGTGTGACCCATCTTTTATTAGGATTGCTTTGTTTGACTTTGTCTTTGGATTTCTCGGCCATTTCAAAACCGAGTTTCATCAAATAAACTGAATTCCTTTTAGAATTGTATGCTCTTCACATTTCATGAAGTGGTTTCTAAGTATCTTGCAAAAAGTTGAAAGCTGAATCCTCACCTTAACCAATACTATGCAAACCCTAACAGATTTGTTTGCTGTAACTCTCCAAAGTAAGATTACCATAAAACCAGAAACACTCACAACTTGAAACTTTTCACAAATGGGTGACTGGCAGTCAATGCATTGCGAAGACAAAAACTTTCGAGAGCATTTTACTTACAGGATTCTTGGCTCACAAAATTTGCAAAAGTTTCATCTCTGCAAAAATTCCTGGTTTTACACTACTTGTTTAGTCTGTGTTATGATAGACCTTGTGAAGACCAAGTATGATTACACGAAAGGGCTGAATACTGTATACGCTGTTATTTTCGCGTACAGATATTTTCGCGAATGAGGAGGTCACGGACATATTCGCGAGATGTTGTTTTTGTGAATTGATACAGAGGCCTACATAAACGCACCTCTACCTTGGCGTATGGTGGCATTTTTGCATGTTGTTAAATTCGCGCTCCAACTGAGATTTGGGAAATTCGCGAAAATTAAACCCTCGCGAAAATAAGACAGCATTTAGTGTAGCCACTGGCATATATTATCAAGCTTGTACATCTCTTTCAGATCATTAACTGTTTGTTTTTCTCTCTGTTTCTTTTTCCTCCTCCCTTTGTTCATTCTCCTGTTTAGTGGCAGCAACTCGGTGTACTTTGAGGTACCGAAGAGAATGTGGTGCAATGTGATAAAGCGTGCCAACATGGGAAAGGTCGAGTGAGTGTTCCTGCAAGAAAAACAAAACAAAACAACAACTGCAGGGAGAAGTCTGGTCTGTTCCTGTGCCATACCACCAGAACTTGGAATTCCTGTCGCCAACTCGCACCTGTTTGAGGGTGAAACCGACCAGCAATCGAGTCATGTGCCAGATGGAAGTGGGAAGAGACGCCTCGCTGAGCAATGCCGCGTCAGTTTTGGCCGCTATAGTTCGCCGAGATGTCTTGCAAGAGAACACATCGCTAGCAGCCATCTTGGAATATTTATTATCACGTGGGTGGTGCCACTGTACTGTACCCTGGATTCGCTGCCAAGTGGGACAGTGGAGGAACAAGCTGGGTTGATGAATTCACCTTGGTCATAGCCAGTGTGTCTGCAGTGACACATGGAGGTGCATGACTTCCACTTGCCACCATCAAATCCAACCTACGAACTTTGTGCCAGTGTACAGCAAATATATTTGATTCAATGCATAGTTCTCTGTCTTGTGCCATGCTGTTGAATTGCGTTACAAGATAACAAAATTTAGAAAGTGTACTCATACGTTATTTTGCATCTACGAAAAGAGATATGTGAGATATCATGCAGCATTGACGAAGAGATGCTTTGGGTGATGCTTAGTCCAAGATTACCTATGTTTTCAAAGTAATTTATATTTTTCCATAGCAGTAGAGGATTCATGACTGGAAAAAAAAATTATTTTTGTATCATTTTGAGGAATTTGTTCATCTTTATCATGTATTCATTTAACCACTTTTCTGACTGTGTTTAGCGTTTTGTTTTATCACACTGGCAGTGTAGCATTCTCATTTATCCTAGACTGCATGTTGGCTAGTCTGGCACAAGTCTTCACTTCTTTGCACTTTGTGTCATGACGCACTTTTTAAATGAGAGTCAATCTATGTTGCTTACCATTGCCATGGGTATCATCTTCTTGTGGTATCTTATGGTGGCATCTCTCCTGTATGCGTTAAGCCTTGATGCCTTTGAAAGAAAGGAGGAGGAACATGGGTTTGAATAACTGTTTTTGGAAAATTTGCTGGAAGAAATTTTTTACAGCCTCACACACTGAAAGTACCAAAATGTTTCATCTTGAAGGAAGGGCTTGAAGGAATCTATCTATTCTCTCTCTTGTGGCATTTGTCATGGACATTTTGACCAAACAAAACCAATCGTATGCACTCGCAGTGTTTAAAAATGTGGAAAAATTAAAAGTCAAGTCACAGGTTACTGAACTTTGGTACTGGATGTCAGTTTCAGCCACAAATTCAGGTGGGAATGTTTGATGGCAATATCATCGGGTAGGAAGGACAGAAATGAATAAATAATAAGTTGCCTGAAGTGAAAGAGGGTAAATCAGAGATCAGATGTCACCAAAGTTCAACTGAAATGTCATTATCAGGCTACAAATTCCACTAGGTAAGTCAGATGATATTGGCGTAATGGTGCAAAATAGATTGCAAATATCACCTTTTTCTGAAGAGGAGGTTAGAAGTATAAGTCTGTGGTCAGTAATGAAGATTCATGATTTTCATCAAAATGTAAATGAACAGTGATGTAATTATTTATGACAGAGATATTGATTGAAGTAGAAGCAGGTGCATTGTTTTGGGGAGTCAAATTGTTCCAGATATTATCACTGTTATTATAAATACTTATTGTGGATGATACTTAATATGGAGATTGTTATTGTTACTATTATTGTTGTATGGTTATTAATATTATTGATCTTATTAGTAGTATTTATTAGTGTCATTTATAAAATAACTTAAATTCCATATTTGTTCGAGAGTACGAGAACAATTAATGTCAACAATAGAGTAGAGTGCAGAGTATAATTGTCTACACCAGATTGGGGTGCCTCACCTAAAGGACAGCCAACGTAGCCACAGGCCTTTCTTTCACATCCCGTAATATGCAAACAAACTTGTTCTCGTGAAGGAGAGGTGAATATTTTTGCTAGCAAAGTTCCTGTTTGGCATTCTCACCCCATCTTGCTTGTGTCTCCAAAATCTGCACAAGTCGTGCAAGCTCAGTGCTTCAGTTTGCCTCGGACACACTTTCTCCTGTCGTTTGTGTGCTAGCGATAGCTTTTTTTTAAAAGTTGTCTTTTGTATTTAACAAAACAAAGTCATCTTCCAGTGACTCCTCTATTATGATATTTATTTTTTTAAGAAGATTTGCAAGGATTCTTTTATTAGTCAATGAAGTTTAATTGGGTTACATGCACTTACTGCTATGTTTTGCTAGTGAATAAGAGCTCAAAACCTTGTTGTATATTTGTCTTCCGGGTATAAATGAGGGAAGAGCTCATTTTTAGCTGTGCACATTTGCTTTCGTATTTCATAAGTAATTGTACGAGCCAAGGAGAGAAAAGGGAATGCTACGATTGGAGAGGAAATAATTACAACCAAAATAAGTGGATGTGATGGTGGAGTTCTTCAAATGCTTTACATTGTCCTGAATGACATCATAATTCTGTCAAAAACTTATTTCAAGCAAGTCTTGATCCCCAACATCTACCTTTAGAATATGCAGATGCCTCTCAAACAAATGTTAGGCTCATGTGTTGTCAGAAACTTTGCAAGTTGGACCTTCCTTCATTGACAATTTTAAACTTGCGTATTTGGTTGATTTGTGTATGCCATTTTTTATTTGCCTTGATAATCATTGCCAGTGCTTCTCTATATTTACACCATTTCAGGCTTTTCTTTTTCAAGTAATGCTTGGGTTTAAAGAGTAATGTTCAGTGCTTGTAGTTATTTCTCTGTGACACAATGCACATTTGAAAAGTATTGTCATTGATATTCAAGTCTAACCCAACTCTCTGTAAAGGAGATGTTTGCTGTAATTACTGATTTTAGAAAGGCCACATTTATTGCTGTTAGGTCCTCTTCTGAAAGTCCAGTCTTTAGTGATAAGATAATGTAAGAGGCCATAGTCTGGCTGTTAGATCAAAATGAGAAGAAAGGTTTAGCAATATGCATGAAATCTTGTTTGTTATTTACAGTTATTTTAGTAATTTATTTTGCATAGCACAAAACAAATGAAATGATACTTTGCCTCAATTAACTTTTCACATTGTTCAGTGTATAATGCAAAAGAGTTCCAGCTCAGGTACACAAAATGTGGGTTGCCTATTTGGGGGATTGTTAATATCATTTGTCAATTTAAATGTGTGTTTGTTTGTTTTTTTCATTTTTTTTTTCATTTAGTGTATTCTTAAGTAACATTATCTTGTGTCAGAGCTGTAGAGTGGTGTTTTTACCATGTTTTTATGAATAAGTGGCTATTCCAAACTTTTTTATAACCTCAATTATTGTAGATGTACAGTCAAATGAAAAAAAAAGTAGATAACTTCTCATATCATGTGCAATGTAAATTTTTTAAAGTGATGTTCAGGAATTGTTTTGTACTCAGTTACATATCTTTGTTGTCTAGTAGGGTGACAGTAGACAAAATGTTCACAATGTAGCAAGTAAGATGCAGTCTTTTGATAGTCAAGGAGGCTATCTCTCCCTGGCAGCCAAGTTCAGTGTAAGGTCAAGGTCATTCTCCGATTCCAAGATCGGTGTAATGATGTGCATTATGTAATGAGTTGGATTGATGTTGTGCAACTGGTAGCTCAGACAGAAATTAGAAAGAGGCAGTGCACAGTGAAGGTGCTGACATTTTCAGCATCTTATCAGATTCAGTTATTGCTGTAAATCACAGCTTGGACAAAAGACTTTATGAATGAATGAGTAGGCCATTTCATCATGCCCCCATCCTGTTTAAAATGAACAGAAACTCTTTGTTTAGAAAGGGCATGTGAGAGTTAGGAATGACTTCACATTCTGGAGATAGAGATGATGTAATTTATCGTAGTGACGCGACTCCAGCTGTTACTGCAGAGAGAGAAATTCTGATACAGTGCACTCCTGCTTTAACGAGCCTGGTTATAACAAAATTTTTGTTACAACGAAATCAAACTTAAGGTCCCAAAATTATTATGTATATAATCTTTACTAACTACTGTAGGAGCTGAAATTTTCGCGGTGGTTTTATTTTCGCGAATTTCGCGTATCGCCTTTGAACCGCGAAAATAACAACACGCAAAAATAACAACGTGCGAATAGATGGTAAGTATACAGTTAGACCTCGCAACCGCGAAATTATCAACACATGAAAATGTCCTAGTAGCAATTCGCGAAAATATCTGTACGCGAAAATTTCAGCTCGTACAGTATGCTGTTTGGCTGTAATGAAATTTCAATATAACAAAAGAAAGCTGTTAATCCCAAGGACTTTGTTATAAGTGAAGTGCACTGTTATGATTTTAAAAACGTGTTTCTTGTTGGTGTTAAGAGAGAGAGAGAGAGAGAGAGAGAGGGAGAGACGCAAAAGAGTATAATTTATTGGTATGTTCCACATATTCCTATAGCTTGTCCTGATGCATTCCTAAGCAAACCATCAAGATATGCATCTGTGAATTTTATCATTGATACCTATGTATAAACATGTGAATATAGTATATATGAAGACTTTGTTCGCAAAAAACGGTAAGTCCATTTTTGAAGATTTTGAAGTACGGTCTGTGTCATAAAGTACAAAACAATAACTTTTAAATGATATATTGGTCACTAGATATTAAGGTATATTTTTTGATGTTATGGTCAAAAGAAGCAAAAATTTCCTTATTATTCTCTTTATATTTCTTGACCTTAAATCGCATATATCTCTATTTGGCAAATACGGACTTATCGGTTTTTGCGAACAAACTCTTCATATGTTTAGCATATCATGTTACAAGCTGTGTGTTTTGTGTCAGCACGTGCATATTGTAGATAAAAAGGAGCATTAACAACTTTGATATTGTGACATTTGGAGAGTTGCAGAGACCTATTTAAGTGTCCATTTGTTGGGGAAAAGATTGTGTATATAATGTGTCATTTGTGTAATAAAAGTCTATGTATGATTCAAACATATGGCATTTGCATTATGCTGCATTTTGTGTGTGTGTGTGTGTGTGTGTGTGTGTGTGTGTGTGTGTGTGTGTGTGTGTGTGTGTGTGCGTGCGTGTGTGTGTGTGTGTGTGTGTGTGTGTGTGTGTGTGCGTGCGTGTGTGTGTGTGTGATATGAGTAATATATATTGCCAGCAAAACTGGCATGAGAGATGTGGCTGTGTGATATTGAGTAGCAACTTAACCTCTGTGATTATGTGTGTGTGTGTGTGTGTGTGTGTGTGTGTGTGTGTGTGTGTTTGTGTGTGTGTGAGATTTCACTAACCTATTCATTGGCTCCACAAAGAAATAGAGAAACAAACTGGTAGGGTTTAAAGGGTGTGTACAGTTCTGGTCGAGGTGAGGATTTAGCTTTTAACGTTTTGCGAGATATTCAATAACCACGCTATGAGCTGTCAAAGAGCATGCAGTTCTAAGGGGTATCAAAAGTTTATTCGATGAAAATCGGTTTTAAAATGGCTGAGATATCAAAAAATAAGGTGAAACAAAGAGATCCTAATAAAGTTGTGGCATGTCGCCTTTTATTATTAGCACTATGAAAACCAATTTTCGTCAAATAAACGTTGAATCCTTCTTAAAATTACATGCTCTTTCATATTTCATAAAAGGCTTTTCATTATCTCACTTAGGAATGTTCAAAACATGAATCCCCACCTCAACCAGTACTGTATAGTCCCTTTAATGCATTTTTTGGCCGATAAGGCATGAGTTTATTTGAATCAAATTTTCAGCGTCCTACGCCTTCTTCAGGAGTTTTGACAATGACGGTATCAAAACAAAGCAAAAAAAAAATGCATATATATATATATATGTATATATATATATATATATATATATATATATATATATATATATATATATATATATATATATATATATATATGTATATGTATGTATAATACATGCATTTAAGTTGTGTAGGAAATATTCAAAGATAGAGTTTACATTATGCTATGTTTCATACTGAATTATGTGTGAGGATGCATGTCCGACTTAATGTAGTAAAACTTTTCTTATCGATATGTTTTGAGCTGCTGAAACGACTACCGAGTATATAAGAGCAAATGACGGGACTGAAAGTTTGTTGCAGTTGCAAGTCATAAGATAACACATTCAGTGTGATTTGATATTCATTACCTCTTCAAGAGAATATACAGTGGACTCCTCATACAGCAAAGTCCTCGAGACAGGCAGATTTCTTTTGTTATATCCAAATTTCTTTATAACCGAACACTAAACAACAAAAATACATAGAGCCGATAATTTTGCAACATGGATTTTTATTTCGTTGTAACCGGAATTTCTTTATAACCGTGTTTGTTATAACGGGAGTGCACTGTACAGGGTTACAGAATCGCATCCACACTCAAATTACAATGCGTTGGTGCAAGGATGTGGCAGGGTGGCTCGACCCTCTGTCACAATCCCTGGTCAACAAGAAACAAATGATGATAGGAACTGTGTACAATAGTGGCACTCGTGAAGTTAGTCCTTATTAAGCAGACTAAATATATTTCCTAAAGATACCACATTTTAGGCCTATCGACCACACATACGCGCACACACACATTATCCTAATTATACATATCATATGTTATCTCATGCATCTAGTACATCTATGTAAATGTTAGAAAATGATGCAGATGGTGTGCGACATTGAGAAAGAATTTTATATACCGGTATGTATATTTAAAAAGAAATAATGATTGATCAGATACATAATCAATTCCATCTGAATTCAGTTCGTGCGTACATTGTATGACAATTATATCCTGAAACATAATATAGATGATAAATTCTCAATACATAAATTTGTATTCAATATTCATTATTATGTCAATAAACACAATCATACATGAAATGCTTAGGCTGTCCCCAAGAATAAGCAGGAGACACAATTAAGGCACAAACAAAATACATACCAGACTCGTGACACAGTATCGCAAAGAAATAAATAGTAAATATGAAATCATACACTGTACCTAGATAATACGTAGGTGGCCTATATATAAATTCATACTAATAATATTTATCTATTTATGTGTGAATGTGAGTGTGTGTGTGTGTGTGTGTGTGTGTGTGTGTGTGTGTGTGTGTGTGTGTGTGTGTGTGTATGTGCGTATTATATAAACTGTAAGAGAGATATAGTCTTGATGGAGTAATCCCTATAGCAGCTGCAACACAGCTAGACTGTGTTTTTTTTTTTTTGAGAGAGAGAAAGGAACAGAGCAAGAGAGAAAAAAAAAGTAAGAAAGAGCAGTAAGGAGAGATGGGGAGACAGATTGAAGGAGGAGGAGGAAGAGGAGGTGTTAAGAAGATCAAAGAAGAAGAGGAAGAGGAAGAAGGAAAAGAAGAAGGGAGAAGACTAGAGGAATCGGGAAGAATAGAAGAAGAATTAAGAAGAAGGACAATAATATTAACAAGAAGAACAAGAACAAGAAGTAGAGGAAAAAGAAGAAGGAAAAGAATCTGAGAACGACAGTAAGAGGAAAGTAAGAAGTGAGAAGTAGGGGGACAATGATGACTATCAATGGAGGAAAAAAAAAATTGGCAAAATTATTCATAAATGTTCAATCAGTCAGCTATCACGAGCAACTTGAAGCTAGCTGATGATAAAGGCGGATTGTGCAGTTCGAGAACTGTGAGGGAGCTGTTGACCCTAACTTGATTCAGATCGCGACCGAGACTTCAACTTCTCTAAAAACTGACACTTCTCTGCCGTTTTTGGTCATGAATAATCAATTTGACATGTAAGTGTGATTTGTTGTCGTAATTTGCTCTGCCGTTCTTGGCTGCAGTTTGATCTTCCGTGGACTCTCCGTCTTATCTAAACTTCTCATTGAGCTAACGTTAGAGATGGCAACGACCAGGATAGTTTTGCAATAGTCCCATTCATATAAATGTATGTTGGGCCAGTGTTAGTACCACGTTCGTTGGAATGGAATGAAACATCGTTTCCATCCATGGCCTTATGCCCGGGGCATGGGCTTTATAAACCTGCAGAAGATACCATCATAATGTATCATGTTATTATGGTGTATGCAAGGCTGCACACTTGCACTGGCATGACGGTCCAGACCAGTAAAAATCACTGTCGCCTGTCTCAGTGTCGGATAGGTGACTTCTTCAGGAAAGGACCAGGCAGTAAAAAAAAAAAAAAAAATGGAAAAACTAACCAGTAACCAGTAGGCACCTAACGCTATTAGTCCGTAACGGTGTTAGACATTTGTCCGGTTGGCCCTAAGTGCGATCAGCAGCCCCATAATACGCAAAGTGTAATGGGGCTGCGCACTGTAGCATTCAGGATCATGACAGGGTAGTTTCGCGGATAAATAAATATCAACTTAAAATCAAAAAATGTCTTCAATTTGAAGACTTACCAGTAGATTTGAAGTATTGACAACAGGCTTCGGGCAACATTTGGCTATGCCAATAGTCCCTTTCTATTCAAATTGATGACTTAATGTGACTCGGTCAAGAGGGACCTGGGAGAGCTACATTGAATTGACGGCCAGCGCATGCGCACACATCACATGCGCACAAATCTAATCGAGTAATCCATTGACCGAGCCGGATGAGATTTCTGTGTGCGCATGCGCTGGCCGCAGTTAGGTTGGCCCCTACTAAGGGGTGTTGGACAGTATACAAGAAGAAGAAGATTTATAGGGCATACCTTGGTCCTGATACTGATAGTGAATGGTCCGACAGGGACAGGTCGGACCAGTGGGCCACTGCCAGTGGAAAAAAAAAAAATGGATTCTAGTAGTGTGCAGCCCTGGTGACCTGTGTATGTGATATTGTAATGTATGTCAATATGTTTCATTGTTTCAGTTTCAATTGCACCCTGTGATATGTCTTTGGCATTCTTGTATTAAAAGTTGTAATGCATTTGAAATTTTTATATGTTTATTTTCTCGTATTAAATATCCAATGTACGAAGAATTCCCATTGTGGGCAAGAAAGTAATTAATCGATCAATCATTTGATTCAATCATGTCGATCTGATGGATGCCCATCATAAATCAATTTGTATGATGATATCTAAATTGTTGCATTCCCTTCTAGGCTGAAGGACGATGACAGTGGAGAGGACCGTGAGGAGACAGAACCGATCGCAGACAAGGAACCAGCTGATGACACACAGAAAATAGTTTGGGTAGGTCATTAGGTGTAACATGGGCCCAAGCTTCAGGCTCCTTATTGGGGCGGGGATTGAATTGGGGAGGAGTGGGGGGGGGGGGGGGTGGGGTAGGGGTGAAAGAGAAGAGAAGGTACGTAGTGGTAAGATCATTGTCTTCGACCTTATTGTATACTTCAGGTGGAACCAGGTAACAGTGACTGTTGTGATATTTGCAAGTCAATTTTATTTAAGTTGCATTGAATGAGTAATATCTTGTGATATTATTTTCATGTACAAAGTAGCTTTATGTAGGCCCTCTCTTTCAGTCTAGTCTGCATCCCTAATGGCAGCTGCCTCACCATTCTTCTCTTTCTTAGCCTGTTCTGAATTCAATATTTATTATACAAATTCCCTAAAACAGGACTTTGTCTGATTGGAAGATGAGTCTTGTTTGAGTATAGGATATATGACATCACATCATTGTGTCATGCCGCATAACCCTACACTCTTGTGTACTCGTTTGATACTATATTGGCTCATGCTCATGTTCTGTATTTGTGCATGGAAATTTGTACCCTCAATCAGATAAGGAATAAGAAAGAAACTATGAGGTTTGCAGAGTTACGACCACTGTCATGTTTTTTTTTCACTTCCCTGTCCTGCAGCCCAAAGTGAAGTGTAAGCAAGGGGAACACCAGCTGCAATACTCCTACTGCCTGTGGTTCTCTCGGAGGACACCAGGGAACAAGGCATCCTCAGCCAACTACGAGCAGAACATTAAGATCATCGGTGCTTTTGCATCGGTGAGTATGCCTTAACAGAATTTTGTAGTGTTATGGAGCATCCTCAGTGTCCGAGTCTGTGTATAGACCTATGGTTTGATAAACATTTCGGCACACATTGTAGTTCAATTGTAGTCCACTCATATTGACAACTGCCACAACCAAGAGACCACAATAATGATCTTATTGCACTAATCATGAAGCATCTCCAGATGTTGGTCTTATGTGTACATTGTAGGAGCACTGGCAGCATGAATGTATGAATGTAAATTGCTCAGTGCAGATTCAGCCATATCACATTTATCATGTTTGTGTATTTTTTTAAATATTTTTATGCCTCCGCAACGAAGTGGCCGGAGGCATTATGTTTTCGGGTCGTCCGTCCGTCCGTCCGTCCGTACGTCCGTCCGTACGTCCATCCGTACGTCCGTCCGTCCCGTTTTGTTTTTGTCGATATCTCAAGAACCGTGTGGTGGTTTTACATCAAACTTGGTATGAGGGTATTGACCGATTCGGGTTCGTTGAGGGCAGCAGACATTTTATGGCACTGGGCGCAGCCATGAGCTCAAATTGCGGTGTCTCAGCCGACCCCCCCTGCTCTCCCCCACCCCACGGGCAACATGTTTATCACGCACTTGTAACAAAGGTTCGCGCACTAAGCAAGCATTCGCGCACTCAGTACGAGATGCCCATTGACTAAAACAACCATGCATCAGTTTTTCATTCTGCGCGCGTGAGAGGGGTGGGGAGAGAGGAGGGGGGGTCGGCTGAGACACCGCAGTAATGGCGCTGCCCATGCCAAAAATACACATAGCGCGTCACAGAATCGGTCAATATCCTTGGGGGATAATACTTTGTGTGGATTTTAGGGTCACAGGGTCAAAGGTCAAAGGTCACAGGTTATTTTGTGTGAAAAAAATTGAAATTCCACATATTTCTCCATATCTCGCAGATGGTTCAAGGTATCTTCATAGAACTTAGTATATATGCTTGTACCGATGGGCAGTGATTATCTAGGGAAGTTGGGGGTCATGGGTCAAAGGTCAGGGGGGTCAAAGGTCAAGGTCAACTCCTCAAAATATCACTACTTTCCTTAAAATGCAATATGCCTGAAGGTTGTTTTTTTTTTTTTAACTGGATGTATGGCATGTATTACCCAATATATATTTTTGGGGAAGTTTCTTGCCAAAAGGTCAAAGGTCAAAGGTCAAGTGAAAGTACTAAATTGCACTTTTTCCTCCATATCTTGAAAATAACTCAAGGTATCATCATGAAACTTACATATTTATGCATGTTCTACCTAACAGTGATTCTCCGTGGAACTGTGAGGTCAACGGTCAAAGACCAGGTTTAGATAATGCTATTTTCCCATTTGATACTGAAATTATACTTTTTCTCAATACCTTGAAAATTACTCAAAGCATAAACTTATAAAAGGGTCAAAAGTCAAGTAGAAATCATTAGTTCCCCAAATACCTGCACTCTGACATTTGAATAATTCATCCAATTGAACCTAGTTCTAGGAAAGTGAACATTCAGCACATTTGTGGCAAACCTGTCATTTTAATATTTTGCCAATTGTGTGAAACTGTTATCACACATTGTCAAGACATTGTACTATAGACCTATTAGGAGAACCATGCATGATGGCGGAGGCATATCAGTCGCCGTAGCGATATATCTAGTTTATGATGTCTTGATATTTTGTGATGCCCTGTTTCATCGAAACTTAACTTGCAACTTACTACAAATGTCCATACCATGAGAACAGAAAGGCAACTTGGAATTAGCTGGAAGAAATTAGATGATGCCATGGCAGCTGCAGGTAATGTAATGCATTAGAGGTTGTAAATTACTTCTTGAGATGGATACTGCAAAACAAGAAATTTTTGCATCATGAAATTTTTGTAAATTGTAGCTGATGGCCTTTTCTGCAACATGAAATTTTTTGCAAATTGCCACTGGCATTCAGTGTATATTGTCTAGACATGAACTTTCACTAGGATTTTAATTTCACGAATCTACTGTAGGCTCTCACAAAAAATTAAAATTTCTGGTATTACAGTACCCTGGTGTGATTTGCTGATGTATTTAATCATCTTATTCATGCACCATTTTTATGCAGGTTGAACAGTTTTGGACATTGTATAGTCACATAGCCCGACCGTGTGATCTGACGAGTAGCAGTGACTATCATCTCTTCAAGCATGGAATCAAACCAATGTGGGAGGTGAGAACCAATTCTGAATTGGCACAAATTGTCTTGATCTAGGCCACATAGTGTGAGGAATCCCCCTTGTAAGGCTACAGGTTCAAACCCTGTGGCCACAGTGCCAAATGTAATGACTTTTTTTAAGAGAGAGCTAATCCCCAATGCCCCTCTGTGCAGTTAATGGGACAAAGTATTCCTTTCTGATTTTCCTTTTCCTTCTCTGGCCTTTCTGATTATACTGGATCAAAATTAGCATTGTTGGAAATTGAGGAGACATGCTGAAAAGCATGCCCCAATGTATTTAGAAAATTTCCATGACTTAATTTAGATTTGATGTTATAATGTATTTCTATATTCTTTGTACAAGCTTACTGCTTATTACTTGCCATTCTGTATATGATTTTTTTTTTCATATGTTAAAGAACGACAATGAATCAATCAATTAAAAAGTCTAGCAAATAATCAGTCCATCTATCCATCTGTCCATCCATCCATCCATCCATCCATCCATCAATCAATCAATCAAGCAATCAATCAATCAATCAATCAATCAATCAATCAATCAATCAATCACTTGATTTATCAATTGATAGATCAACCAGTCCATTAATCAATCAGACGTTAGCAAAGCAATGGAATGACTGTTCTGCTTAGATTTCTGAGTGCTATAACACATGCCAGGTAATGTTGTACTGTTTATGTATCGGTCATCTCTCCTGTCTGTGTGTCTTAGGATGAGGCCAACAAGAAGGGGGGCAAGTGGATTGTGCGACTACGGAAGGGGCTGGCCTCCCGCCTGTGGGAGAACCTGATCCTGGCCATGCTCGGGGAACAGTTCATGGTGGGCGAAGAGATTTGTGGGGCCGTGGTGTCCGTCCGCTTTGCGGTGAGTGGCCAATTTGGTTGGGTGGTCATTTAGGCCACCACTGCAGTGATGTCATGAACATCATGTAGGAGGTTTGGAGATCAGATATTAACCCAATGAGGACGTGGTGATGTTGCTGCAATGTGCATTTCCCATAGATTCCTGCCTGCATATGCTTGCGACTAGTCTTCAACAAGTTAAAGAACCATCATGACTCAAACTCATGAGCAATATGTGTGTTGCCCTATGCTTTCCTTCATTCTTTTTATGTATGAGTGTCCTGTACAATTGGGAACATATCTAGTCATGTTTATCCTCTCCCATTTTGTAGGTTTCAACCTCATTCTCAGGAAAATGTTGCTTACATATAAAACTATACACTTGATTCCAGAAATGTGCATTTTGTGCTTTGCAGCTGGAAAGTGCTTTGATATAAAGTTAGACGTATATTTTTCTCCTCTCAGATTTCATGTTCTGATTATTGCATATCTCCCGGTATGTTTTTTTTTTTTTCTCATATTTCTCTTGTTTTTATCTCACAGGAGGACATCATCTCGATCTGGAATCGGACAGCCAGTGACAACGCAATTAATATCAGAGTGCGGGACACATTACAAAGGGTTCTGAACCTACCTCCCAATACCATTATGGAGTATAAGACGCACACAGATAGTTTAAAGTAAGTTTCTCCCTCAATGGTGTAGCTCAAGCCATGGGGAAAGTTAATGCAATAGAGCTTGTGATGACATATATTGTGCAAACTTTGCTCACTGCTTGTGTGTGAGGAGTCAAGGATATGATGTTGCTGCTTGGTTCTGCTCCATATAGAAATATATTGGCCGAAGGAATAAACAATACAGATATTTTGCACAAATCAAGTTTATTCCTACTGAGCAACACACTTTTGGACTGAAGTTCCTTAATATCTTCCGTGGAGAATCAGAACAGCATATACATAGTATGAAGTCAATTGATATAATTCCTCACTCATGGTTCTCAGCTTCTGATAATTATTTCAGTGTTGTTGAGAATGTGAATGCTTGCTATTCTTTTTAGTGTGAATAGAGCCTTTTGTTTTACTGTCTTCACTCCAGTCAACTTAATATGGATTTGTGAGATTTCATGTCTCCCAAAAGCCAATCAGGAAAATGAAGTATGGTAATAAATGCCATGAAGTGTGCTTGGATGTGAAAGATTCCACAATTCCACAGAGAATCAATGTGATCGTACTTTTAAGGACTATATGCCATTTTGCAGGACTTGTACTAAATTGAAATACAACAACCTGCCAATACGTATACTTGTGTGATTCTCATGAAATTTATCTGTCATTTCCTCCCATTCATCTCCTTCTCACCCTGTGATGTGCAGGGATAGGTCTAGCTTCAGGAATACTGACATCTTCATGAGGTAGGAGCAAGGCGGGGTGACAGGGGGACCGAGAAGCCACCCATTGGTAGCAGTGAGGGGTACACCAAAGCACCCCTGTCGCATCTCACATCACGTCTGTCTCCTTGTTTTTATCATTTTTATTTTTATTTTTATTTTTTTTTATCTCATGGAACCAGAGCCCTGCAGTCCTATTGGGATGCAATGGACCCAAACTGTATGCTTGCCTAGCAAAATGCCTTCCATGCTGGAATGAACCTGGACAATTTTGACGGACCCAGCTAACTTGCAGAGGTTAATAAAGGCATCCTGGTTTCTCAATATTTTTTTTTTCTTCTTTAAAAGTTAGTTAGCTGAGGTTAGATACTGATGACAAGGATGAAACCATGTGGTGGAGCTGATCAAACTACCATGGACACGCAGCGGAACCTTGAGAAACAAGTCTGCAGCAGAGACTAGTGTAGAAGAAGGCCAGTTCGAACCCATACTTTGCCAATGGGCCCCCCTTGGTTTGTCGCGCTCTCATATCTCATCAAGCTCCTGGCGTTGCGAGGTAATTTGTGCATAGCTGGCATTGCATTGGAATGTGGACACATACTTCCTTTTTGACCTCATGCTGGAAGAACTGCAAGCAATCTTGATTGCTGAAGCGATCAGATGCAAGGTAGGTGTTGTATGTCACATCACTGATGCACAAGTGTCTCTTTGTCTCCTGTAATGATATTAGCTCGAGCTGAAAGATCTCAATTCAGGGGGATTGGGAAAAATACATACATTTTCAGCCATGACGGCATTTCTGGACTCCTTCTTTTCTGATTGGCTGATGCCCTGAATTTCAAATTAGGTCATTATGTCTATTGTGACACATGCCTATGCCTCATGGTGCAGTACAATTGTAGCATTACTGCCGGGGGTATGAATATTGATGATGTGGAAAAGTTGCTAATTTCAGTGGACATTACTTTTTCTCCATACTTCATCATTTTACATGTGATAACTTATGGTTCTAGTGATAAAGAATCCCATAGTCCCACACAAAGGCTTTTGTGATTCTGTAAAGACTGGGAGGAGTATGGACCATAACCCCTTTTCACTGATGTTAAAATCCTGGATATTTGTGAAAAATAGACTTTACAGTGCCATGGAAGACCTACTAAAGAGTAATCCATTGAAATGTAGGGGAAGGCTTGACATCCCCCACTTTCAAACTCCACATAAAATGTAAAGTACAACATTGACAGTGCAGAGTACTTGACCTATGTGTGGCTGACTTGTGCAAGATTCTCAGCATAAAGATTCAACCAGCAATTATAAAGTTTGCCAATTGTTTATGATTATTGCAAAGATCATACTATCATATTTTGAATGAATATATGCAAAATCTCACTTGCTTGTTGCCATGGTAATTTTTTGTTTATGTGAATATGAACTATACAGTGGTTGTAACTAGTTTGCAGGCACAAACCCTTGTTGGTCGTAAAGGAGTCTATGCCAAGACTACTACATGAACCACCCTGACACTGTCCCATAGGCCCTGTGTTGTAGCTTCTCCCAACAAGGGAGAGGCTACAGTGCCAGTGGTGCGTGTAGTAGTCTTGGTGCAGACTCCTTTACGACCAACAAGGGTTTGTGCCTGCAAACTCGGTTCTAACTGCTTTGACATGACCACACATCTCACGCTGAGTTCTTTACAATCTACGGCCATGAATATCACAGGGTATGATTGCAGTCACCTTCACGGATACCCTGCTACATAATGTTTTGACCCCTGCCTATATCTTGAATAAAATGTCAATATCAGTTTTAGGGTCCGTCTCCCACAGAGTTGAGAATGAGCCATGAGAGCCAAGCAAATGTTATTAGCTAATAAGACATTCAACTCCTGTGTAATACCAGTTTGTCTTGCATCCAAGAGAAAAAAAAAAAGCTTTTGCAGAACAGAGCAGTTTTTGAGGTTGATTGACGCATATCCATATAAAAAAAAAGGTGAAAAGTACCAAACCTCAAAGTATTCGTAGACTTCAAAATTTGGATAGAGGGTAGAAAGACTTCAGCCGTTTCATTTTTGACAACTATGGCATTTCTCATCTGCCAAACAATTTACCTCACCTGGCATTTATCTTGGTTTTAATGTATGTGATTTTCACAGGGTATTTTACTACACGTGAAGGGGCATATACCGTATATGCTGAATATTTTGTGAGGTTTTTATTTTTGCAAATTTCGCGAGTCAGGTGGTATTCGCAAATCTAAAGATACGAAAATATTGACTCTTATCCCGACATGAATGTGACGTGCATGCAAACATTTCTCCATTCAGGACTGTGCTCCACAATCGCATATTTAACCACTCGCAAAAATTGTTGAGAAGGACTGATTTGCGAAAAATGAGACTCACTGAATATATGGCGTATACAGTCGCAAAGCCTTTATTATTGAATGACCAGAATCCTGCTTATCAGTCGTGTGAAACAAGAACACAAGTACATATGAAGGGGTCGGTGCAATATAGTGCTAACCCACACAATAGTCATTTTGAGATAATCGCTGTTGAATGTTTGGAAAGTCCATACATTGTACCTTAATAAAACATGAATGCATGCATTTTTTACCATCTTATTGGTTGAATTCAAATATGATATTTTCACAGAGGCTAGAGTGAAGGATAAGGATTATGAAAATGCATGTAACTCAATTTTGACAAAAGTGTGGGTTAGCACTATATTGCACCGACCCCTTCATATCTTCAAGGGGAACAACAATAGCCTGGTATATGCAACTAAAGAATATGAATTCATAATCAACCAACTTTGTGTATTTTCCATTATAAAGTATCAGAATGCCATTAGGTAGTATACTAGTTCTGATAAAACAAAGAAATAAATTACTTTTTTTTTTCCATTCCGATGTTACAGGCAACAATGTGGAGAAAACCTATTTCAGCTTTAATGCAGTAAAATAAACCAGTTCACTGATACAATGTACAGTCTGAGCGTGTGCAGATAAAGGTTATGACAGACATTCTCTTGAAATTGACTTTTAACTAAGGTATATGAGAATCTGGATAGGTCTTCATGAAATGTATGATTTTAGGTATTCATGTATGATCTAAATGCATATAGGTCTTTTTTTTTTTTCTACACTCTGCCGGGTAACATGAATTTTCTGTGTTTTTGATTCTGTGAAATCAAAATATGACATGGTATTACGTGTAACAAGGCAAAAAAAAAAAAGAAAAAAAAAGAAAAAAAGATGTGCTTTTAATTCTCGGTATCGTCAATGCGCAGAAAATTTCTGCACACACTGAAGAGCCCTGTCACAGATGCACTGTGGGATTCCTCGGTGCCATTGTCGCTTCCGGTTGTTTCCCTCGAGTCAGTTCCCTTACAATTCAATGGAGTTATTTGTGTGCTTTTACATTGTTACTCCCTTTTTCTTGGCTATAATTCAGCTTTAAATGAGTTGAAAGTTTCTAAATTTTACTGATTTGCGGTCACTAGAGTCATGGTTCACAACTGCAAGGCTTCAATGTGCTGGTCACATGATGGAAAGCGAAGAAACCTTAAAAAAAAAATATCCCTGGATAAAGACAGAATGTGACCTGGGTGCATATGCAGCCAAAACCTGGGCAAATTTGTCCGCTGAGCTATCCCATAATGCATCTAAAATGCTGCTCTGTGCACGACGCCTAGGTATTGGCGATACCGAGAATTTTGCGCTACTTTCATGTTGCCCGAAATACTAAAAAATTTCCACACTGCGAAAATGTCCACTTTCACTGCACAGTGCCAAAAAAAGATATCAGAACAGCCAGAAAAATTGTAATGTATAGGGTGACTGTTTCTTCAGGAAAATAATTAGGATGAAATTGAGTGTCTGGAATAAACACATACATACACAACATAAAGTACTTTATGACCATTTCACACAGAACTGAAAGGAACTGTAGTGCCGATAACACGATGGAATTGTACAAGTCAAGTTGCTACTATTACGTGGGTCCATTGATTATATTTCTGCTGTCAGTTGAGATCATGTTGTGAATTTTCCCAGTAGAGTGTGGGTCACAGACATCAGAATCTTTGGTTTCTCTTGAATATATGGCTGTTGAAGGAAGATGAAGAAAAGACAGAGATTGTTTGAATGAAAAAAATCCCTCATCACATTCTTTACTCTAGACTGTACTTCTATGCTCACTACTTCTGCTTCTACTTCTACACTAATAAAACATCAGTATTTACAGGGTCACTACTGGAAATAATTTCTGTCAGCTATAGAATGTGACTCTGAAAGGGCAGTAATATGTTTTACTTTCATCAAACCAAGTCCCTGATATGAACAGTTTCTGGACCTTGAGATAAACTGAGCATATATTGGCTACATAGTTTGAATTAGAGTGGCTTTCAGTGTTTACATCCATTGTGCTATGAAGCAGATACCAACTCAACCCTCTACTCTCTGAATTAATTGTCAAGTGTGAACAGGTATCACACATATCCATTTTTAAAATAAATTTGTTCTTGTTTTATTAAGACGCCTTGACTAGTAGTGCTATTTCGTTATTTCTTTCTCATTTTTCAGTTAAAGCAGTCAAAGATTATCAACATTGATTATTATATCTTTTCATAAATATTGTATGTATGGTACCAAGCATTATTCTGCTCACTTTTCTCACATACCAGGATTGAATTGAGCTTAGTTGTTGTTGATCAATGCTTTAACGACTGCATATAGATATCTATTTGTCAGCTAAACCTACATCTGTAGTGCATTCTTTATCTTTTTTTTCTGATTCCACAAGGGCAACTTGTTGACTTCATAAAGCACTGACTGCTAGTGTGACAGTTTGTGCAGCCAGAACACCATCTTCCTTTATGTTTACTTGAAGAAAAACACTTTGCAAGTCCACATGTGCATTAAAAACTTCATGCAAAGCTCAAGATAGAAAAAAAAACCCCCAGGGCATTGGAGTCTCCGAATTATATTGTACATAGATGCTCTCAGTGAGTACATTATCTATCACAAATGAAAATGTGCATCATTGTTAAGAAAAATAAAGTCAAAAACATTTCGTATGACAGTTGAGTCCCGTTTGTTGTTCTGTACCTTTTGAAGGGATGTGATGGAATTTTAAGTCATCTCAAAAAACATGTAGTCCTGTGAGGATGAGAAAGAGAAGCAGACATTGTGTTAAAAAGTTTTGTTTGGACTAGGAGAAGAATTGGACAAAAGGGAAGACTGTACAGATTTTGCTGAATGTGAGAAAGAGAGAGATAGAGTTATGAGAAAAGGGAAGATGCACTGAGAAATGAAAAACAGAAATGATATATATAAAAGAGAATGAGGGGAGGGTGTTAAAAGATAAAAAAATACTGTTATATTCACTATAAATTTTTGTCCCAACCTTCAAAACAGACAAAAAACAACAACAAATAAACTAACTTGTCTATATACTTGATCACTAATAGCCCACATCATTGACAAAACCTCTGAACATACTCATAAAGGTCCAGTTTACCTTTGGGAGCAGTGATTTCAAAAATGTTCAAGATATCACATTTGATGCATATGTGTAGGTCTGTTGTATCACAAAACATCCTACCATATAATTTTTTTGCAATAAAGCCTAAAATATGAGGAGATATCAGCATTTTTCTCAATAAACCATAACTGTATACGGTTTAGTCGGGAAGCATTCTTATTATAACTATTGTTCACATTTTGTGTATTTAACAATACTTAACATCGATTATACGGATTCAAATTTTTACAGTGGTTGTTTTTATCCCTAACTCACATTTTAGAACTATTTAAAGCACTAATGTTGGGTTTTTGTTTCATCTGCAAATGGTAAATTATGCCTTTAAAATAAGCTAAATATTCAAGTAATGTTTAATAATAACCTCGCTCTAATAAGCCTACATTTTGCTTTTCTAATTTTGTTTTCTAATGAATTCAAGTGAAAGAATTGAAATGATATACTTTCAATAGTTTCAACGACTCAGTAGTGATGTCTTTGTAGCGTAAAGGGGCAAGTTTGTCGAGTCATTAACAAGAAAAAAGTTATATCATGACATCTTTTTGAACAAACCGTCAGGCAATTACCATCATCAAATTTGCCAACCGTCTCTCAACGCATGTAAAACTTTAAATTTCATAACTTTCTTATTTCATGCGCTAGACTGTTCTGTTTGTTTGGCTGGTTTAAGATCAACTAAAATCGGCTTGGACAGTGTATGACCTGAGTTTCAAGCGAACTATACATGTAATTTTAAAGTTTGATTAACTTGTTCGAACCTATACATCTGAACTCTTCTTGACAAAGTGCTCAAACAGTGAGGTTACCGACGGCAATAATAGAGTTTTTAAAAAAGAAGAAGAAGAAATAAGGACTTACAGCTAGGAAGGCAGCTCCCATCAGAACAGCCTTCGTTCGCAAATCAGAACCTGCCGGAACTGGGGTTGAAAAAAAAGGAAGAAGAAAAAATGAAAACGGTACAACTACAAAACGATTACCTTGAGATCCTCTCTCCACTGTAAATGTTTCATCACCAGTCTTGTATGTGACATATTAGCTTTAGACATAATTCCGTTGTACATGTGTCATATTCATATAACTGAGCATGTTTTCTTGTTTTTTTAACCTCATTTGTGTGTATTTGTTATCTGTAATACCATATCTTTTGATTACGGATCTTTATGTATCTAGAACCCCATGAGATATCAACATTTTGATGAATGAACTACCCTGTATTAATAGAAGTGAATGAGTGGATGGTGAAAATACATTTGTAACATTCATATGACAGTTACCATCTCAAAACTCACACTGAAGAGCGAAGAACTCATGGTCCATGTTAACGTAGTGTTTCCTTCCGCCCCAACGTTTGGTTATGGCGCCCTCTTGGCCGACTCGTGACAGAATCTGATACAGGGGATTGGTATCCGTTGTGCGACAGTGGTTAGTGACAAGTGGTATATGGACAAAATCACAGTTTTCCTTAAAGAGGAATGGAATCCAAATATTAGTGTTAATTGAATGCATGCTATTACATGTATATTCGTAGAACACGTGTATCAATAAAGTTAAAATCGGACGATCTGTTAAAAGGTTAAGACATCAAAATTTCATCACATTAAAAGAAGACTATACATGTACAACAAATAACGATTTCGGGCGTGAAAAACGGTACAAAAAAGATATGACCGGAATTCAACAAGTTTTTGTTTTTCCATTACAACGAAAGAGCACTTGGCTCACCTCTTTAAAAAGTGAGGGGAATAATCATTACCCTTAACATGTCAGGAACCACAAAAATGATTGTGTAATTTTCATAAGCAACAGAATTTCGTGAATTAGTATTCTTTTACTTTCTTTATGTCGCTATATAGGTACTGTGAAATCACAACGGTCATGTTGATGTCTTTTTGTAATATCCATCGACTGTGATATCGAAACTTCAAAAATGCATAACTTTTGAACCGATTGTCCGATTAGCCCCTAACTTTCACAGATGTTTTTGCGAATAATTATTTCTGCATTAACTAAATCCACGTATGGGTTTCAGGTTTCATTCCCCCTCAATGCATCCTTCATTAAATCGTCATTCTTGGCTTGTATTGATTTGCTTTGCTTCGTTAGTCCTTCAAAGTTGCAGAAGGCAATAGGTTCTCTTGCTCCCTGTGTCCATTCAGAAAGCCGTTAGTGTCTTCTCATCTACCGTAGATCTTACCGACCGCGAGTGATCTCTCACAAACATTATACAATAGCTCTTTGAAATATTTATGAACGTATGTAATTTTACGTAGGAATTTACGTTGAATTTGCTTAACTAGGAATTTACACCCTGCAAGCAACTCTTCAGCGATTTCGCAAGGCAAATGTGATGAGATATTTGTTTGAAGAATGCAGAAAGCTGAATACAATCGGCGCAATTATATATTTAATACGTTCGTCCCCCCGCGTGCGTCGGCTGTTAAACATTAGGGAGCTTAGACGCGCGGACGTTCAAAGAGAAAAAAACATGATCTGAGTGTGCGCAGTAACTTGATCCGCGCTACTGCGCACGCTCAGATCGTGTTTTTTTCTCTTTGAACGTCCGCGCGTCTAAAATCCAAAGCTCCCTATAGACAGGGAGGTGGAAGAGATCCACCTCCCTGCTATAGATGATGACTGGTGGGGGAGGGAACATACCGAATGTTCCACCCGAAGGGTTTGAAATGCTATTGAGGGAGGCTATAGGACCCCGTTTACAGTGCGGGGCCGGGCTCGGCCGCGGCTCGGCCGCGGCTGAGCCTCAATTGCGCGGCCGAGCCTCGCAATTTTGTCCGTTTACACTGCTGGGCTCGGCCGCGCTTTTGATTTAAACCTTTCAATATTTTGTCGTAGTGGCGCTCTGCTTGTAAACAAATGCAATTTGGTATTGTCTGGTTTTCAGACCCTTTGCCAAATGAATTCCGTGGCGACGAAGTCGCCGTTCGGGCAAAGGCCTTTGCCGAAGGAAAGAATCCTTTGCAGGACAAAACCACCTTAAACTATACTTGTTTTCGACGTTGAGGGGGTCAATATCCTGAATAGTGAAAGATACAGGCAGAGGGTTTGGAAGCCAGACTTTGACCCCGTTTACAGTGCGAGGCTCGGCTTCAGTGTAAACGCGCAAAAAGCCAAATGCGAGGCCAAAATTGGCCTCGCATTTGGCCTCGCTCTGGAGGTGGTCTCGGCCGCGGCCGAGCCACGGCCGAGCCCGGCCTTTTCTTGGTGTAAACGCAAACTGGGCCAAATGCGCGGCCAATTGCGCGGCCAGTTTTAGTCTGGCTTCCAAACCCTCTGCCTGTATCTTTCGCTGTTCAGGATATTAAACCCCTCAACGTCGAAAACTAGTATAGTTTAAGGTGGTTTTGTCCTGCAAAGGATTTTTTCCTTCGGCAAAGGCCTTTGCCCGAACGGCGACTTCGTCGCCACGGAATTCAGTTGGCAAAGGGTCTGAAAACCAGACAATACCAAATTGCGTTAGAGTTACAAGCAGAGCGCTACTACGACCAAATAATGAAAGGTTTGAAACGAAAGCGCGGCCGACCCCAGCAGTGTAAACGGACAAAAAATCATCACCTGTTATATTATATGGGTTAGTCAAATACGTCAAATACGTCAACGTCAACCACCAGCACAACGCATGCCCCGCACTCGCTCGCTCGCTCGCGCAGAGCCAAATTCACTGTGTGCTCGCGGTCCTAGGCCTTCTGTCCGTGTTACGTGAAAATGTTTTCCTATGGGAGAACATTACAAAAAAAAAAAAAAATGTTCGCCCATGGGCGAACATAACGAATGTGCCTCCATCACGTGACTGTGTTTAGCCAATCACTAACCGGTATTTGACTAACCCATTTAATATTTCGCATTGTCGTACTCGGACAAGGCGGTGCTGTTGCTCCCTTACCGTTCCCATCGTCCCTTGCGGTTGGCCATTTGCTTTAAAGTCTATGTATATTGCAACTGATTGACAAATTGCCCTACATCGACGTTTACGTCGATGTAGGGCAATTTGTCAATCAGTTGCAATGAAAACATCTCGACGGAAGAAAATCTATGTATATTATTCCTCATACTCTGCAAGTCACGTAACTCTAGGGTCACATTATCTTATTTGTTGTAATCGACCATGTATGTACACAGGATTTTTTTATCTTGTTTTTTGGTAATGATTATTTTTAAAATGTGGAATATGGAACAATAAAGCAAAACAACAACAAACAAACAAACAAACAAACAATACGTGTCCAATATTAAAAACAAAACAAAACAAAACAAAACAAAACAAAGTAATATCTTGGCACCTAACATTCCTATAAAGTCTTTTTGACGAAATTGAAATCGGGTTCCTCACCGTAATGTCCATAGATGTGCAGCAGCGGCATGGGCAGCATTCAGACTCCATGGTGGCAAGTTGGCGATCTTCTCGCCCAGATATACTAAATGTGGCGCCACAGAAGGACCACCTTGGGAGACACACGCAGAACGAATCGTACAAAATAAAACAAACATTTTTTTTTAAACCAATAATTTACATTGGTGTATCCGTGGTAAGTATAGCTCACTTTATGTTGACAGTATAGCATTTCCTGCAAATATCCCCTGTATATGGCTGTAATTTTTGAAATCTACTTTAATAAGCCAGCTCGATAATACTCGAAAAGAGATGTAATGCTTCATTGTAGTGATTATCACTGCAAACTCTTCACAGAGGGGTTATGTCTACCTTATCTCTTGCCAAATTTAAATAACTCGTCTGGCGTAGAAAAGCGATACACAAACGCAATTAACCTTTAAAAAAAAAAAAAAAAAAAAATTGCACATTCCATCAAATGTGTTTCCCCACCGGGATATTTAAAACATATAACACATCATAACATTTCAAACAAAGTCATTAAAAAAAAAGCAATGAAATTTCGTGACTCAGACCATCATAATTTTATCATACATAATTATCAAGAAAACAAGTGTCTGAAGAGATACCATTTTCTGAAACAGCAAACAAAACGGTATTTCCCAAGCACTGATTTAACTTTTTAGTTCTATGGAATATGATGGTAGTCTATTGGCTAAGTCCATCACTTGATTACATGCATAATTTCACAGGGAAAAAAAAACACACACACACACACAAACTGAAAAATAAAGTGAGAACTTTGTTTAGCACATTTTGAACCAAGCACATCTCGTAAGAATCTATATCAAGCAATTTTATAAATAAACAACTTTTATGATACTGCAGAAACAAGAATGAGAGATAGAAGAGGGAGGGGAAAAAGAGGGGAAAATGAGAGGGTAGCTTAAACGCATCAACGGACTTACTTTTGCCTGGTATAACCCAGAACATAGCCCCCCGGTGACTGGACCATGGCTGACATGAGACAACACGGGCAGCAGCAGGCATCACACCGGTGAGGGCGCACTATCAGCAACACTTCCTCGTTCGCAGCATTTCTGACGGACATGCGGAAGGAGCGAGCTGGGCCGCACCAACAGCGACTGCAACACGTTGTCTCTGTTTGTCGAGAGCCGAGAGAATTAAAAAGTACGATATCATTGTATACAAAAGGTGTATAAAAAAAACCACGCACACGCACACACAACAAAAACAAACAAACAAACAAACAAACAAACAAAGTCTTTGTTGAAGTATTTTCTTGATTCTAAATACATGTGTATTGGAATATGTACTGGCAATCACATAAATTTCATACGTGCGTGCGTGTGTGTGTATGTGTGTGTTGGTGTGCGGGCGCGCGCACGTGTGTGTTTTCATTGTACAAGATATTCGTCTTTAGAGTAGAGTTTTGGCGTTTTTGTCTCATTTTGATAAATTTGATGTTCGATCGCCACTTTCAACTATGTACCTCATCATTGTCAATGATAATAGGCAATAGGAAACTCTCCGCCTAAACTTCGGCGTTCACATCATTTGCGAGGAAAATATGTGCATTCATTGTGCGACCACGTGTCAGTACTAAATTCTTTTGTTTCTTTGTTTTCAAAGAGTTTCATGGATCTTGCAAAATTGATACATAGCTCTAGTCTAAGGGAATAGTACTCGTGGAATGATTGCAGCAGATTGTATGGACGGACTGAAACATTAGTTTTTGATGATATAGAAAGGGAAAGAATAATTATTATGTAAACAAACCTTCGACAGCATTGTACAACACGTTTCCGTCTGGGGTTACGATGTAGTACTCGTTGACACCCGTGCAGCTAGATCCTAGTGGAAAGAATTAAGATTTATTTCATATGAATGAAAAACAAAACAAAACAAAACACGTTGCCAATAACGATAGATATGCACGCATTTGAAATTGAAATATTGCATTACGATTGGTGTCTACTGTCGTGCGTTTAGCTAAGGAAGCAACGTTTGTTAACATTCATTCCTATAACAAGACTGAAAACCGACTGTTTCAGTTCCCTCCGAAAGACTAGGCAAAGTGTAAAGTGTTTTGTCTAGAGGGACACAGCCGCTGCCATCAGGGACTCTGACCAGTGACCATTAGGATCCCTTTGTTTGCTTTTTTTTTTCTCGATATTTCAGCCATTTCAAAACCAATTTTCATCAAATAAACTATGAGTTCCTCTTATTTAGAATTGTATGCTTTTAAAAGTTTAATAAAGCTAAGTGGTCTCTAAAGTATCTCGCAAAAAGTTATAAGCTGAATCCTCACCTCAACCAATACAATAACATCCCTTCAACCCTTTCTTTGCCAATTAGTCAATGTGAACAAATTCCACACACATACCTATGGACAGGATATTAATGTAGCATACATGCAGAGGGTTAGCTATAGATACAAGCAATATTAATGGCGGAAGGGGGTTTGAACACGTTATGAACACAACGTACGATGTAGTTGCAAATATCTTACCGATTGTCTCTGCCTTCTGCTTCACGTTTATCTCATCCACTCCCGCGAGATCCCGGAGAGCTCGCTGCAGCTTCCTGTTGTAGAAGGACGCGGAGTCTTCGTGGGAACGGCTAGCCCAGTTACGTAACTCCACCGATTCCACATCACGCCGCGGTTGCGATGTAACAATCTCAAGACGGTCACCCATTGGGACATTTGCTCTCCCTTTCTTTTTCTCCGACAAAAGTTGCCAGCGAGAAAAGATAACTTCTAAATTGTTAATCTGTTTTTGCCCTTTTTCAGAATTTCATCAAGTCAAAAATAATTCTTAAACGGCCGATAAACATCTACCTCTTTCTCGCAATATGACAAACTCGAGACGCATCTGCACGAGCAGTTACGAGGATATTTTCAACTTCACTTCGACTCTCCTGTACAGCTTGCTGCGCAGCCCTCTCTCATCAGCCACTTGAATATCTATGGTTTCTTCCAATCAGTGTCATTTCACTTATTAGTGGAATGTTGCATCTAAAAGTGTCCAAACGATGATGCCCAAAGAGACACGTAGTCTTCTTCACACTGGTGTCACTGTTCGCATGATCTATTTTCTTCACTATTCTTTCTCCATTCAAGATGACAATAAATAATATGGCCGTGGTATGCTTTGTGCTGTGGTCGTATGTATCGCGTCAAATTTTAGCAGAGTCCAAGCCTTCACGCAAGTAGTTAATGGTCTCGCTGTTTTTCCATAACTCTACATCTGTGTTTCCTAGTTTGTACAACTAACGATAGTCTCTGACTAGGTTCAACAAACACTGCTACGGCTGTATAGTACGAGTTTCCTAGGCAACGACAAGCACTCTGGTAGGAATGTTCCGTTGTGTATACTAGTATACACCTATAGCGTCATAGAAGGTACACACAATGCATTCTATGTATACATCGCTATAACATCAACGTGATCTTGCAGTGAATAGTGGGTCTATGAACATGAGGTGAGAGTTCTGGGTGCGCGCTGTGGGACCGGGGTGGGGGTAAGTTCAAAAGTTTCAAATATACCCTCTTCCTCTCCCATGCCGCTTAGACGCGAAGATTTTATTTCTTCCATTTTTTTAATGACACCAAAAAATGATGTGTGTGCATGTGTGTGTGTGTGTGTGTGTGTGTGTGTGTGTGTGTCACTGTGTGTGTTTGTTTTACCGATGTTAAATGAACTCTTATGTTTTTCAAAACTGTGAATGGAGCTGTACCGTTACTTAATCTTGAATTGTGGGGCTTTTGCACTATTGAAACCCTCCCCCTCCCCCGTCCCTGGACTTGTTGCCCCTTCGAACAAAGTGGGAGTCAAGGCTATAGGGATGCTACCTGTCACGTTTGGTGAAAATCTGTCTAGATATCATTTTTCAGAACGATGATGAATATGTGAAATTCCGACTCCTTCCCCCTCCAATAATTCCTGAGATATGGACATGCATTGTCTTGCTTTTTGATAGAATAAATACTGCCTAAATATTTCACCCAAAATTCAAAGTCAGTGATAATGAGCCATGATATGCATGATTTTGTAACTTTCTCTTTGAACAGATATATTCACTGTGCGCAAGGATACGATGTTGCATAGTGCTGTAATGTTAGTCTATCGTAAATCACGTGACCATACTCATTCATCCTCGTTGCAAGAACTTGGAATCCACAAACAATATACGTCACACTTGTATGCTGGTGTAAAGTAGGTGGAGCAACTATAACATTGTAAACTGTAGAGATTGTGAAGGCAGATAGCTGGAATGTATTTATCGTCAATTAAGACACAATTAGCTGTGGGTACGCAATGCAGGCCTGTATAGCTTTTGACCATTCATGGGGATGAATGAATCTCAGAAACAAATTAAAGGTGGTTAGCATGGCGTGACTATCAAGGACTATAGGCGGTAGAATGAGTTAATGAAACAAAGGAGGTACTGCCGCGTTGCTTGATGGATTTAGCACTGGCTAAGTCGTTTTAAAAGATGGCTAGTGTTGTACGTTACCCTGATGTCTATCACCTTTGTGATGCCGTACAAAGATCCAGAATACGACATCCAATCAAACTGTTTTGTAAAGTTTCTCTCCTTCCCTCCCCCTTCCCCCTCCCTCTCTGGTCCGCGCCTTTTGTCTCTCCCTCCCTTATCCCACCCCTCTCTCTCCTCTTAATTTTTACCATTCATGGTCAGTTTTTGTATTAAGTTTTTGAATAAAGTTTCTTCGAGAAGGGGTGGACATGAAAGCTTGGGCACTATACGGAAGATGAGAATTATGAGACAGTAGGAGCAGGAGAGTATGTTATACTCATAGGTCTCTCTCCCCGACAAGCCCTGTGAAGTGGACGGACGTGTTTCTGTTTCACCGAGATGATATGCTGTCATTTTAGTGGAGAAACTCAACATTTAGCAGGTAACCTTCTCGTCTCTTTTAATTTAGTAAGTTTAGTTTTTTTTTTTTCCCCCACGAATATTCAATAATATTAATGTCATGGTGTTTTGGTGTCAGCAACGTCCAACACGAACTCGTCTGCCAGTGTTCATAGTTGGGTCAAGTTTTTTGTTTTGTTTTGTTTTTGTTTTTTTTGTCTTTTAAATTTCATTTTCATAGCGCCCACAGCAGGTAGATATAAAAGGATGGAATACGATTTTTTTTTTGTTTCCATATGTGTGTGTGTGAGTGTGTGTGAGTGTTTCATTTTGTTTGCCTTTTTAGGTTTTTTTTTCTACATGTTTCGCATTTTTTTTAGCGCCTGAGATGCAAGATTAATCAAAAAGTTAACTGTTGTAACTTGGATACACAGTGTTATTTATTGTCGGACTTATAATTCTGTTGCAACTGCACTGAATATCAAAAGTTTTCAGTGGCCATAAACTTTCATTCCAATAACATTATAAATGTTAAAAGAACTGATGTTCATGACCGATATGCGAATAGTAGTGATCACAAATGGTTTTATAAACAGTCGTTTATTGAAATGTATGTCGCAACTATGTAAATTGATTGTCGTGATGGTGTCTTTGCCTAAACCCCTAAAATTAGCCTGCTCGGCGACCGGACGGCAAGTTTTTCGCCAATTTCAGCCGAACACCGACCGGTGACCGACCGGGCACCTCTGATCAGGGGGTTCCACCTCCCTGGTTTTACAGCCCGCTCGGCTTCTCAAAGAATAGTTAGGCCCCCATCTCACTGGGAAGGCAACTATGGCGACCATGGCGATCTGTGACGATTTAACAAATCTTGGCGCGATCGCCGTCCGTCTCCACTATTTTTGGCCTCCGAGGCGATTACACTACGGTTTCTCTACTCTCAACCTGCGCTGTAGGCGATAGCGCCACGATGATAATACGACTCTGCCACGTTGTTGCCGCGTTTCCAGGCCGACGAGACGCGCTGCTTCTTATCAAGACCTCGCTACAACAGTGATACGATTGGAGCGACAGTGATACGTTTACGCCGGGCTCATGCTACAATCTCAAGCGATCGGGGTATAAAATGTGTTTCATGATTGAATTCTTCAGGCAGATGTCAGTGTCAAATTAACATGGATATGCAGAATATGGTTCTACCCTTACATCTTAGCATTCTAGAACACACCAGTTAGAACCTGATATGAAATTGCACTATTAGTTAAGTCATCCATTCAATTAAAAGGGTAAAACGTGTATAATATTAAAGAACCGGCTTAAGAGCAAACTACAAATTAATCGTATCCTACAATGAGACAGTTTTATGAAGATATATTTGAAAAGATTACAACTTAATTACTTTCATTGTCTTGCAATGGTATATGACAAACAAACAATTTAATAAACAGGGTAGATTCGTATCGAGTGTATACGTGGAAAATGAATTTTATACGTTTCTCTCCATGTCCACCTTCTTGGTCTGTGCATCACTTTCTATCGTTCATGGTTGGTTCCTGTTACGTAATACTGTACAAGTGGTAATTTTCTTGGGCGATGGGAGCCGCTTTTGATGCGCTTGAGTTACGCTTTGCGCGATGCTACCCCGTCAAAGTTACGAATGTGGCGCTTTTAATGCGCTCGTGAGGCGATGGCGATACGCTCTAAAACCATGGCGATCGGTCGCGACCTCGCTACGGAAGTTTTGGACATGTTCAAAACTTCGGTAGCGAGGTCGCCGACCATGGCGATGGTGGCGATCCTCCGAGCTTCTGAACCGCTCAAGATACGATGGAGAAGATTTAAAGCGATCAAGCCACGATCCGCCGATTTGTCGATTTTTGATGATCGTAGCGGAATCGCCGTCTAGTGAGATGGGGGTATTAGACGGTGCCTCAATTTCAACGGCGACCGAGCAGGCTACAAATCGGCTCTTCGCCGCTCTGACTTTGTGACCATAGCAGATCATGGATACCAATGACAAAGCACAAATCATCACTAAACATTCTATAATTTTATTCGCTTTTTGACTACAGAAATTTAAAAAGTGCGTCTTTCGCACTAATCGATGGTGATTCTTTGAGGGCATAGCGCGATATCAATATGGAATAAACAAGTTAATTTTAAGATTATTCTGTGTATAGGTATATAAGCCAATAGGAGGGTTGTGTGTTCATAACATTAGTGGTTGCGTCAAAATAAAAACGTTTGAAGAACTATACAATTCCACTTGCTTTGTGGCATCTTATCCGATTTTGATTGAACCTGATTTCTTTTTTCGTTCCGTTTGATTTTATTCGTTAAAATTATCTAGATTTTACGATCATCTCGCCATGGTGTGTAATTGAATACTATGCTTCCATCAAGGAATATTTTCAAAAATAATACGTAAACACTGCTTTGTACTATCGTCAATTGAATGTAGGCCTATTTAGAAGGCGCTATTATTGCCTTCTTACGTTGTATTTTTGAATGCATAAACAGGTTCCGACGTGGTGGATTCATCCCTTACCGCGATAAGCAAGGCTGTTTTGGTGCGCCTTGTCTATGCCATCAACGGCATCATCCTCACGCTCATCGTCTACGAACCCGTGAACGAGCCTCGAATATATTCGTAATCAATACTCTCCTCGTATTGTCATCGTAGAGCTCGTACTCACCTTGAATTGCAGAAAGAGAGGCGAATGGAATCAGTATTCAAGTGGAACGCATCGCGCTGTCGAATACTGTGACTTTTTTTTTTGTTTTGTTTTGCTACTGGTATTCTGGGTGTAATAGTACCCAGTGTTACTTAAGGATGGTTTTAGGGCGTGGTGCTTAGAGGTGCCGATTTAGATTCTGGGCTTTTTTCGTTATTTCGTCTGTCATAATAATGAGCGCGATACACGCTCTACTTAACATAGTGTTAAGAGGTGTACCAGAGCACGAGTAGTATAGGTACATTGTAAATGTCTCGGGAGTCATAACATGTGGGTATTGAGTAGGACAATAGAATATGAATTATGACTATGAAAAATCATCTGCTCAAATTGTCCTCCCCCCGAGTAAATATTCGGTCTGATCCAGTGTGAAATAACTCATCCCGGTGATTTGTACCACCCAGTCCTCCCCTAGAGATCCTCGGGCAAACTCACCTTCCCATGTGCTGCATGCACGGGGTTCATGAATTTATCGATGCACGCATGAGGACCGCGAGATGTCCGAAGATTTGGGTTTAGCATCGTTTAGCGCCACAGATAGACTCCGCCCCTAGCAGCGAGTGAGTGATCTCATTGGTCAGTGCGGGGGTGTAGATGTCAGAAGAGGGGGAAAAGGCAGTAGAAAAGGGGTTTTACGATATCAAAATATCTGTAGTATTGCACTTCGATCGATACACAAATTAGTACGACAAACAAGAATGCAAAGGGTGACTTTTTGCAGAATACATCGACACTTTCTTGAAGATAAAGCAAGAGTCGTCGAGCTGTCCAGCTAGGGTCGAGACAGAATCCGATAGGAAAAGTTACATTCAAAAAAATATCACGATCATGAAGGAGTACCATTAGATCGATCCCAACAAAATCGAGAAGAACCCGGGCATGCATACAATTTCAGAATTGCTCCTCAATACACCATGGGGCAATCTGGCTGAAAAGGGTAATGACAAACAAACGAAATAATTATGTAAAAACACCAGCGGAACTATTAAGATATTTTGGAGATGATTCTGTAACTGTTCATGACATGAAGGTTCTTAATGAAGAAATGATAGGAGTGCAATACAATAATGCCTTCGGTTTTGTAGAGCAAAATGTAAAGACTAATATAGTGATCGCGAGCTTTACAACGGCATTGGCTGGAGTGAAGCTGTATTCAATACTTGGAATTCTAGTTGAGGGGCGCTCTATTATGATACCGATAGTGTTGTTTTTAAGACTAACCCCTCCCTCGAACCCTTTGACCCGAAGACTGGAAATTGCTTTATAGGTGATCTAACAAATGACATCGATTCCCCCCCACCAACCACCGACTGTCTGTGACAGAAACTGAACCCGAACACACGGAACCTGCATGATCCGCTTGAATTTGAAATTATTCGACGCATTCCAAAGTCTTACGTCAACCGAGCCTCTCATCTTCTACAGAAACTGAAAACAAATCCTAGCATTGGTTGGAGTTCTTCGGGTCAGCTTGTCATATAAATAGACGCTCAATTCATTTCGTGGGAGTAATGTTTGCGATTCTATGTACGATATTTTTTTGTGAACGACGAGGATAATTCTCCTGTAGGTACAGGTAGCGAACGATTCATGCGCATACTGGCAGAGATGAATATTTCAGAAAACATTAATTCTCACTAATCTTAAGAGGAGACAGGACCTCAACGGTGGAAGCGTATAATATGGACATCGCGGACGAAGGAGGAAGTCGGGCAGATCATGAAGAAAGGGTGGCTCTGCGAGTACGTGGTGCTGCAAAAGACAAACCTAAACGTGAGATTTAAGTGGTATCTCTCAGAGTAAAAAAATGGGTTAGTTTCTAATCCCATCCCCCTCGAAGATAATGGTTTCAGTCACCCCTCCCATTCTCTAATCCCTTGAGGATTAGACCCCATTATACTGGGGTTCTCTTTATGGAGAATATGACTGTGTGGAATTCAACGGATAAAAATATTTGATACTATTTTGATTGTAAATGAATATAATTTTGACTATCTATTATTTTGATTGATTAATGTATAATACGTTACCTCTGAAAATGTGTGATGAAGACTGCAATATTTATCAGTTTCCAGATTTACATCTTATATTTATGACTGGATATAACTAACAGTGGTAACAAAAACGATCAAATTAAATGACTAATGAGCAAGCAAATGGTCAAATGAACGAAAGGGCAAATGACCAATGACTGGAATAGTATTAAAATGGTCAGACGAGACATCGGGTAAACTGATAAAGACATTTATCTTCAATATTATGCTGAATATTATGACGAACACATACAATAATAGTTTCAAATTTTGTCTTCTTCATATGAGGCATCTGCAGAATTACACCATTGAAAATGTAAAATGAGTGGAAGGCATCTTATTTATTGATTGATTGATTTGCTTTTTTTTTAAACTTCATTTTCTTTCGCTATCTGTATTTACAAATTGTTGCTGTGTGGCCTTATTTTGATTTGGAATTATGACTGATATTTAGAGAATGTAGGCCTAATTGTGTGTGTGTGTTCATGCGAATCATTTGTACATTATTAATTAGCAATGGGCTAAACACAAGACTCTCTTGAAAGAAAAAAAAAATCAATGCTTAATGTAATCTGTATTGATTATTAGAATGTGGTCAGTGGCTAGATACATTTTTTTTTTCTTGTATAGGTTGTACTTAATTCGAAATAATTGACTGCGTGTCTGCTCTTTACCTTTATTCTTTAATTTGTTGTGTTTATAAATATACGACAACAGAATCCAATAACGACATCGATTGGTATATCTATTGGTTAGGCCTACGGAGTAAAATCACATTCAATACAATTGATTTACAGAGCCCGTTATCATCATTAGTTGGTTCTTACAATTTATAGTGGAATGGGTGTTGCATGAAATAGCGAGGTGAAAAGAGAGTAAGCCGATGTGGATATTCTAATTACGATCTTAGAATATCGACATGGTCATTGATTAATGACTAGCTCTTTCATTACGTTTGAAATGAATGATGGATGAACTAGGGAGGTGAATGGATTATGTGCAGATTATATTAAGGTCTTTACGTAAAGTATACTCAACGATATAAACTTACATTTACATCACTTTTCTCAACAATCTCCTTTCATAATCACAGTATAACAAGCACACTTACATACAAAATATTTTCGTATTCTTCATATTTATGAATGAGACAAGTTTTTGCAATGGATTCAACCTCTTACTAAGGAATAGATGTATGTAATCAATCATGAATTCTGAGAGTCATAACGTGCAATAGTTTCCATAGCCATTCTCATGTGAGTTAGAGCTATAAGTGCTGTGTCTGTGTCTACTGTAGGAGTGTGTGAAATATTGACTTCTCGATCTTCAAAACTACGGAAAAATAATTATTGAGTGAATGTGAACCCAATATCATGCGTTATAAGGCTAAACTGTATTTTCGATTTAACCACGAATTAACTTTTTCATCATTTAAATGTAAATCATTACCGAATATATCAACAATATCTCGCAGGGTTTCCCCTTCACATTCTTTGATTAAACAATAATATTATATGCAATATTGTCCACAGAGAGTAGAAAAGATTCCCTGAAGCCTCTTTGTATTAAAGTTCCATTTTTCTGAAAATGTCTCCATAAATCTGTCCAGACGATCACGGTAAAATGAGGGCGGATTCCCATATGAACAGAAAAACTGTCCTTTGTTTCCATCAAAATACACCGCTAACCAGTGGGAACCGCTTTTCTCACTCGTGTCTGAATTCACAATGCAACTTACAATTCTTTTCCCGCTTTAATTCACGGGGAATTTCATCTACCAACCAGGGCGTAAACTCCTCTGAAATTGGCATTCTTGGTAGCTTGGTGACGATTCAAAACGTAGGTAATCTGATTGGTATCCATGACAGATGATAATAATAATACATACATTAGTACATACATAGAATTTCTATAGCGCCACTCTCCACTCTGATTAAATGTTCAAGATGAGGTGAATCGATGTAATAGTCCTCTCCTCTCTTTCTTCAGCCCTTGAAATCGTAGATGACGTTTCTGCTTCTACCGATTTGAATCGGTCCCTGTGATTCAGAGTTCACAGTTTACGGTGTTGGGTAGAGCTTGGTCAAATCCAAAAACAACTGGAGGTCGGAACCATAAAATGGATAGGATATACTTAAAAGTGAGATGTATACATGTATTTCAAAAATATATTCTGCCACGAGTTTCATCAGATGAAAAGTTTTTGAGTGAGTATTTTTTTGTTCACTTATGCGACTGGTTTGAGCTAATGCCACGTGCGTTTATCTCGTGAAAGCATAACAAGAATGATTATGTTCAATGATTTAAGAACATCGGAAGGTATTTGTGTGTCTTATTGCGTGGTTTATAAGAAAACGTGAAAAAAAAGAGTATTCGGTTATTCGTCACCATAAACTATGGTAGTGGTGGATAAGAGGGATAACGTACAATTTTCATGCAGTCCTTGCTCGTATTTGATTTCTTTCAGTTAAAAAACTTTCTCTACAGACTATATGTTTCCATATTCCATAGGCCTATTAATAAACAAAACAATGATGGAACCTCATGGATGACCTTTGTATTAACCCGGATATGGACATGACTCCGAGGCTTCAACCCACCGAACTATCGGTGCTTCAACCCCCTCCCAGTCCAAGAAGGCTGTACTGAGTGGGGGTCATTTCAACAATGATCTTATTACCTTACAGATTCTATCCCCCAAGTTTGGTGAAAATCTGTTCGTGGTGGGGTTTCAAGGAAATGAAAACGGTGAAGGTTCATTCGCAGTAGGCCTATTGATACTCAGACATCGAGTTCATCGACCTTTGGTAGATTACGTAACACCGTTGAAGTAGGCCTGTTTTACATGGATTGAACATTTCCCACCCGAATTGGGTAAGCATTTTGCAGGCGCCTACATTTCCTGTCCAGGCATCCACAATCCCCAACAGGTTTTTAAGTGGATCCAGCAAGTGGGGGGGGGGGGGGGGGGCGGGGCGGGGAGGGTTATAACATTTCCCGTTACTATTTCCATGAAAAACCCAAAGAAACAAAATACTCGGGTCACAAATAAATAAATAAATAAATCTTTGAAAGCCTTTGCTTCGAGCTCACCACTCACCCCGCCACTCCCCTCCACCCCCACCCCCTCGCCCGCCGCATCCCCAGGGATCCTCCTATGTTGATCCTTCGTATTGCCAAGCGTTGCGCAATATTCACTCGTCGCTGCGCTTTCTCAAGATCACGAGCGAAGATCATCTTCCACGCAAACTCTGAACCTGTGCTTGTTTATGCCCGGATCTAGTAAGTCTGCATTAAGAAAAAGCCACATCATGAGAATATACTTAATTTCCATATCAGGCTATCATAATTGGTGGCACATTTATGTAATATGATAGACGTTCGTATTTTTCGATAAGTTGATAGTTCCCGTAAAATTTTGTCGTAGTCCCACATGCGTATTTATGTGTTTGTTGAAACTCTCTCTTATTGCCAGCTGCCGAGAAACTCCCATGTGGCAGAATTCAACATTTTACAGTTTGCAGTGGAACTTTTATCCAGGGAAGGCAATGAAGTTATAATGAAAAAATGCAAGCATATTTATTTTTACATAAAATCTACATGATTTTAATGGAATATGTTAATTGTTATGAACTTGCTTCTTCATATTCGGTACCCGGTACAGCATCGGTCGGTATCGTTGATGTTGGCCAGTGTTTCTACCTAGGACAGACAACAGGGTCTGCTGACTGACTGCCAACATGCCACGGTCCGTGCCCAAGGGGATATTTGGCCTCCCGAGCAGAAACATGCTCTTTTCTTTCACTCCCCGAGCTGGTGATGAATGGCCAGATGAAGCCGATGATGACGACGATTCAGACTACGAACCGGGCAAGTCCCTCAAGACCATGGTGGAAGATATGCCCAGAAGTTCTGACAGGTGAGTTTTATTTTAGATGAGTCACTCCAGCGTGAAACATCAATTTGTGTCCATTGGTTACAAGTTAAGTGTACTACCTTTTTGCCCCAGGTATTGTTTCTTTATTGCAAGCTGCACATATTTAGTGCTGGTCAATGAAATAAAATTCTGTTTAGAAAAATTTTGCATGACAGCATTAGCTTGCATTCACACAAGTGATTAGTGTGAAGGAAACGTGACATCAGAGCAGAGATGGGAATAATCAATACAGCAATGCTCAAGTGCTCAAGACAAATGATATTGTTATCTGGTATTTAATAAGCATGATTGTTCTTGTTTTGATTTCATTCCAAAGTGAATACAGTGAGGATCTCCACAAATCATCACATTCCACCAAGCGCAAGAGGAAAACAAAGCTAAAGGAGTAATAAAAGAACCAAGCAGAGCAAAGAGTCACCATCAAAACTTGCTGTGAAGAAAAAGAAGAAGAAGGATACAACAAAGCACGAGCGGACCAAGAAGACTTCACGGACAAAGACTAAACTGTCAAATAGAAGTAAGACAAAAAAGGAACAGACAGCACAAAGGTCATTCCAGAGGGGAGGCATCAATGGTGAGGCAGGAACTTCCTCGGGCGTGGCTGACGGGGATGACCCTTGGGGTCAGAGGCTGCCACTCGTGGCTCTCCAGAGAATCCTGATGTTCGCCGTCAGGAAGGTGGGAGTGGTCCCTCTTCTGTGCAGGTGGGTGATGTCGCTGTGGAAGAGAGTTGAGCGGGATGCCATCCTCATTTATGATGATGTATGGATGTGAGTGATGCGTGAGGCAAGGGGTAGTGTGGTAGCTGGACATGTGACTATTGTAACTGGTGTCTTACTGACATTGACAATTGCTGCTGAGAATGATAATGAGATACATAATACCAATACTGTAAACATGATTAATTTTTCACGCTGTGTGACTCAAAAACATATTTACAGATTTTTGAATTTTGTTTTGCACAAAATGCAACCCATTCAGAATGTGCAGAGAAAATTGTGATGATAATTTCACACGGTTTAGAATATGTGATAGCCAGAAGTACCGCGCAAAAGTTAATTTACTGTGAAAATTTCTGTGTTTACAGTAATACATATGTACTTATGGTATTCAGTGACAATAATGATAAGGATGATAACAAGGTAATGATACTACTACCACTGATAATAATGATATAAAAAATGATTAAATACGATTTATGTTGGTAGGACTGCATAAAGACAGAATGTCATATTTTATCTATCAAGCTCTGTCTCATAATAATGTAGAACACATACAAAAAAAAGAAAAAAAAATGCTCAATTCACTTTTCTTGCTTGACCTTTCACCTCTGGCTGACCTTTGATTGGTTTCTACCTTTTTTTTTTTCCAGAGCTTCCAGGGTGTGTCGGCTGTGGAGAGAAGCTGCTAGGTCGTCTGTCCTGTGGCGCGATGTCAATCTGGACAATGGTCGAGTCAAGGCAACAGATGCCACGCTGGCGTGGCTGACCGCTAACCGCTTCTCGTCTCAGCTGACCACTATCAACCTTGGCCAGTGGACCAAACTGACCGACAGTGGCCTAATGGTGAGCCAATGTCATGTAGTCACTTGACAACAGGAAAGATTCCTTCAAATCTCCTGTGCAGTTGGCCATAATTTGCAGAGCGGATTAATTGAGTTTGTCTGAAAAGTCTTTATAGTGCAAGTTTGCAAATTCACTCAGGTGTGATAACATTATCAAGTCTTAGTTGATTCTACAGTTGATCTACAATGGAAAAGATGAAATAACAGTAAAGTTGATTGTCTCAACAGCTTGTGCCATCTTTTGTAAGACCCTCCCCCTCTCCCCAAAACTAATTTCATTCCCTTTTAACTTGAAGAAAATAATAATCGTGAAATGTAAGAATATAAGAATCTAAACATGTAGCAAGTTTTGCAGTGTTCAGGTGATGAGATGATTTGTTTGAGTGATTTGTTACTCTTTTTTTAATTTGCATTAGTTCAGCTTTTATTAAATTTCTGCAAAGAGGGTAAAAGAGTCATTTCTCAAGTTCATCAATATGTTTCCTTTTTGAGGGTTTTGTAAATATACAAAACATGATATTTTTTTTTTTTATATTGTCTTGACTTGACACCTGTGTGGCACAGAATCTGGTTGAGGAGTGTCCCAACATTCGCAACCTCTGTCTCCAAGGATGTGGCAAGCTGACCTGCCGGTCTCTCGCCGCCATCAAAGATAGCTGCCATGATCTACGGCAGATGGATCTGGGCTTCACAGGGGTGAGTTTTATAGCTGTGTCATACAATGGCAGGTGAATCACAATGTCTGTATTGTATGTTTGGTATTTGTTCACACAGTACAGGTACACTTGTCTTTAAACTGTTTGTGTTTTTGCGTGTGTGTGTGCGTGTTTGCGTGTTTCTAGTATATCAGTGTTTCCTGGTTCCGTTTATTGGTCTTCCGGCAGACTGCCTGTTGCTTTCAGTGGCATTAATCTTACCATTACATTGATCGTACAAATTACTGGTATCTGTTACAGGTGTTTTATTAGCACACATTGCATGGTTTGTTGGTGTGTATATAGGGTTTGCATGAGTGTGTTTGTGTATGTGTTTCTGTTTATCAATTAGATAGTCAGATAAATATGTGAATAATAAATAGATGAACAAATGAATTAATAAATGACTGAATGAATGAATAAATGAAATGAAATGATATGCATATGTTTCTTCTACTTCTAATATGCGAAAATAGTATGCAGGAAAGAGAATATTTGTGTTCGTTATGTCCAACTTATTCCTTTTTTTTTTTTACTCTGGACAGCAGTAATAGTTTGCATTACTGTCTTACATATCATTTCAATAAAATTGAGTAAATATTGAAACTAAAAGGGTGTTTTTTTTTTCATAAAGGAAAATGACAGACATAACACATAGTGTACTGGATTGTGGGTCTCTTTTTCTCCTTGCAGAATTCTCTGGTGTCCTCTCCTAACATTAGAGATCTCCTGAAGGAGGCAGGTGGCAAGATAGAGGAGCTCCAGTTGGCAGGATGTACGATCAGCAGCTCAGTTAGCCTCCTGAACTCCATCAAAGTAAGGCTGCATTTATCTACTTAAAGCCATAATTTACTATTTGCAGATGAAACAAAAACCCAGCATTAGTGCTTTAAAACACTTTCAAAATGTGAGTTTGGGATAGAAACAACCACTGTAAAAATTTGAATTCGTATTATCAGTGTTAAGTATTGTTAAATACACAAAATATGAACAATAGTTATAATAAGAATTTTGCCAGACTAAACCGTCTACTGTTATGGTTTAATGAGAAAAATACTGATATCTTATATTTTAGGCTTTATTGCGAAAATTTTATATGGTAGGATGTTTTGTGATACAACAGACCTACACATATGCATCAAATGTGATATCTTGAACATCTTTTAAATCACTGTTCCCAAAGGTAAACAGGACCTTTAATCTCATGTTTGAAAAGCGTTTCAATACCCACTATCACCACGCATTTGCAAACACCTTGCGGATGGCCTTTCTCGAGTTATTGCGTTTGACAACTCTGTTGTGAGTTGATTTAGAAGCCTTGTCACTGCGCAGCTCCATTGCGCAGTTTAACCTGAGAAGCAGAGACGTGAAGTCGGCTGTGGTTGCCATAGGCAAGTCTGGGCTATTCTCCTTCTCCTCCTCCTCCTCCTCCTTCCTCCTCCTTCTCCTTCTCCTTCTCCTTCTCCTCCTCCTTCTCTTCCTCCTCCTCCTCCTCCTCCTTCTCCTCCTCCTCCTCCTCCTCCTTCTTTCTTCTTTTTTTCTTCAGAAGATTATCATGTAGGATGAAGTCAAGCCTGAAGCAAAAAAGCAAGCCCCAATGCAAGGGTCTTGAGACTCATGTCTGATCTTTGTAACCTGTGCTTTTGAATTGCTAAAATCTGATGCCAGCATTTGATGTAAAAAATCAGTCAATGACTGGAGTTCTATGTGAAGAGGTTTATTCGTTATACATTTGACAATCTGACCGCCGATGGGTGAAACATAGCAATTTGTTGGTTGATGTAAACGACTTGTTCAGTAGAAGTGGTATTTCATGGAACACATTTTGCCAACCAACAAATATTTGAGCAAGGTCGTAATCTTTGGAAGGTCAGGTGGTTGTGTAATAAATCATTAGATAGCTTTCTCTGGAGTCTCAAGGAATATATAATCACACACACAGATCTTAAAAGACCCTCAAGAAAAATGTGCTCATCTTTGACTTACTCTGCTTGTGACGCTTAGACTAATAATGTTAGCAAGAGATTATTAAGCAGAGGGATGAAAATATGAGGAATGAGTTTTCTTCAATTTGTTTTCTTTCTATACAAATTGAATTCGTAAGATAGCAACTGCGGATCTACATCTAGCAGTACATCTAACAGTACATCAAGCAGTAGATGACGGGTTTAATTCCCGCTTGATCCCCTTTTCCGACTTGTTTGTTAAAAATGTGAATCAGCAGGTGTGACCGTACAAATTCAATTTGTACAGAAGCCAGACAATGGAAGAAAACTCACACCACATTTGTGTAAACGTCGTTTGTATAATCTACCATAAAGCATTCAAGATCATTCTTCAGATATTATGCTTGATGTATTGATCTCTCTTTGCAGTCTTACTGTGGAAACCTGCGACTTCTTGACATGTCCAACTGTAGAGTGACCGTGGAATGTCTCTCACTTCCCGTGGAGCACATGCAAACTGGCTGCCCACTCCTGGAGATTCTTCGACTGGCTGGAACGAGGGTGCAGGCATCCAATGCATCGGCCAAAGCAAAGGTAGGGGTATGATTGCAGTGATCTGGCAGGAGAGTGCACCTCATCAACAAGTCTAGTTTCCATGAATTTAGACTTGTTGATGAGAAGCATTCTCTTATTAAGCAAAGTCGTAACATTTGGAAGGTCAGGTGGCTTCATAATAACTTATTAGGTAGGCACCCAATAAGATCACGCAACTGTAATGATGGCCTCTTTGTCACTACTTTTTCTTAAAAGAGGTACTCGGTTTATCTTTCTCAACCACCACTTTATCTTTATGATTTTTCTTCAGATATATTGAGGACAATACATTACTACACATTTTCCATAGAAATTTGAATCCACAACACAAATTCTAGAAAAATGTGACATCAGTCTTTTTGTCTTAACCATGAAGTGAATGGGTAGTCTGGTTTGATTTTTTTTTTTATTTATTTATTTATTTTTTTGTTGGGCATAGTCATTATCGAGAATATGAAACTTGCCCCATTGCTGTTGGAAGGATTTTCAGTATTATCACATCACCCAGTTTGGACCTGAATCCTGTAAGACACTGAAAAATGTGTGCCATCATGACATTTAGAGAATTGTATGTCATCATTTTTCATATGAAGGTTACATACAGTGTAGGTGTTTGCTTACATATCTTATTTCATTGGGTGTTGTTTTTGTGTGGTCTTATATCCAATTAAAACTTAAAATTAATTTGCTGCTTTGTTTACATCTGTATGAGTATTTTTTTTTAATATCTATTTCTTCTTAGGAAGCAGCGCCAGGTTTTCTTCACTTAAAGGAGCTGAGTCTAGCTGTGGCCGACGATGTCGCATGCCAAGTGGTACTCCCGACAAACCTCGGCACCAATGACGACTTCCTCATTCGCGTGCTCCGCAAGTCGGCCAAGGTCCAGCTCCTGGACCTTCGGGGATGTGCCTTGATCACGGCTGCTGCCGTAGAGGTGGGTTGGATATCATTAGGGTCTGGCCAGGAACCTTGCCTCACATGATATACTCGACAGAAGGCGCTCATATAATATGATCTTTGCACAACTTAATCATGAATATCTATGTTACTTCGAATATAGAAGTGTACTTTCTTCTCTCTCTAATTAATTCCCCACCCCCCATGTTCAGGAGAGAACAACTTAAACCTATGTTAAATTCTCTTGTTGCACTGTCTGCGAGCATTGATATTTCTACCTGATGTGTAATATTATCTCAGCTAGAAGCCTTGTTCTTTTTTGTTGTTGTTGACCTGTGTGCTTGTTTTTTAATCCATTTACCACTCAAGGGATGGCAATATAATTCATCGCGGTGCTATCTTTTTTTAACAAGGAGTCAAGGCAAAAACAAAGGATACTTCAAGAATACTTCAACTTACTCTGTGTCGGCAACAAAGAAGTACAATTTTTTTCATGAGTAAGACACACCCCCCCCCCCCCATTATACTACATACAAGAAATAGGCACAAGAGACTTGTAGATAGGAAAAAAATCTGAATATCTGAGAAAGAAAAATAAGGCTAAAAAGAAAACAAGAACAAAACCAGTAGGACAGAAAGGAAGCATACATTGGGAACAATTTTGAATAATATTATCTATGCCTGCATTAATCAAAGATATAAATCCAATGTAATGAGGTTTTTACATGCAAACAATATTTGATATTTTTCACTGACATAAAAGTTCTGATCATTCCACAACTACCTGCCTCCATTTAAATTTACACGTGTGATATTCTCCCATAGTTAGTTTTTGGTTGAATGAGTATTTGTCACTTTCTTGCTGCATTGCCAATCAGAACTAATGCTAGCTCCTGTATCCTGGCAACCATCAGGCTTGTTAGAGAGTTTGTTGTTTGCTGAAGTGTGTGAAGCTGTTTACCTATTTCATGTATTTGGCTTTGTTTTCCTGCGCAGAACTTACCCATTGAGAATCTGGAACAGCTGTACATGGCCCGGTGCACGCTGCTGAAGACTGGTGTGGAGAATATCATTGCTAAGGTGCGTGAAAAATTACATATCTGCCTGTTCCATCAACTGAAAATGTTTCTTCTTTGAATTGGTTCTGAATCTGACAATGCTTTGGTTGAAAGATGATATTAAAACTTAATGTTTCATTGCTGTCTTTTACACGTATATTAGCAAGCAGGATATTTGTCATTGTTTATTCGTGTTATTATTATCTTTATTTGTAGTAGTAGTAGTAGTAGTGGTAGTAGTGCTGTATGTTGTTGATGATGATGATGAAGTTAATGATAATGATGATGATAATGATGTTGAGTGATGATGGTGGAAATAATGATGATGTTGGTATCAATATTCCCCTTTGTGCAGTGGAGCCACAGTCTGGTGGAGGTGGACTTGTCCTGGAACACGTATCAGGGGGCATCGCTGGACGTTGCCATCCAGAGTCTGTCCACCAGCGATGCACTCAGGACGCTGGACCTGAGTGGCACCAATGCATTGCCGGATTCGGTCAGGTGAGCTGCAGGATGGAGGGGTGGTAACCAGGGACCTCGGGATTAAGGTTTTGTGGCGTTATCCACTCCGCCACAAAGGCTATTCATTGTATTCATGGTATGGCACTTGATTGACATGGGTCAAGTCCCGTTTGTGTCTTTGACCCTAGTGCATCAAAGGATGCTGATCAGTTGAGACGCCATTGAAATGGAAGACAGCCAACTTAATCCTGTGCGTGGAAATGTTGTGCATGCATTTTATACATGTCAAAAATGTATGATCTTGAAAATGGAGAAACTAACTTGAGACAGCACATTCAATGTGGTTGTATTTTAGAGAAAACCCAAGACTGATTGATTAGACCATAATAATCCAAAGTTGACAATGCCTTGAAATTTTCGTTGTAATTTAATTGATATTTAATGAACAATTTATTTTTATATATCAACAAATCATTTAGACATTTATTTTTCTCCAAAATACAGGTTACTCCTTGAAGGCTGTTCAAAGCTGACGTGCTTGAAGTTGACATCTTGCCGATCGCTTCCTCGTGGCACCAAACGATGGTACAAGGGAAAGGAGCTCAGGGAACTGAGGAAGGAACTGTCGTAGCAGTAAGAGATGAGGATGGGTTCACGTTTGGCCCCCTTGTACCCCTTTCATACCCCACTTTTAATCCAAAATATGGATTACTTGTCTGGAGAGAATGGTAGTATGAACACCATTGTGACAACATTTGCTCCTATGACAATTGCTCCGGCCTTATTTTATCCAAGGACTGAGAATTAGGGTTGTGATAGGGTTTTAGGCTTAGTTTGATGCAAGTGTAGCACCCGCCCTGGGGGGGGGGGGGGCGTGTCTGAATAGACAAGAAAAGAAAAAGATAAGACACCATGTCAAGCTTGGATGCATGGTACAACAGAGTGAGGAACCAAGTCAACATCCAAGCTGGTATCTCTCTTCCAGGAAGAGGGCTGGGCCACTCTCCAAATGGGGAGGGGCAGCATCTCACTTTGAGGTATGAATAACTAATTTACCTCCATGGTCAATTGCCATTAGAACAGAGAAGGACAATATAGTAACCCCTCCCCCTCCCCCCCCCCCCCCCCAAAAAAAAAAAGATAGGTGGGGGGGGGGGGGACAACTCTGTGGTACTCCATCCCTTCCCCTCCAAAAACAAAATGTCCGCTGGACCTCTTTAAAACTTTTCCTAACAATGTCTAAACAAACTGGACAGTAAAGAAGAGATGCCTGTGTGAACATCCTTGCATTGATCAACATATCTTCAGCCATGTTCAGACGTATTTCTAATCGGAGCAACATTTTATGGCGCAACAATTAAATTCCAGTTGATACTTATCTTACCACGACCCTATGTCCACACGATGGTGAGAAGAAACTCCGACCAATTTACTACGGTCTTCGCGGGGATCACCATGGAGGGTTGGCGTAACTTCCGGAAGTGGTAGCCCCTGATCTCCCCATACCATCATGCACCGCCTTATAAATTTTCTTCAGCTCTTTCACTTTCTGATTGGCCGTCCTTGCCGGAAATCCCAAGTAGTGCAGCCTCACTTCCATCTCTTCCCATAACTCCTTCCATTTTGTTGATTTTTCCTCTATTTTTGCCTGTATTTCGGGCTCTCGCCACACTGCTATCAAAGCCTGTGTCTCCTTTTCTCCCCAGTTCGCCCCGTGTTTTTTTACCAGTGGCATTTGTTTTCTCCATTCCTGTTAATGAGAATTTCTGAGCGGTAACTTCTTCGTTGTGATCGGCTAGGTTAGAATTTTACTGCATGCGCACATGCACTTGCAAAATGTCACCATTGCGATTTGACCCCGGAAGTTTTACCTAGGTAAGGTTTGTAAGGTCATAGATACTCTGAGGGCTTGTCCGCAAGGGCAATTTACTCTGACTGGCTAGTCGTAGCGAGATACTGCTGAAAAAATTCAGGAGTATCTTGGTTGGACAAAGAGTTCTTGGTAAGTTTCCCTGACAGGAGGAAGTTACCACGACCTTGTTCAGACGGGCACTACTCTGACCTTTCCTCCGACCTTCCTCCCACCAAGCTTCTTCCGACCCTTCCTCCAAAGTTACTCCAACCAAAACTGTCTTTGTCTGAATGGTGCTATTATTACTTATCTTCAAAATATAACTGCATCATGCTCTTCAATGTCTAAACAAAACATTACTCATGAATTTCTGATGTAATAATTTTTCCGCGGTTCGATGTCTCTGTCTCCAGACCAGAATGCAATCAACAAGAAAACTGTCCCTTGGTCGTGCTCCTCGAAGGCTACTTTCATTGATACTCTTGTAATACTCTTCCTCACAATATGGCACAATTATATACACAATGCCATTAAATTGCTCCTCAGTGTAGTTCACCAAATATCATCAAATTCAGTGACATGTTCATTTCTTTCACGTCAAACTGGCACACAAATCATATCTATTCTCTAAAATAAAGCATAATCTAATCATGCATGTATGTATGGGCATGGCAGATCCTGACATCTCCAATAGAAATTAATGTAGCTGAAAGGTTTGCAGATTTCCTGGTCTTAGTGGTGGCCAGTGGTAGGGAGGTCTGAAAGCCTTGCATCCATGGCTGGAGTTCGCGTGATGTTGGACGATGCTGGACGATGCTGATGTGCTACAGGTGGTGGTTGCCGGGATTGCAGCGGTGGTTGTGTTAATGGTAGAGGCAGTGGTTGCAGTGATTGGTGGATGGGAAATAAGGGAAGTGGGTATGGAGTCTAACAACCTGTTCTCAAATTCTTGTCCCTGGTCGTGATGTATTCTCTGTGGGTATCCAAACCTAAGAATGAAATCATTAAACAGGCAGTCTGCTGCTGTCGTGGTGGATTTATTTTTGATAACGTAGGCTTGAGGGATTCTTGTATAGTGATCCATGATGACAAGAATATATTTGTGTCCACCTGTACTGTGCTCTAGATGGAGCAAGTCTAATGAGACCAGCTCAAAAGGTTGGGTTGTTATGATTGGGCTTAGAGGTGTTGTTGTCTTGTGAACTGGTTTTCGCTGTTTCAAACAGTTGCATACAGAGGTTGTGTAGTGCTCTATGTCCTTCTGCATATTCTGGCCAGTAGAAAGGCTCCCTAGCGAGGCTTATGAATCTTCCTGCACCCTGATGACCCATTTCATCATGTAGTGGCTCCAGTACAAACTGATGAAACTTGGCTGGCAGCACCAATTGGGTTTATGTCTTGGTCTTTCTTTACATCACGCCATCTTCCCCAATCTAAAGTTGGTTTCAGTCATGAAGTAGTGACTTGGTAGCCTGACCAAAGGTCGCCTGTTCTGTTTGGGAGGGAAAGGTGTCCATTTCTTTCTTCCTTCGTATCGGGGATATTACCTCATCTTCCTCTTGGGCCTTCTTGATGTCTTGCTTGGTTCACTGTCTTGTCAGATCAGCTATCCTCTCACTATCCTCAGCCAGGTTCAATGCATACACACCAAGAGCAACGAAAGCTGCTTTACAGCAAGCATTTTCCTGGCAGATAGCTGACTGGATAGCTAGGATATATGGTTGATTCACCTCCTCAGTGCAGCCTCGTCTGTACTGCTCCAGATTGGAGGTGGTAGGAGAGCTTGTACTTAGTATCTGTGACGTGGTTGATCTTACCAGGCAGGTAGCAGATGGTAAACCGGAAGTCATCTAACTCAGCTACCCACCTCTGTCCAGTCGTGTTCTTTGCGTAGATTTGTTGGGTTTCCTTGAAGCGAGCAGTAAGCTGTCTCGATCGTTTTTCAGCGACATGACGGTTAGATGGAAGACTCACATTTTCCATCTTTAGTGGGGGTGGCATTTCGTAGCATCCATCTGGTCTTTTCTCGATTCCGTCTTCGAGGAGGTGAAGAAGCCTCTGGTCTTCGACAGAAAATGGTCCCTTCACGGTGTCATGCTTGAAATCAGTCTCAAGTGTTCGGATGACTTTGTCGTCAATGAACATATCCTTTGCCTTAGTTGGGGTAGTGAAGTGCGGGAGCTGCTCGGCAGAGATCTTGTGACAATTTGCGATGTCCGTATCATCTCTGTCGTGGCAAATACGTCCCACGATTCCCCAGCCGAGAAGAGATTTCTGGGCATAAGGTTCGTCCTCTCCACCAACGACGATTTCACGAGGTCGAACAGCGCTGGGACAGTCATTCCCGATGAGGAGAGAAATTTCAACCTTTTCATCATAGGGCATCATTTTGTCTGCAACGCCTTCAAGGTGAGACCATCTTTTAGCCACCTCTGCTTTGGTGATTTGAGATCTATTGGCAGGGATTTCAGTTCTGGTGAAGGCAGCTGGTAGTCGAATAACGTTCTCCTTATCGATGTCTGCCACTTCAAGTCCTGTCACCTTTTCTGTCGATATTTGCAAGGTGCTGTGCATGGTTGTCAGCAGGAGGTCAGGCTTTTGGCCTTGCAGTCCGAGCTCGTCACAGAACTTTTTCGAAACAAATATGACATTTGATTGGTGGTCGAGGACTGCATATTCGAGAAAGACATTCAAGGGGTCTGTTGAGTGTCTTACCCACACAGGCACGATCATAGAGTGGTCCTTTGCTTTTTGGTCTTGTAGATGACACACAGAGGTACAATTGGAAGACGCTTCTTCCTGCTTGACGATTGATGATTTAGGTTGCCTCGAATGAAAGTAGGATAAATGTCTCCCATTCCAGATGGTACATGATCGCCTGTCCTGACATTGTTTGCTTTGATGTGAGGAGGTGAGAACACATCCAAAGCAAATTTTCTTTTCGAAGAAGAACGCGTGTCTCTCCTCCAGGGTGGCATTCAGGAACTTGCCGCAATTCTCGATCAGATGATGACCACCACAGTACAGACACGAGTTGGACTTTTCATGCTCTTCGTCGACATGGCAAGATGAGAGCTCCTTACCGAGTGGTTTTGTCGATTTACCATCGGTAACGAATGTTCTAGCTTGCCTCCCTTGATTGGGGTTGCTTGACTGCGGCTGCTCCCTTGCAACAGCACTCAACTCTGGGATGTTTGCCTTGTCAGCAGCTTTCCCAACGAAGCGAACGAATGCAGTGAAGAGTGGATACTCCTGTGGCCCGTGTGCCTCCTTGTATCTATCGATTTCATCCCTCCATCTGCTCTCGAGGTGTGCTGGAAGTTTTTCCACAAGCTTAGCGTTTTCTTGGGGGAAGTCCAGGATGTCTTCACAGCCAGTCAGAATGTAATGCTGAACGATCTCTTTGGGTTTACCAGAGACATAGCTGTGAAGCAGATTGAGTTTGATAGCATTGTTCAATGGTTTAGCATGTACCAGCAAGTCGAACGAGTTTTTCCACAGTGGAAAGCTGAGTGGGTCCCCGGCGAATATAGGAACATCAGCTTTTGGTAGCTCAGCAGACGCTAACATCTGTTGGTTCACGATGCCTTGCTGCATGGAAGTTTGCGCTAGCTGCAATATACACCTCTCCATCGATGAGATCATCTCCTTCCAATCTACATTGGGTGAGTTGCCGAGACTTTGAGTCGATGTGACGGGAGGTTTACCAGCTTCTAATTTTGGTGGAGGTGTTACTTCAGCTCTTTGCGAATTGAGAAAGCGTTCCATACAGTCGCGTTTGTCCTCCTTATCAAGCTCTTTCAAAACTGGATTGTCATTGTGTGCTGCTTCACTTTCACAGTCTTCCAACACAGCTTGTTCTGCCTCAATTTTTGCGAGTTCTCGTTTTATTCGAAGATTTCTTAGCCTAGCCTCAGCCAGCCTAGCTTCAGACTCCTGTCTAGCTTCCGCCAACCTGGCTTCGGACTCCAGCCTAGCTTCCTCCTCGTCGAATGATAAGGAAGCTCTGAGAGCAGCGTGATGTCTGCGCAGATTCACAGAACTCGCTTTCGAAGATCGGCTGACTCTGCTCCCACTGGTCTTGTGGCTGGCAACGCTAACATTTGTTTCATCTTTCACGGGATCCATAATGAATGTCCAGTTTACACAGCAGTCGAAGTGATCGATTCGGCGGCAATTTTTCATTCTTAATTTTGTCAATTGTATTTTATTTCCTCAGTTGTATTTTATTGTGGCTTCCTCACTTAACGCGATTCGCTAAGTGAAGAGTTTCGGTCGAGTTTGAATAAGGAGAAACACTCCAGAAGAAATTCATTCAACTGTCCAACTTGTTTATGGAGCAAAGTTTGCAAAACGAATCATCTATTGCGTTCACTCCCGAAGAGGTTCAACAAAAGCCGCATAACAGTCGAAGAACAACAAATGAACATCACGATAATAGGACAGTAGGACAGTAGATAAAATACTGGAAGGAAACAAACAGATAAAGCATACGATAAGTTTGAGAACGAAGATACGAATATAACAACTCCCTCTGTTCAACTCCTATACATAGTAGAGGCTGGAGAGACATAGAAATGAACAATAGGGGCTCTAGGGGCGGTGCTGCAAGCTGCATATTAAACGTCGAGTTGCAGGTATACAGGTGTATGTAAGATATATGTGTGTGTAACAGTATACTAGCCAGTATCAGTATAACAGTGTACCAGCCAGTGTACAAGATTATCACCATGAGTTATATCACAGTACACAAGTTACATTCAGAATACATCTGAGCAATATATACAAGAAATAGCGATAAAATAGAGTGAGAACTCTTAGGTAGCTTCACTGCATACTGCTGCATTGACAGTTATGGGAGATGGATATAAATTGAATTGAATTGCTTTGAATTGAGAAAATGTCTTATTGATCAATATCCATCTTAGCTGGAGGCTGAATTACAGACATTGTTAACAAAGGACCATGAATACATTAAAAATACACACAAGATACAGTGCAGTAATGAAAAAAGAATGCATAGATCCACAAAAAAAAAACAATCTTATTCATCTTAACCATTGAACAATGAGATCCAACCTATAATACAAAACAAAAACAAATATTACAATATCTAATATCATATTCTCAGTAATTCTAAATAGATTGAGTTTATGTTAATTGTGTAAGGCAGTCATTTATACTTATTGATGCAGATGTTGTAACACAGCAAAAATAATCAGTTTGATTATAAAAAAAAAATATTTTCTCACAATCTTCTCTTCCTAAACATTAAAGGGAAGGTAAACCCAAAAAGCAATGTGGATTGAGTGAAAGCAGCAACATTAGTAGAACACATCAGTGAAAGTTTGAGGAAAATCGGACAATCGATGCAAAAGTTATGAATTTTTAAAGTTTTGATGTTAAAACCGCTGGATGAGGAGACTACTAGAGGATATGACGTATGAGTGGACAACAATACAAAGAAAATATAAAGGAAATTCAACAAAAATTCACTTTTCTAAAATTATGAAAGAGCAATGGACCAACCTCTTTCAGAAAGCAGGGGGAATAATTGCTACCCCTAGCATATGTCAATATCAAGTTGATGGAATTTGTAATTTTCATGAAAAATGGATTTTTGGAGAATTTTCTTTATATTTTCTTGGTATTGTTGTCCACTCATACGTCATAACCTCTAGTAGTCTCCTCGTCCAGCGGTTCCAACGCCAAAACTTTACAAATTCATAACTTTTGCATCGATTGTCCGATTTTCTTCAAACTTTCACTGATGTGTTCTACTAATGTTGCTGCTTTCACTCAATCCACATTGCTCTTGGGGTTTATCTTCCCTTTAACTCTCATACCAAAATACATTCAATCTACACACAGCACATTACATCAAATCTCTAAATGTATAAATGTTGTATTCAAATTTTTATAATATATACAAAAATAGCGTTTAATATTTAGACTTCTCTCTCTCTTGTCTAACTCCCATTCCACTTATACACACACTTTCTCGTACAACAAATAACAAAATTGTCTAACCAACACTTCTTTGTTATCATTATTGCACATTATTGCAACAAAAGTTGATCTCACATAAAAACAATACCACAATGCTGAAACCAGGGAGGTGTTACAGATGGAGTGGCAACTCTTCGTAATTCATGCAAACACATGTTTGGGTTCAAGGCGTTACAATGGGATGTCTAGCATTCCATTACGCTTTGAAGTCATGCTCGCCACCGCTCTAGTTGCAAGACGAAGTTCAGAGACGAAGAACGTATTTCACCTTTTGTTGAATTACAAGCTTTATTTCACCGCAAAATTTTAAATGAAATACTCGAATTGATTTAGAATAGTTTAAGAAAGAATTCAATATTATTAACATGTATTTCTAGTTTCTTCGTAATTCGCAAATCGAAAGGAAATGAAAATTAGGCCCTCTTAAAAACCTAATTTTTTCTATAATGCGCACATTTCCGCATGTTAATTTTCTATCTTTTAATAAGGAATATTTTGATCTTTCAAATAAAGTACTCTGTTAAAGCGTGTTCCAGCGTGTTTTTAAACTATTTGCTGTTAAAATTGTGAGTTTTGCACTGCATTTTGATTCGCTGCTCCAATTCAAGATACACAAATTCATTGTTGCCATCACATTGAAAGAGAGAGCGAATTGCAGTAGGAGCAAATATTTCTAGATGTGAGAGCGCTAGTCCCGATTATTGATGCTCTCTTTTGTCAAAGCACATGGGTAACACCTGTAGTTGAACGCATAACTTCTCGGTGGTGCCGCGCATGACTTCAAAGGAGAGCTTTAGTTGCCTCTCCTTCTCTAGCACCTCCCTGCTGAAACATTACATTATGAAATACTTTGAACCTGTAGAGATACGCGGGGAGGGCATCACCCAATTGCACTCCTGTGGGCTTTTTCTTCTCACAGTCCCATTGTTGTGACTGTCATCACCATCATTGCCACACATACTGTATACTCAGACGTAGGGAGATTTCAACTATTGGTGTATACCGTTCCGATCTGACCTCGGCGGCTTTATTTCTGTAACAAAAGTTACATATTCATCAGATCTATTAAAGTGTCGCAAGATATTTCAAAGTTCTGAGACGATACAAACTCTGTCACTCCATTCTCGGAATGACTGATGATGAGCCACAGCCCATCATCATTTTCAGAAAATTGTCTTCCCCTACATACTGTAGGTCTGTACTCGGCGAGATCTAAAATTCAACTCCTCCTCCCACACCCAAAAAGCTAACCTCCACATTTAAGGACAAAGGGACCCCAAATCTGTTGTCTCCCACAATTTCCCAAGTTCAACACAGACCCAATTAAAAGTTCATTCAAGGTGGCCAACTTTATTCCCTAACAAAACATTTTACACTGCTATTAAAGTTCCTTGGCTGTGTATACAGAAAAGGCACAATGCACAAAGAGCTATACCCCCTTCCCTAGCTGTTATCTACCGTTAACTCAATTGCCCACCAAAATGAAATCCAAACAGAGTGCAGCTCAATTAAACACTAACAATTGTAGTAACTGCACTTTAACTTCAATCTCCAGTTTCCTGTACTGGTTTACACCTTATCAAAAATTCCAATTGAAATAACAGCAGAATCTAACACTGTATCCCTCACAAAGTGTGAATTACTTCAAACCATTTTGGAGAATAATGATATGAAGAAAATATAAAGATGATATAAAGATGATGACCTGGTAATCCACTCTCTCTCAATCAAATCCCGAAGGTACTCTTTCACCTCAGCATAGAGTGGTCGTGGGATGGATACGTACGTCCTATTCACCGGGGTGTCATCCCTCAATGGGATCTTCATTTGGAGGTCCTCAACATGTCCTGCATCTTTGTCGTTCTCTGCAAAGGCACCTCTTTCTTCATTTAACATTTGAAGGACGTATTTCTGGACATTTTGGTGGAAGTGCTCGCTACTCCCACATCGAAAGCAGTGTTAGCACTTATCACCACAGCCCTGAGCTCTGCAGTTCTGACATCTCCATGCCCTGTGCTGGTATCTCTTCTGCATCTGAGGTGGTGGGGTCTGGATCTGCTGTGACAGGCTTCCTGCTGTAATTGCCGCAATCTCTGTTCGGATGAGTTGCTGCAGGGTCTTTTTCAGGTTGTCTCGGTTGTTTGCAGCAACGTTCAGACGTTTCAAAAGGACCTCATCACTGGTGTCCACATTTTAAAGTAGAGGCTTCAGGTCACTCTTGATGGCATCCCGAGTGATACCTATCAGGAAGAGAATGCAAAAACATACCTTGCACCAGGATTGCATCATATTGAAAGGGTGCATCTGTTTCTTTTGATGCGAACAGGATCTTCTGTCGCAACGCTAACATCCTCAGAAGGAATTCTTGGGGTGCCTCCTTCTTCCCTGGACCGCCCTTATTACGTCAGGATATAACTCTGTTGCCTCTTTTTCCCTGTAATGACTGCATAGCAGTCACCTCAGGACTGGCAAGTCGAGATCCATCTTTGATTCTGAGTAGGCGCGAAGAGGTAGCCTAGGAACCATAGCTCCTATGATATCATCCACAGTTTCTTCTTCTATATATCATCAATCCAGCCCGGCCAAGATATATTTGGTGGACAAGGCTAGAAAAAGACAGCCTGTCATTTTGTCCAGCCTCATCTATCTGTCCTTTGATATTGAACTCTCTTTGTAACTGGTCATAGGCCACTGCTTTTTTCTTGGTTGGGGTGCTAAGCTCCACTTTGGGCAGGTTCTTGACCTTCTCCACTTCAGGCAGGTTTCCAGTTTTTCCTCCAGTCATCCTCTTAATGCTCATCTTGATGCTCTGGAGCAACTCCATCCCACCTTCCGTCCTCCCCTATACTTCATCACTGCAAAGAAAAGAAGTAACTACATGCAGCACACCCAACTTTCCCTTCTAAGCAACTACCGTTACCTTCTCTTCTGGGATGATGCACACGATTGCAACTTCCTTCAGCTGCTCTTCTGACAGTGTGGGCAGAGTGGCAAAGATTTCCGTCGAGAGTTCATCCTTCCTGGGGCCAGATTCGTTTATATTAAGGATGACGAAGCAGCATCATAATCTCCTTCTCTGAGTTTGCCGTCCTGGCAGGGTTACCAAATTGGTAGCGCCCGCCCGGCGAGGGGGCACTGTGTCAAGCTTGGATGCGTGGTACAACAGAGTGAGGAACCAAGTCAACATCCAAGCTTGTTAGGCTTTTCCTATCTCTCTTCCAGGGAGGGGGCTGGGCCATTCTCCAAATTTGGAGGGGCAGCATCTCACTTTGAGGGACAAAATTACCTCCATGGTTAATTGCCATTAGAACAGAGAAGGGCAGTATAACTAACCATAAAAATGGGGGGGGGGGAGCAATTCTGTGGGACTCCACACAGGGATTAGGATTATGGTTACATTTTTGGATAGAATGTACAGTAAACCTCGGATAAGTCGACGTCGAGTGAGTCGAAAATTACTTAACTCGAAGCAAAATAAAAAGTCCCGATTTTTCCCTATGTATTTTCTCTAAGAAATATTTGGATAAGCCGAAGTACGAGAGTCGAATTTCGGCTGTGTCGAAGTAAAACATTCAGTCCCTTTTGTACAAAATACACGTAGTTTACATCACTTGAGCCGAAGAAGATTTGTCTGGCATTCTCATTACATTTAGAGGAGAACAAAAAAATCGGCATGTCGCAGAACCCCGTCCCTGGCCTGCTGCAGGTAAGCATGCACACTCACCGTTCCACTCTGCACGCATGTCGAATACATACACATGTATACATGTATACACACAGCACATCGATCCATATACTTTATCCATACACACAGCACATCCATACTTTATCCATTTCAAGCCAGAACCCCTTGGTCAACCAATCGCTGCTTTAATATTTAAGTGACAGGCCAAGTGGGCGGAGCTTGTTTGTGCGTGCCCGGCTGGCTGTATAGTTTTGTTCAATGGAGGTGGGATGGGCCTGGGAGAGTGTTTGTCTCAGGGTAGGTTGACAGAGATGGCAACCTATCTTGCACCATAGACATAGCACATGCACATTGCCACATTAGCGCAGACATTCCCAGAACTACGTTTAACTACTAGTATTGATACAAATTCCATGTTCAATTTAGAACAAAATAAGAACATTATCTTCAAGAACAGACAAATTTGAATGCAAACACACACACGCACACACACACACACACACACACACATGCATGCAAATGTACTATATTACATGTACATAACTGTGAGTCGAAAAAAAATCGACTCTCGTGAGAGTCGAATTTCACTTAAGTCGACGCATTTTTGTCAGTCCCGAGAGCTTCGACTCATGCGAGGTTTACTGTATGTTTGTCCTCGCATGCATATATTTCATGGGAGCAGTTGTCGCAGGAGCAAATGTTATGGAACCAGTATGACCAAACAAAGTCTGACCACAGGTCATCTAATGTGTCACTGGAATGGCAGTAGAACTTGTGTGGTATTAAAGGTGTCCAGACATTTCTTGTCCAAACTTCAATGTAAGCAGAGTGATCTTGTATGGTAAAGACAGGCACAATGTGTTTCCCTTCATTGTGGAGAGGATTGAAGGCTAGAGTTTTAGACGGGTGTGATTTATTCTTTCGTGTGTACAATGTATGTGTTATTGTGCATTTGAGTGTTCAACTTGATTTTGTATTTGTGTGTTTGTGGAGTGCTGGAGTGTTCTGTTTGATTCATGTTCTGTGTTTTTGTTTTACTTGATTTTTTTTAGTGTTTGTTTGTGTGTGTGTGTGTGTATGTGTGTTTGTATGTTTGTATGTAAATATTAATGAACAGATTTTCAATATGTCTGTGCAAGGGACTTTGCTGGAATGCCCATCTTACCTCACTTTCTTGGTTTATATTTCCCATGTTAGATGTAACCGAATGTGAACAGCTTGTTGATGTAGTGTGCCCATTTTATGACCCACGAGATGTTATCGCATTTTGTTTAAAATGAAGTTTGTGACCTTCATATAGATATCTTTACGTAATGTAAGTATGAGGAGAGCTAAATCTTCTCACAAAGTCAGCATTAATTGAAAAAGATGGGATACATGTATGTAGCTTTCGTTGCTTTTTTTTCCTGCCAGTTTGGAAGTTGGTGTAAAATTAGTAAATTTGAGCCTACACATAAATTCTTGTTGAAATTTAGGAGGCATCTAAGAGATGTGTTTTACATATGATTGGGGGTATGTACTCTCTCTAATTCATTTCCAGTACAGGATTTCAACACAAATGTCAACACTTTATCTATTTAGTTGCCTGTTGGCATGTAAAATTATTCACCCTGTGTCTGGCCATTATTAACAGTGTATTTCAGAGATATAGTGTAGATGACATACAACTGTACGAGGAATTTTGATGGCATTCTTCAAACTTCTGTGTCTGAATATAAAGATGAATATTACTTCATGGTGCAATTTGCCCCACGAATATCAATGCTTAATATGAGTGGATTTGCACATGGGCCATGTGGAATTAACACAGATAGCATAATATCAACATGCACGTGGGACAATAATGGCTGTCATGGCAACAGCCAATCAGCTATCACAGTTCTCCAGGATGTAAATGTAGCCATCATAGTTCACCGTATTGCTTCTTACTTATTTCTTACGTAGAACTGTGATTCTAGCTTGTCCCTTTGGATGGCCTAGGCTGGAGTTGGAGCAGTTAGAAAATCCACCTCATGAATAATGTTGCATTTCCCTTAAAATTGCATCAATACCTAGATATCATTATGAATCTAATATAAATGAATAACGTGTGTTGATCTGTAGTGGACTTTTCCTTGTAAAGAGCTGAATTGTACATAGTACTGATGTATAAAATGTTATTTGTATGCAACATACTACATTTGTAATACAACTTGTATAAAAAAAAAAGTATTTTCTGTGACTTAATAAGGGATGGTCATTCTAGGGTCTGAGTAAACAAGACTACAATGCTGCTTCTTTCAGTGTGTGGTGCAGAGCTCATGAGAATAGTCTCTACCTCTCAACTTCAAATATGCACCTTCACCTTTGTCAGGTTCCAGATTTTCTACACAAACCATTCCATTGTGCCCTCCGATTGCAGTTGGTCTTCTATCTTTGAACACAGTCTAAAAAAAAAAATAAAGCTGGATGATAAATTATACATTTCGATTTTCTTATGCCCCAAGACCACAACAGCATTGACTGACTGAATATGCTGCAATGTGCTGTACATACCCAGTACATTTTCTTACACAGGTTTGCTATTGTACCATCATACAGATGCATGTCATTATGCAGAAGCAACTTGCACTCATTTGTACTGCCTCATGTCTATCCAGGAAGATTAAACTGGTTTTGATGATAATCAACTGATATGATGTGTAAGAGCCTTGACTATTTTAGTTTTTTATCTTGGATGAGAGTGAGAGGAAGAGGAGGCATAGGAAAATTATGTGGATTCACACAGAAGTTATATTGTATGTTTGTTGTACATGTTCTGTAGGCTCCTACATATTGTGTGTGTGTTTGTGTGTGTGTGTGTGTGTAGTTTGCGTGGGTGTTTCTTTAATGCAGCCATTTCTCTACTGGTTATATTTCCATGTAAAATTTTTTCTTGCAAAAATTCAGACCCGTTCCAATTTCTAAACTTACACCTTTGAATTAAATTCGTTACTAACCCGCAGTCTTTGATCCATTGCACATCATATCACAAACCAACCTCTGCTACGCACACTCAACAGTTCCAAGGCCACATTCAGTCATTCATTTTTATTGTCCACAACTTCAACTGATTGGTTTTGCTGCCAACTAACCGCGACTGTGCCACTCATTTGCCTTTCATGCCATTTCTGTACTATTTTCAAGAATATGTGCAGACCACGTTTGTTAATGTCCAAGGTGCTTTATAAAACTAAAAGTGTATGGTCTTACTTGTGCAATTGAAAAGATTTTGCACTTGCGACTACTGTATAAGCCATTATTTTCACAAGGGTTTAATTTTCGCAAATTTCACAAATCACAGCTGGATTGCAAATTTAACATGCGAAAATGCCTCAATGCACTTAGGTGATAGTGCATTTATGTTCCAGTTGGCTTCAATTTGCGAAAACATCTCGTGAAAATGTCTACATCTGGTATAAAATATCTGTACACGAAAATAACAGCGTATACAGTATTCACTATTTGTACACCATCCCTTTACTGTTGTGGGGGAACTGTCACTGATATAGGTTGGGAGGAAGAATTTTCTCCCAGTTCAGCTCAATTCAACTTGTTTTTTATTGCAGATAAAAAGGAGCATAACAGTACATCTGCAGACCATTATTGCAATGTGTTGGAAAGCCTAAGGATTCATTTTTTGAGGTTTCCAAGGGAGCAGAGGTTACAACAATGTGTGAACAACTTTAAGGAGGTGGTGTTGGCTTGTATGATGTACAACAGAACTGTTCAGAAATATTGTTTATTATATTTTGTGAGTCTAAATTTTCGCTAATCTGGAATTCCCAACGACTTCACGAGTGGTTAAATTCATGATCGTGGAGTCCTGTACTGAACGGAGAAATGTACACCTGCATACATTGTACGTCACATTCACATCGGGATCACTGTCAAAATTTTCGCGTGTCTTTAATTTCGCGAATAGCACCTGTCTTGCGAAATTTGCGAAATTAAAAAACCTCGCAAAATATTTGGCGTATACAGTACTGGAAATTGCAAGTCATTTATCAGCAGTTTCAGCAACCAACCTTAAAACTGATTTACCTTCACAATGGCAACTTCCTGGTGGTTCTGCTGTCAAGTCACATTCACCATCTTAAGTAAAGAAGGAGGTAGCGCAACAAGGCAACATTGTATCTACACACAGAATATTTTATTATATACCATCATACACACGTTTGGTCACAAATACCGGTCATGGCAAAAGTGGGTGAATAGTAAGCAATACAAACATCTTCCCTGTATACATAACTCCGTCAATTCTATTTACAACACTGTATACACCCAAGTGTGAAGGATGAGGGTAAAATAGGTGAAATGACAACTTGTGTTTATCAGAACGTGTGCGTCGGGGTAAAATACATCCATATCAGAGAAAGTTAAATTTTGCCAGCAAGAACTTTGTCAAAGCATACTGATGGTGTTTGAACCCTTTCTGGCTTGTAGGAATGATTGAACTTGGTGTTTTGAAGGTATCAAGAGGGCCCCATGAAGAAGTGATAATTAGCATTCAGATGTGTTTACATATAGAATACCAGGGCCCCTACATTATTTATCTCTTTCGCTTGCCCATTGGGCAAGCGAAATCATCAATTATCAATCTTCAACTTGCTCAAAAGAAAACAGTACTTGCCCCCAAGTAGCCCCAATGTATTAACTTGAGGTTTTTGATTTTCATACTGAATGTCAACATTTTACTTTTGCCTGACATACAATTCTACTTGCCTCGAGCGAGCAGGCAGGTGCTAATGTCAAACCCTGTCCATGTATAGAGACAAGGTACCGAAGATAACAAGACTGGCTCGTTTTGTTGAGTGGTTTTTGCTTGTGGCTGTGAAGGGAAAATCTCCCAGTTTCCGAAATCTTCAGATCAACAGCTACCGTCCGTAATGCGACACAAAGAATGAACCAATTTGCTAGCAATGGGCACAATTGTCTTTAAAAACATTGCTCTCATACAAATAGGTTTTTATGGCTTCCAGCCCATCCATGACTGAGATTCTGTCACGAGAGAGGAGAGTAAATATTTTTTGAAATTTTAGAAATAGCACCTATGTGCTGAAAAAGTCAAACTGTGGCTTCTTTTTCTTTTTCCTTTTTTTTTAGTTTTGTTTTGCACACAAAGGCATACCAAGAAGTTGTGTTTACAGAAACGAGAATGGAAAAGACAATTTAACAAGCAAGCACACATTGTAAAGATTTCAAAGTGCTGCCAAAGTTCGGATGCATAATTAATCAATGCCAAACTTACATGATAAATTACTTTAGATATTTCTAATTGTCAGAGACTTGAAAACAAGATCATCTCATGAAAAGAAATCATTGCTCTTCCACTGCTGTGTAGCAAATAATTTTCATGAATCTACATCACATGTTATGACTAGATACCGCATAAATGAGGCTTCTGTCTCCTTGAGGGATAAAAAAAAAATATATGAGCAGCATTCATTACTGGCAATACCAAGCTTCCAGTATGGATACAGCTCTTTTGAAAAAGTGTAGGGTGTGTGGTGCCTGTGTTGGTTGTCTATATTCCAATCTGAAAATAGTACTTTGGGATAAGAGATTTTGTGATCTTGCAGTAAACTGTCAGCTTCACTTTGGTGTATCGTCTCACCTTACGTGATTTACATTGCTCGTGACATACACACATTCAACTTTGAATCACACAATATACATCCATCTCTAATGAGATATGATCTGTATCTTTCCTCTATCATCCTCTAAAATTTTACATCTACACTGTATTTACACATTATCAACTTTTTTTCTTCTTTTTTTTTTTAACGGGTAGAATGGTCACAGTGGTAGTAGCATTATGCAAATTTACAGGTCATTATGATTACTGGTAGGATCTCTCAATGATTAAAAAATCAACTCATGTGTCCTAATCATTATTCATATTATTTCTGTCTGGAAGTCATCTTTGACAAAGAGGGGATAATAATCAGTCTAACGGTAGGGTACTGCCTGTCTCATTACAATTCTATCAATCGCAGTCCTGTGAACAGATCGTAGAATCTCATTCCTGCATTTGGTCCTCTGACGTAAGGCTATCTGCAGCCAAATCTGGCAGGATAACAAGTATGGACATGCACGGTTACTCAAGAGAAATAAACATCTGAATAAAAGTTAGCATCCTGTATAGTATAGCACCCCCCAAGTCCGAATTACACCAGGGTGATCTTTGTCTTAGCCGTGTTGACTTGCCAGACGTTAAGCTCCTCGTAGGCCTCCACCGCCTCCTCGAACTGGTCGTTGGTGTAGCCCTTGGCAAGACACGCCTGGCGCGCCTCGGTGTACTTGACGCTCCGGCTGCCGTGCTCGCTGATGACGTCGCAGACGATTCGGTAGATGACATCCTCAGCCCTCTGGGGCCTATGGCAGCAAAAATTAAGAGAGGGGGAGAAATTATGACAGCATGACCGATAGTAAAATGATCTGCATATCTGAATTACTGTAGACGCCATATATTTAGCGAGTCTTATGTTTTGCGAATCGGGACTTCCTGATAATTTTGCGAGTGGTTAAATTGGCAATTGTAGAGGGCAAAAATGAATGAAGAAATGTATATGTGCACGTTGCATTCATGTTGAGGTCAGAATTAATATTCATGGGTTTTAAAATTCACGAATAGCACTTGACTTGCAAACTTAGCAAAAAAAAAACCAGAGATGCACTTTGTTCATGCATTCAAGGCAAAGTTAACTGTAACACAATTTTCATCAGTATTTGCTTCCGGTAAAGTTTTATTTGGGGGTCTGAATCTTGAAAAACTAGAAATGTCGCTTTGGCGACAGGTATGCCTCCGCCATAATACATGATTTTCCCAACAGGTCTAGATAGTACATGTGGACAATGTGTGACTACATTTTCACAAAATTGGCAAAATATTGAAATAACAAATTTCTCACAAATGTGTTGAATGTTCACCTTCCTTGACCTAGGTTTAATTGGATGAATAGGAGAGCATGTATCTAGGGATTTAAGGACTTTAACTTGACTTTGACCCATTCATACATTTAGGCATTGAGTAATTTTCAAGGTACAGGTATGGAGAATTGGTGTGAATTTCTGAATTGAATAGTAAATTGTTACCATTTTCATCTGGCCCTTGACCCTAAAATTCATAAGATAATCACTTTCAGGTAGAACATGCATAATATGTACTAAGTTTCAAGATAACTTGAGCCACTTCCGAGATATGGAGGAAAAAGTTAGTTCAGCACTTTCACTTGATCTTTGACCTTTTGACCTTTGAGGCAAAAAAAAAGAAGAAAAAAAAAACTTCCCAGAGAATTTCTATTAGGTTACACATGCATACACCAAGTGCAAAAAAAAAAAAAATATAACCCTGCTGGCATTGCATAAATATGAGGGAAATAGTAAAATTTTGAAGTGTTGCACTTGACCTTTGACCCCTGACCTTTGACCCCATGAACCCTACATTCTCTAGATACAATCAATTCCAGTCAGTACATGTATATACTATGTTCCATGAAGATACCTTGAACAATTTTCCAAGGTACGGAGAAAAAAAAGAAGTTTTAATATTTTTACTTGACCTTTTGACCTTTGACCTTTGACCTTATGACCTAAACTTTCACCAGAGAATCTTCATTGGGTAATACATGTATACACTAAGTTTTAAGAAAATATCTTCAGGCATTCAATAGATATGGTGGAAATAGTGATATTTTATGTATTTGACCCTGACCTTTTGACCTTTGACCTTTGACCTCATGACCCAAACCTTCACCAGAGAATCTTAATTGGGTAATACATGTATACACTAAGTTTCAAGAAAATATCTTCAGGCATTCAATAGATATGGTGGAAATAGTGAAATTTTATGCATTTGACCTTGACCTTTTGACCTTTGACCTTGAGCATGTGTACCCAAAAGTTGATAGGCACAACTTCACCCCCTAATACACATACATGCCAAGTTTCATTAGGATACCTCAACAGGTTTCGATAGTTACCTTGTCCACAAAAATCATTACGGACGGACGGAAGGACGGACGGACGGACGGACGGACGGACGGACGGACGGACGGACGGACAACCCGAAAACATAATGCCTCCGGCACCACTTCGTGGCGGAGGCATAAAAAAAACACAACAAAAACAAAAACAAAAACAAAAATAACAAAACAACTCTGACAATCCTAATACCGAAGCACAAAAACCGTCATGGATCAACCATGGTAAACTGAGTAAATTGATTTGACATCTGTGATGGAACTCACAGTCTGATTTCCCAAGCCTCTACCTACCTAGCCGCGGTGTCGGGCTGGCCAATCAGCGACTCCTTGGACATTTCCATGAGACGCATGGCTTCGTTCACATCCTCCTTCTCCACGACATCAATGAGACGTAGGCGAGCCTGGAAGAGGTGGAGGGGGGGGGGGACAGATTGAGAAAGAGAGAAAAAAGGAGAATGTTAAAGTCAAGTGCACTTGTAGCAACTAATCCTTCGTGTGCTTTTTCGCCTAGTGGCACATAGGTCTGGGAACCATTGTCAAATGAATAGAGATTACTCAATGCCCCTTATCCTTATTGCATCACCCTAGCCTTCCTGTTGGACTGAGGCATGTTGCAAAAGCTGAGTGAGTTTGCTAAACTTTACATAGAGTTTATGGTTAGGGGGATTTCTGAATGCTGAGCACATAAAAACAGAACACTAAAGCATTCTGCTAAAGAGTATATCTTGTTTGAGGCAATGCCTTGTGCATTACTAATACTATGACACGTACAGGGGCCCGTTTCATAAAAGATGATAGGATAGCAACTTTTGCTGGAATGGCAACTCCCACAGCAATAGCCAATCAGAAAGCTTAGTTCTTGTCATCATTTGCCATCAGTTGTCATCATGTCACATTTTTATGAAATGGGGCCCTGGTGTTAATGTGTCTACACTGTCTTGATACCCTAAGATTTTGACCTTCAATGAACTTGGTATACAACAAACAAAAATCTCAATGCGTGGACATGAGGAAGTTTATCAACAATGTGTATGAGAAATGTCAAATAAAGAGAATCTCTAAAGGGTGTAATAAAACAAGAGCTATATAGGAAATATTTGTTCTTATTATTGCATGATTAGTCAACAATCCTTACACTGCTGCCTAGACACCACATGGGTGCATCTTGGGGCAAATTGTCAGACAAAACAAAATCTCCAATTAGACAGGTTGCTTGATGACGACATCACATAAAAGTCTTTACATAAATCTCAGAATGGCCAAAGTTGCTCATATGTATTTATGAGAGACTTTCAAATCCATTTCATTAAGTCTCTCATAAGTGTGTCTTATGAGCGAAAAGTCTCTCATAAGACTTTCGTGAACGGACCCCAGGATGATTATAACCAAGACAATAGGATACTCAACATAAATTCCTCATTTATCAAAGATTCATCACCTGGGATGCCAACTACTCACCAGGGCCGTTGCTAGGCGGAGGATACTGAGGAGAGTCCTTGCCGAGGTGAAGGTGGTATCCTTGCTACCCCGGGCCTCCTTACGCATCTCCACATACGCCCCCGTGATGTAGTCCGTCAGAGACTCGGGGATAACAGGCTGTTTGGTCTTGCAGAGGGCGATGTAACGCCTTGAAGGAATAAATGGACAGAAATCAATAACTCGTCATAATTTGCTTGTTGATAAATTTATGACCTTGCACTATTTTTGCCAGACTGTAATATTTCTGGTTTGCTGACAGCAACAAGCCATCTAGGAAATCACACTTGTATGGCTTCTTTAGGTTTGTTCAAAGAAACAACCTAAAATTAAATGTGAAGTATCAGGAATACAGGGAGCCTTATTCTACTCAAGGAAACTGTTAATCATTACTATGCCATTACAATGAGTTCAATAGGCACTGGATAAAAGCTTGACATTAATGAGTAAGAGCACATTTCTATAAAAAATAGCATTGTAAAGTGATATAGCAATAACCTTTAACCCTATTCTAACTGGGGGGGGGGGTCAAATTGACCCCCCCCTCGACGTTTCGCGCCATGATTCTGCAACGCGCAAAGATTTTGCCGCGTAGTTTCATGACTTTTTTCATTGAAGTCTCCTGCATATTTTGAGACCAAATTTGCGACGTCCGGGTACACCGTTCTGAAGTTATGCAATGTTTTGCATATAGATCTGAAGGGGGGTCAAATTGACCCCCCGTAAAAACTTGGTCTCAAATAGCCCAGTTAGAATAGGGTTAAAATCTGTCTCACAATGCTTAAATTTGGCTGAACAGTTTTTGTTTGTGACTGCAATGATAAAGATAAAAAAAACGTCTCATTCACAACTGTTATCTGAGTGCTATCTTACATTTTGTGAACTTGAAGTACAATCAGCACAATTCTGTAGGTACACAAAAGTCTACAAGTCAGTTAAATCAGTATGGTGTACCACTCAAATGCAGTTTATCATACTCATTGCCAAAACTTGACCAAAACCTTATCCATGTTCACAGAAAATAAGACATAATAATAAGCCTCTGGAAGCAAAGATAAGAAAACAGACATAAATCCAAAATGACACAAGAGCAGTTTATGTCAACTGGTCCACTTCTATGGAAAGGAGAACAAATAAAAAATGAAGAAGGAAAAGATGGAAAGATGGATACAGAATTGAAGCCAGTCTCACCTCATCAAGTTCATGTTGAGTGGCTGTGTCTGTGTTGGGGGCTGGCTGCAGTGCTGGTGGACGTATGTGATGTGTTGGGCCAACCTAGAGCACAGGTCAAAATGGAACAGAACATGTTATTATACTCAGTTTGAGTTGCTGATTCTTTGGCGGAAAAATGTCAAATCCCCCCCCCCCCCCCAATGGTCCTGCAGTATTAACACAAGCACTTAGGATACTTGGTGGACAACGGAAACAGCAAATATGTCTATCAATACCCCCACCAAAATGCTATGGAAACTACACCCCAGTACTTCACTTGCAAAGATGATAAATCTAAAAACTTGACTGTGATTCAACTGCACATCTAACACACATGAACCCACTCTTTTACTGAAAGGGCAACTAGTAGATACCTTGTGCCATTGATAAAAATAAACAGGAAATTCAAGGTAATAGAAATGTCTGAGCCCACTCAGGCTTCTATAATTTCAACACCAGTATGACTGATTCCAGTTCTGACAGTCCATCATCAGCAAAAAAAAATTGGGATGAATATTGGGAAAGCTTGCAAAGGGGAGCTAATTTGCATATACAGGAATGATTGGTACAGTGCACTCCTGTTATAACAAACATGGTTATAACAAAATTCCAGTTACACGGAAATAAAACTTTAGGCCGCAACATTATCCACTCTTGTCTTTCATTGTTTATTTGTTCACTTCTAATGAAATTTTGATGTGACAAAAGAAAATTGTTGGACCCGAGGACTTTGTTACAACGGGAGTCCACTGTACCATAAAAGTGGCAGTTTTCGCGCGAGTAATTTTTTGTGCTCATGTCCCATGAGACGCACAAAAATTTTCACACTGAAAATTTCCATTTTTACAGTACAAAGCAATATTATTATAAGAATAAGGTTATAAAGAAATTCTTGTTACAATGAAGCAAAAATCCAGAAACCAAAATGATCATCTACATTACTATCATAATTTTTACAGTACTTTACAGTATGACTATAATAAAATTTAGATATAATGAAAGAAAACTACCAATAACGAGGACTTCAATATAAAAGGAGTCGCCTGTTCATGATCTAAAAAGTTATGTTTGGTCTTCTCTCCCCTACCTCAAGTCGTTCTCTCTGTCTGGCTTGTCCTGGATGAGCCAGAGAATGTCGAAGCGGGAGAGGAGAGCTGCCGGCAGCTGGATGTTGTGCTCAATGGACTTCTTGGGGTTGTAGCGGCCGTAGGCGGGGTTGGCAGCGGCCAGGATGGAGACGCGGGCGTTCAGAGATGTCATAATACCGGCCTGGAAGATTGACACAAGGATGTTATTAAACCAGATATGACCCACCTTTATCACAAAGGCTTTTACATCGTCAGTCAGGAATGGATTTTAAAGGTTGAATATCCCTTTTGCAAATGTCACAAAATTTTGCATGGTTGAAGAATTATATCTACCAACATCTTACATTACAGCAATACACCTCTAGTTTAAAAGCAAAGAAATGCAAATCTAACCCTATGTAACTTGAGGACATGCTCCACCTTTTGTACTGAGAATAACAGCTGGAATTTTTGGGGGGTCCGAAGAAAAATTACTGGAAATCTATACTACTGTTTCCCCCACCATCATAAAGAAGTTTCCAGTTTTATCATTCTGAGAAAAAGTCTGAATTACTTACCTTTACAACATTAACAACTTTTGAAAAAAATCAGGGCCTTTTTTTAATTTTTTTTTTTCAAGTTGTATTTACAGGGATAAAAAAGGGACACACAAACTTTAATATTTGATTGTTTATTTTGCCTCAGATCTCTAGGATTGAAATGATGTCTACCAAGCCCAGTGTGCATAGACATACCAGCTGCCAAGAGAATTGTGCCTCTTGTACCACTATAGGACTTCACACAAATTCCAATGCTTCCAAGGTGAAATGCAAAACCCCAAAATATGCCCATTGCTACAAAATGGCAAGCAGCTTACACCTGCTGCCACGTCTGATCAAATTCGAACCACCTCCGAAAGGGTGAACTACTAAACATTTCTTTAATGGCAAACTATGACACAATCGGCATCCTGTTTTGACCGATGTGTGACCAATGAAGCGCCCTCTCTTGACAGGTGCAACCCCCTCACCTTGGCGATGGAGATCGTCTGCTGCTCCATGACCTCGTGGATGGCCGTGCGGTCGGTCTCGTTCATCTTGTCGAACTCGTCGATGCAGCACACGCCCTCGTCTGCCAGGACCAGTGCCCCGCCCTCCAGGATCATCTCCCCCGTGATGGGGTCCTTCATCACCGCTGCTGTGAGACCCACGCCCGACGACCCACGTCCTGTGGTGTACTGGCCTGGGTGAGAAATGGAAGACTGAAATCATTAACTCTGTTGTGGACAAAAAGATATCACTATCAAATCATATAATATTACTACCAAAAAGTTAATGGATGAACTATGACAAGTTTGTTGGATTCTAGTTGTTAGTATGTTAAGGCCCTCAAAACTGGACCATCTGAACGTATACTACGTATAACTTGTAAAGTAACTTATGCAAGTTAATGGCATAAATAAAAAGACGTTCACACTTCTACTTCTATTATAGTTCTGTATTCTGTTTATTTCACTTTTTCAGGGCTTTGTTTTCAGACATACAGCTTACCAAAGCAGTAATAACGAAAACCACGTCCTTGTGTTTCACAAGAGGGAATGAATTAGTTGGTCAATGACAACATTCATGTGTACCTTATCCATACAAAAACACATGCACATGCACCTTGCATTGTGTGGTGATTGAATATGACGCAGTGTAAATTTTTGTGTAAATTCCAAGTGTATGTCATTGTTTTGTGTGCAAAAGTCATACCTCTACAATAATATAGCCACTGGTTATTTGAAAGAAAAATATTCATAAATCTATCACAAGATTTAGAGCATAGTAAAGCTTAGGATTTTCTCTACAACTTTGCTCATTGCATATCCAGCATAACAAAGATTTACAAAAGCTACATGGATTTGAAAAACAGAATGGTTTTCCAGAGCATGCCTGCATTGCAGTGTCAGAATAATGTGGCACAAAAGGGGATATGCAGTGTGGTGCATTAAGAGTTAATGTAAATGATTTCTTCTAACAAGAAATGCTAGCCCTTGTCATGTGACACCTCCACCCCAGGTACTCACTCCTCGGTGCCAGACGATCGATGTAGCCGAGGAGCTGTGACTTGGCCACACCAGGGTCTCCCATCAGACAGATGTTGATGTTGCCTAGAGGGTTAGAAATACATCACAATGTTAAGACATTCAGTGACAAACAAACCATTTTTTTTTTTTAAATTGGCACACAATGCTTTATCAATACCACTCCTAATCCCACAGTCAGGACAATGATTACAAACGAAATTGATCTCCGACACCCGAACAGAGAAATCAGTTGCTTGAACAAAAACAGAAATCTAATGACATGATTTCGTGATTTGAATGTATACACGATAGCTTTTGAGGGATCGTCCACACAGAAATTGCAAAATATTTACATCTCAAGTACGTATTGGGTATGAATTTCTATTATCATTAGAAATGATGACTGTATGCATCTTATTCAATTAATGAATTCTTGCATCACGCTGTTTTTATTGTAACTGATTGACAAGTTACACCCTACATCGATGTACACACCATTTCATCAGTGTTTATTAATTAGTGCTTGTTGTACATTACTGTGGGGCAATCTGTGTATCAGTTGCATGCCTCTTACTAGTACTGATCAATTCTTGTACATCTTCAAAAACTGTGTGTGCAAGGTGAACACTCCTCCATGTATGATTTGCTGATCCAATGTCATGACAATTCAATGTTTCTTGAAAACTTATTAAAATAATTTATGGTTGGTATTCAGTCGATTCTCTAGCCATGGGCTGCACTTTCCCCTGCTATTCTCACCTCTGATTTTCATCCCCTTTGGTGACCTGTCCACCCCACCGACCAGGAGAAGCAGAAGGGCCTTCTTGACGTCTTCGTGGCCGTAGATCTCCGGGGCGATGGATCCCGCAAGTTTCTCATAGAAATCCTCCTCTACAAACAATAAATACATTAATTAATACCAAATAGTTATATCAAATGAATATGAAAATAAACACATAATGAATGAATAAACAAATAAATAAATGATAAACGTGAATAATAATAGACAAATGAAAAAATGCATTTATATTAAATAAATAAAATGACTAAATAGATGAGATAAATAACAAAAATCAACAACAGATGAATAAATACATAATAAATAAATCAATCAATTGATCAATAAATAAGGACAGGAGGCTCAGAGGTTAAAGGGACTGTACAGTACTGGTTGAGGTGGGGATTCATGTTTTGAACATTCCTAAGTGAGATAATGAAAAGCCTCTTATGAAATATGAAAGAGCATGTAATTTTAAGAAGGATTCAATGTTTATTTGATGAAAATTGGTTTTCAAATGGCTGAGATATCCCAAAAAGTGATAATAATAAAAGGCGACATGCCAAACTTTATTAGGATCTCTTTGTTTCACCTTGTTTTTGGATATCTCAGCCACTTCAAAACCGATTTTCATCGAATAAACTTTTGATACCCCTTAGAACTGCATGCTCTTTGACATCTCATAGAGTGATTTCTGAATATCTTGCAAAACGTTAAAAGCTAAATCCTCACCTCGACCAGAACTGTACACACCCTTTAAATGGTGATGTTAAAGAAGCTACTAATAGAGCACTAGTTCAAACGCATCTGAACATTTTCATTAATCTGCTATTTATATGCCAACATGAATTACCGTAAGTTGCACTCTTGCGACATAAAAGTGCCAAGGAATATGCAAACATATGCAAAGCATTATCATTTCCCTCATTCCTACACTGTACATCACTTTGTGACTTTTTTCATCTCCTCTTCTTAACAAGTACGGAAAACTGTGAGGAATTTACGCATTTCATGGGAAAGAGGTGCTAACAAGATATCAAATCGTTGCTGGGGTGACTAGATCTCATTTCTCAAAATTTGATGAAAATCACCTTGTTGGATTAATTGTCAGATAATCAGTTAAGTGATGTCCTGTCCAAATCCTTAGCCATCTTATCCCCAACAATGAAGCTACCATGGCATGTCAAAGGAAAGGCAATCCCATTGGTCATAGTACTTTGGCTGCCATGGTTTTTCCCTCTCTTGAACATTTGACATTTTTGAGATACGAGGGTGTGTCATCCCAACAGCGTAATATCAGTAGTTAAAATCTTCATAGTGTACTGTAGTAGCATGGACAAGTGTTTGATAAGATTAACTTAACAATATGAGAAAAGTAGGGTTGCAGTGAGGGCATACACTGGAATATTATGTTTTGTTTTTCTCCATTAATTTTCACAGTAATGTCCCAGTGTGACATCAGCAAGTGACCTACAATGAGGTTCACTGACCTGCGATCTGTTGGACTTCTTCTTCAGACAGCTCCTCTGTGGACATCTCTTCATCTGCTGCCTTGTTCATCTTCACTATGCTCTGAAAAAAAAAAGAAAAAAAGAAGGAAATTACATCAACTTATAATGCATTAAACCAGGAATACCACAGATTGCAGGTCAAAATGGTAGTTCTTGCCCCCCATGATATCATTCAATCAATCCTAAATGAATACAATATCATAACAGAAGTCTCTAACCTACATGTTTGAAGAACAAAATCATTTCTGTTTAATCTCACGAAATATTGCTTAGATGTTCCATTCTTCTGTTCTCATAATGACTGCGTGTGTGCATGCTCAGTCTGGTTGATTATATTAGGCATTATCTCAGACCATTTTCACCTACTGAACTAACCTTCACACAAGTTAGGATGAAAAAAATGCAAGTCAAACACCAAGTCATGTAAAAATGTAACAGTAAATGTATACGCAAATTTGGGGTATTTAGGGTAAGAGTTAATATGTCAAATGAGTATATATTTTAGCAAATTTTGAAAGCTATGGTTGACAGGCAACTCTTGAGGATGACTAAACGCAAGATGACTCACATGCGCATCCATGAATGTCTCGGAGAGCAGACCCTGCGTCATCTGCCGGAATCCGGTGCGCAGCATGGGAAGGAACACGCCGGTGACGCTGACGTGGTCGCCGGGCTGGCACTGCCGCGTGGTCTCGCCGCGGGCGTAGACCGTCATGCTGCGCGGGATGTTGCCCACGGGGACCTGATCACTATGCTCCTGGATCTTCACCTCCTGGAATTTGACGAACTTGGAGCCGCGGGTCTGCAGGTAGAGTCGGCCACCAGACCTGGTAAGAGGTAGAAGGAGCAGATGGAAGAAGTGAATAATTGATTGCATTCACTTATTAAAATCTGCACTGCTATAGCAAGTACCGGCAGCAAAGATTTTAAGTACAAAGTGCACTGTAAGAACCATCAACATTCCAGCACAAGTGTAAAGCCAAAGTAATGGAGGAGTGTACATTGCACAGATTGGAGAAACTTTTACAGTTCATCCATTATACTTTGTAAATTACTTATATATTCCCAATCATCCTACATTATGATCAACCATATCATTCTATTGCTGCATAATCATCACTCGTCTCAGAGCTCAACGATAGATAAGAAATGTGAAACATGAATGGAGCTCAACAATCACATCAGATGACAGTGGTGAGTCAATGACCTTGTCATTTACTGAAAATGCACCACTGTTTTCTACAAATTACTCCAATGTTCCAATTCTCCTACAATTTGACCCTGGTCACTCATAACTGGTGCAAGAATAGGTCAACATCACCTGAACAAACTGCTCTGTCACATTATAAACTCCCACATGTTCATGTCAATTCAATCAATTAAAGTTGACAGTTACGAGACATACAAAAAAAGCAGTATTCAAAATCTGGCATGAAAAATTATGCACAGATAGACAAATAGATAGACTGAGAGACATAAAGCCAAATCAAATTCAAAATTCTCCTCAGAAGAATGACACAGGTCTTTACATCTCAGTCATTGCTCTCTGGGTGATTGTATCCCTACTGGATGATAAGGGGCAAGCTTGTATGGACTGCAGATATTGTTCTATATCTATGTTTGCCAACATGACATCTGAGGTTACTTTTACATTGGGAGCTTTGAGTGAAGATCCTAAAACTGTGCAACACGAAATCCACTGGGGATGAGGTTGACTTACTTGTTTGTTGTGCACTCCTGGCTGGGGCACATGAGAAGCGGCATGAAGGCTGGAGAATTTATCTGAAATGTGAAATTAGGACATAAAAGTTCTGAACCACTTGACATATACATCTAAAATATCATCATAAATAGGCATTACAGACTCCAGTAGGAATGGTATGTCCTGAGCCATATTTCTGACTGAATGCAGTAATGAATTAAAAAAATCATTAATGAACAAAAGAAAATCCTCATTAACAAATAGCCCCTGCAAGCAACAGAAAAGTACAACATACACGTATATACACTGCCAGTGAAGATGAAATATGAATGAACTTACCTTGAACAAGATTTAAAGGACAAGTTCACCTTCATAAACATAAGGATTGAGAGAATGCAGCAATATTAGTAGAACACATCAGTGAAAGTTTGAGGAAAATTGGACAATTGATGCAAAAGTTATGAATTTTTAAAATTTTTGTGTTGGAACTGCTGGACGAGGAGACTACTACAGCTTGTGATGTCATATGAGTACAACAGTATAAAGAAAATGTAGAGAAAATTCAACATATTTTCATTTTTTTTTGCATAATAAAAGAGCATTTGGCTTGCCTCTTTCTAAAGGTAGGGGGAATGATATCACCCATAACACATGTCGGTAACGAGTCAAGGGAATGTGTACTTTTTTCAAAAGATGAAATTTTGTGAAATTCTCTTTATATTTCCCTTATATTGTTGTACGCATGTGACATCGTAGACTGCAGTAGTCTTATCATCCAGCGGTTACTGCACAAAAACTTCAAAAATTCCTAACTTTTGAACGGATTGTCCGATTTTCCTCAAACTTTCACTGATGTGTTCTACAAATATTGCTACATTTTCTCAATCCTTATGTTTATGAAGGTGAACTTGTCCTTTAACACAAAGACTGTGCAATTTGCTTGTTTGCAGTTTTTTTCTGTGACTCCATCAGTGAGTTGTACTTTGTGTACTTAGTTGATATTTGCAGTAAATAAGGAATATAAAATGAAGTCAAAAATCTTTCTATTCAAAATGCCATTGTGAACCTAGCATCTTGAGTAATGCCCAGACTGAAGTTTCCTACACTCTGTCTGAAATTACTTTTGCTTAAGAAAGATCGATCAGCTTTTAGAATCTGATTAAAGGCTTTATTTTGCAAGCAAAGCATAGTGAGTTCAAATCCTCTACACTTCCCAAAGAGAACACCTCCACTCACCGGTTGGTAGGTTTCCGCACCACACTGGTCACAGGTGTAGGTAGCAACAGTCATCATAGGTTTGACCTCTGTGGACCGGGTGACAATGCCGCGACACTGCACCAGCTTGCCGATGCGATCTGCCTTGATGTCGCGCACTGACATTGCCTTCTGCTGTGAGGGCGTCTTGAAGTATACTTCGCTGTAGTGGGCAAAAATTTTATGAATACCATTAACATGTGATGTAAATTTGATGTTTCTGAAGAGGCATTTTCTTAGAAAAATACACAAAATTCACTTGAGGACTCATCCTCTCCATGTAAAAATGATAAATCTTGATCCACATAAATGTTTTGGATATAAATATAATCACACACCAAAAAAAACAAAAACATGTAAAACATTCTGAAGACGGCTTTTAGATCATTTGCTCGTGAATGAAGCAGATGCATGGCAAGATTTCTCTCATCAAATCTGAACTGTCAAAAATTAATGCATAAAATGTTGGTGCAAATTTCAGCTCTTTCCTTTAACACTTATATTCCCGAATCGGTATGACATTGAATACCACATTTTTGACTGAATGGAAGAGATATAGGAATATCTACAGAACTTGATTTCAATCTTTGAAGAGTAAGCTTGGATAGAATAACTACATGTGCTATCAAACCATCACAACAAAACTGTAAACCATTTTTTAAGTGGTACATGGGAAATCCACTTACAATCTCCTCATCAGCTCAGCTGGAAACTGGTTCCTGGCATCACGGGGTTGTTCAGCATTCGGTCCTCGTAGCCTCTGCTCCATGAGGAGACGATGTTCAATGTACACATCCAGCGCATCTTTGTGGATGACCTTCGTATAAATAAAGTGATGACATCATTTTTTAATCTTGAACACAACATCATCAATGAAATGCAAAATGATTTTTAAAGTTTTCTACTGTCAAAGACTTCGTGAGAAAGTGAAACATTGAAAGCAATGCTATCATCTGACTAATAAAAATTCAAATTGTAAAAGATCTTTCTAAATAATGTGAATTTTCTAATCTTCTTGGTCTGTTGATGATCAAATGTGATTTGAAAAGTTCTCACATTAAAGTTATCATTTTTCTGTTCAAAAAAATGCATCTGATCAACAGCACTTTGTATCAGTACAAATCACAGACTTACTCCCCAAGATAATCAATGTGTCAAAAAATATGAACTTACATCCTTTTGGCGATAGTCAGGGAGCATGTCTTGGACAGCATCAGCAAACAGCTGCACGTAGCGGCGGCAATTTTCAACGATGGCCTCCGCCAGCTCCGGATCGTGTTCAGCGACATCGTCTAGATCTATGGTGAGAGCCACCTGTTCCCTGTGGGCAATCTTGACCTGTTGCAAAGAGTGGAGAGATTGTAAGATTAATGATAAGAACTCTCATTTGGGGGAGCTTTCTAGGAAAGATATAATGTTGAGGTGGGCACCTCAGCTATTAAAGCATTCTGAAGGTGGTCAGCTTTGTTTCTTTTGTAGGGATCAATCACATTAAAGAATCCAAGCTCCACTTAACTTTGTATGATTTTCAAGAGGGTAATTTATTTCTGACATGTGTTTTAAAATACAGTGAAAAGTTTTTTGCTGAACTGGCGGTTTCTAACAGCACTTTTTTTTTTTTTTTTGCCACACTCTTAAACAAAGAAAAAAAAAAGCAGGGTAAAAACCTATCATTGTAATCTAAATCATTCCTGTGTAATTCTGGTGGGGTGAAGAGCACATGATACAGACTCTCTACAAAAAATGCTCTTATGAAAGGAATTGCAAATGCACATAGATCTAGTGTACATAGACCGATGTACCGAACTAGCAATGTAACAAGTTACATGGGTATGTATAGAGGGCTGGATCTCTGAATGCTTACCAGCTGTTGGGCATATCTAAACTCCTTCTTTCCTTTCCGTCCGCCACTGACATAGAAGTCTGTCAGAAAACCCTTGCACTTCTCTGCATAAAAGAGACCAAGGGGAAAGAAAAAATCAGATAAGACTAATGTTAACAATGGTAAAGAGTATTCAAACTCACCTAACCGTTACCAAGTAACTCAACCATTAATTAAGTTGCCATTCGTTTATGCACACTTCTCAATGTTTGGCATGTCCCTCTCGCGCTTTATTATTTAATGCGTTGACTCTCATCTACGACTCTTTTTTTTTTTTTTTTTACAAGTAAAAAAATATGTCCTTCCATCACAGTGAAAAATCTGTGTGTGGCTATGGCCGTGAGCTCGTACGTGAGGGACTTTATGGACAGGTACAGATGTGTTTGACACACACACACAATTAAGATACAACAATACTGTGTATGTCTGTGTAACAGTTAGAATCTAACTGTTAGGGTGTTTAGTTTCTAGAGTGTGCTAACACGACAGGCTAGCCGGGCTGGGCACATCAACTTTTTCATAGGGGGATGGCAATATTTTTTGCAAGGAAGTTAGTTAAATCATGTATATCAATCATCTTGATCCGAACTTTGGCATTTTAATGATTTTAAGTATTTGGGTCGAGCCATTTAAACTCTAACGTTAGACTAATTAATTGGGTGTGCTTTGAAAAATGAGAGAAAATAATAAAGAAAGGGTGACAGCTCAACAACATGGACAAAATGACTGACTGTGCAATGGCAATACCCTGACCTTGTTAGCCTTTTGCCTTTTTTAAGCTTAACGACAAAAATGAAGAAAATCCAACCCACATCATAACACACAAGGGGAAGAAGGGATATGGCCATGGTAGTAAATGAGTAAACTTGTGAGTAAAGTGTCTGAGTTTCGTGAGGTGACACTGCAAATGACAAGGGGCATTTAAATTTTAAATGGCCATGCATGTCAACACAACATCGGCCCCGGGCCCCGCTCGCGCTCATTGGCACACGTACACACTCATCAACACGATCAACTCTTCAAATTCAGTCATATAGTCTTACCTTTTTCAGCAATGTAATCTCTGGCTGACATCCTGACTGATTCCTGATTCAATAAAGAAGTGTTAGAACGTATTTATGAGTAAAAGGACACCAAAATATTGCGAAAAGGAGTGCAGTCGAACGAATTATCTACGATTGGTACAGGCATTCATTTGATCAGTGATCACAACATGACACAGTGAACGTAAAAAATTGTACGTACGGCACGTACATAATACGTACAATACAAAGCTGGCGCGAAACTGATCACGTGACAGAGCCTTGCTCGGCGCGGTTTCATAGTCTATTGACGAGACGCTGATTTGCTTTCATCTTCAAGATACAAGTTTCAAGTTCAAGTTTTCACCTTTCTTCCGTCTGTATACAACAAAATATATTTGATTGATTACATGTATAAGTTAACATGAGAATCAAGAATCAAGAATATAAACTTAATGGAATGCACTGGTTACGTAGGAAAAAAAGGAGAAAGACGAGGAGACAAGAAAAAGCTGGAATACTTTGTTCATCCTCTGCGTATGGGTTAACTGAGCGAATTCGTGTGTGTGTGTGTGTGTGTGTGTGTGTGTGTGTGTGTGTGTGTGTGTGTGTGTGTGTGTGTGTGTGTGTGGGGGGGGGGGGGGGGGTGGGGGTTTGCTGTTTGCTATTATAGGTTAATGGGGGTACGTACCGGCCCCCGGAGGCTCTGGGAGGAGCGCAACGCTTCCTTGGTGTACCCCTTCCCCCACCCCCTCCTTTTGTTTTTGTTTTTGTTTTGTTTTTTGTTTTCCCCCGATGTAAGAATTCGGGCGGCGACACCCGGCACCCTCGGGTTAAAATAGTTTTCTTGTTTCTGTTAATGGTATTTTATCTTTATCAAGAGCAAAAGTTCCACGAGTTCCGTCGGGCCCGACTCCTATCTACTGGCTGTTCGATTGGTGAATTCAATCGAAGAGAAAACCTATAATGAACACACCAAGCATATAGGCCTAACCTGTGAATATAAAGGCAAAACAACAACAGCCACAACAACCAACCAATCAATCAAACAAACAAACAAACAAACAAACAAACAAACAAACAAACAAACAAACAAAGAACGTAGAAAAAAAGAAGAATCCATGCCTTTTATGGTTGTTAAAACATTGATAGGTATATAGGCCTACCATGTATTATTTCACAATGGATGCGGAACCATGGGTTGGGGTGGAACTGCAGTCCCCACTTTTTCTCTCTATAAAAAGGAAAAAACAGAAAACAAAACAAAACGGAAAACTGAAAATAATACAAGATACCAAATCTTCCCGAAGTATTCCAGTTTACAGAGCCTACAGAGGACTGTATGAGAGAAACTACAAGGTTAATGCCATTAAAAAAAAAAAAGAAGAAGTAATGAATGAACGAATTCTTTTGGGGGGAGTGTGAGGCCTTGGAAAGATACTTTTTCCATCGAAGAGCTATATAGGGGAGGGGATGAGTTATTGTGATCCTTGATGTATATGCTAGTACTACATTGGACTGCAGCCCCCACCTGAGCAACCTTCATAAAGAAAGAAAAAAAATGTTCCGTGGCCCTTGACAGCTACAGATTTTGCTTTCAGATTTGTTACGAATTCATATAGGAACCTTCAACCAATACAATGTCATAAGTAGGACATCATCATAATGGAAATTAGATGGTAACTACAAAAAGAAGAGGAAACAATGTACTCAGCACGCTATATGAAAAGTTACTCATTGCTGTTCAAGACAGGCTCCATGTATTTGTGTGTATATTTGGGGTTTTTTCACACCATATAAATCGTGTATATGTATTGTATATTTCTGTACATTTTTCTTTTTCTTCTTTTCATCAATCGTATTTCATTCTTATTTACTTTGTTTTAGTTGTTTTGTACACTTTTTAAAGTTATTTGCAATTCTGTATTATTGAATTAATAATGCGATATTGTGTCTTTACATTGGACTCCAATACCCAGAGTATGGGTTGTTCTTTTAGTGAGTAAAATAAACTTTTAACTTTCAAGTCGATGATGGCAGATGCAATCACCTCACAATCTGACCGCCTTGTAATTCAAGTTCTTTAGGTCTTCAGGCCTAATTTGGCCCGTATATAAAAGCATGCCTATTCCTTCCTGTGAAGGTCATACTTCCTAGGAAAGCGATGCCGTTTTTACATTCTTGTATCCATGTATCTAATAATTTTAATACTTTATTTTCCACTGCTGATGGGCATAAAAAGATATACATAGTGTATAATGGGAAAACTGCCCATAGTGGCAGGAAAAAAAAAAAGAAAAAGGAAAAGGGAAGAATATTGACAATATTGAGAATCGTTTTTTGGCCCCTTTATATTTTGGGTGAAATTCATTAATTGTGTGTTTTCTTCTTCAAACTATTTTGTGCTACGTGTCATACATATAAATTGCCACTCAATATGTATCTATGTTTTATCAGTTGACAGATGATGGTAAATCAGAGTACACCAGATTACATGAGTTAAACATTAAATCTGCACAAAGTTAGAAAGAAATCTAATCTACAAAGGACCGTTAGAATTGTCATTTTGAGTGAGAGAGGGAGAGGTAACAGAGGGAAAGAGATAGCGAGGGTGCTGTTCGTTATTCCGAATTAGGTTCGATATTCCGAAGGTTCGTTAATCCGAAACACGCAAATTCCCTATGTACATAGAGGTTCGTTAATCCGAAAAAGAACAAGGGTTCGTTAATCCGAACATTTTGTGGCGTTATTCCAAAGGTTCGTTATTCCGAAGATTTGTTCATCCGAAAATGAAATTCGGAAAAACGAACCTTCGGAATAAGGAATCTTCGGACTGAAGAGCCTTCGGATTAACGAACCTTCGCGGAATAACGAGCTGTAACCGAGATAGAGAGGGGGATGGGGAGGGGAATTCAAACTTCTATTAGGACCCTGTACGAACTGGCAAGTTAACATTCATTCGTAAATTTAGCATTCAATAGGCTTCTGAAAATCCTGAAACTAATAAATTATAAGAGAGAAACACGAAAGGGTTCAAATAAGATGATTTTTGAGATAATGAAAAACCTTCTATGAAATATGAAAGAGCAAATAATTCTACGAGGAATTCAATGTTTATTTGAAGAAAATTTACCTTATGGCTGAGATACCCAAAACAAATCATTCCTGGTCAAGGACAGGATCCACCTTTTACACTCATTAGGATCGCTTTGTTTTACGTGTGTGTGTGTGTGTGTGTTTGATATCTCAGTCATTCCAAAACCTATTTTCATTAAATAAACTTTGAATTCCTCTTATAATTATATGCTCTTTATCATTTCATAAAGTGGTTTCTAAGTATTTCGCAAAAAGGTATTATGAATCCTCACCTCAGCCAATATTCAGTAGAACACTGCGCGATATGTTTTCCTCAGACTTTTCGTTTTGCAGGCTACCATACCTATTGTTCATGAACAATTTGGTGTTGTACGCTCGCGCTATGCTAGTAGTGCTATCTCTACTACGTGTACGCGCCGTTTATACAGTGTGTGAGAGAGAGGCACGTCCAAGATAGAGTGAGATCCTGTCTAAAAATGTGAAATCATACCGGATCAGGATACATGCTTCGCTCAGATAGCATTGTGTTTCGTAGAGTGAGTAGAACCGACTTTTATAGACTTCATCTGCTATTTTAATTTTCTCTCAACATCAATATAGTAGCTGCTACCTTAAGTTACCCCGGGACGCTCCGTGTACACAGTTCCACATACAGTTACACACTGAGTGTATTATAGACCAATGAAGACTGCGTGTTGGGGCTGGTCGCAGTTACTGCTACCTCGCAGTTACTGCTACCTCGCAGTTACTGCTACTGCTAACTGCTGGTTAGTTTTGTAGACCTTGTTCAGTTGTAATCAGTAATAGTATGTTATGATATAGGAGCAAAAGATGTCTAGATTAGTAGATAGTTGTAAGGTGCGATTCTCGCACGTAGGCCTCCGTAAACAGATCACTGGCACACTGCAGCTACTGTGTACACGTGGTGTAAACTTGAAACGGAGTAAACGTTAAGAGTCCTTACACTCACTCCTAGTCCTAACTATACACAGCCCAGTCGCTGTACATGGTACGTCGCGACAGGGCTGTACTCGCACGACCACCAACAACTAGGAGAGCGACGTAATCGTATTACGATAGCTTTGACTTTTGATACTTACGATCATTTTTGTCACCTCAAACTCATCGAGTATACTCTTCAATATTTACTCTACATCTGATGCTATCAGTATTCAAATGTACGTAATGGAACTTACCGAAATTGGTCATCATATCCAGCATGTCCACACCGTACACAATCTTTCACGCCAGGCCAAGTTTAGATATCGGGTAGTCACGTGATGTGAATGCCCTTTCAAAAGGTCGCGCTGTCGACCGTGCTGCTACACTCAAGCAGCGTACGCACGGTTTTTATACAGCTATAAACTGTACTGGGCTTGGCGGCGGCTGGCGTCTGGTCGGGTCGGGCGAGGAACATTGAGCTCCATCCATACCACGGTTATTGTGTAGCAGACGCCAAGGTTTGTTCGACACTAAAGTCTTTCAACGCACACGCGCTCGCTCTGGAGCACATCCGGTCACGCATGCGCATAAGTCAAGGCGCCATTTTGAATCCTGCAACGACGAAGCTCGACGGTCAGGAATTGCGCCAGAAAGTGTCATTTATTTGTTCCACGGACTTATCGCAAGTGGTCTCCATGGACCCAGTGTGGCGAACTATTCTTCTGTAATAGAAACATGCATTTAACGTGAGTAAAGTATTCTGTTTAAAGGAGAAAAGTATACATGTTCCTAAGTTTTGTAGTTGTGTTGAGGTTCCTCACTTCGAGGCTGCATGCCGTGCTCGTCAGACGCTGTTTTCGCATAGCGTAACAGTGTCTGGTCGGGCTAGACGGATAGCCCGACCAGACACTGTTACGCTATGCGAAAACAGCGTCTGACGAGCACGGCATGCAGCCTCGAAGTGAGGAACCTCAACACAGCTACAAAACTTAGGAACATGTATACTTTTCTCCTTTAAACAGAATACTTTACTCACGTTAAATGCATGTTTCTATTATAGAAGAATAGTTCGCCACACTGGGTCCATGGAGACCACTTGCGATAAGTCTGTGGAACAAATAAATGACACTTTCTGGCGCAATTCCTGACCGTCGGGCTTCGTCGTTGCAGAATTCAAAATGGCGCCTTGACTTATGCGCATGCGTGACCGGATGTGCTCCAGAGCGAGCGCGTGTGCGTTGAAAGTGTCGAACAAACCTTGGCGTCTGCTACACAATAACCGTGGTATGGAGCTCAATGTTACTCGCCCGACCAGACGCCAGCCGCCGCCAAGCCCAGTACAGTTTATAGCTGTATACTAGTAACCGTGCGTACGCTGCTTGAGTGTAGCAGCACGGTCGACAGCGCGACCTTTTGAAAGGGCATTCACATCACGTGACCACCCGATATCTAAACTTGGCCTGGCGTGAAAGATTGTGTACCGTGTGGACATGGTGGATATGATGATCAATTTCGGTAAGTTTCATTGCGTACATTTGAATACTAATATCATCAGATGTAGAGTAAATATTGAAGAGTATACTCGATGAGTTTGAGGTGACAAAAATGATCGTAAGTATCAAAAGTAAAAGATATCGTGATACGATTACGTCGCTCTCCTAGTGGTTGGTGGTCGTGCGAGTACAGCCCTGTCGCGACGTACCATGTACACAGCGACTGGGCTGTGTATAGTTATCCTAGTCCTAGCTCCTAACAGTTAGTCCTAACGTTATACCGTATAGACAGATAGAACCTAGTTGTTCTACGGTATACAGGAACTGTAGTACTAGTAGGGTGTCTGATCGCGCACTGCCAACCTTCGGACAAAACGCGCCCCTATCTTACAACACGCAAGCCCCATAGAACACAATGGAGTCGCGCGCCTACGCTGTTTTGACCCCGCGTTTTGTGCTAAAAAAATCACATTTATTGCAAAATCCCCGGTCCATGCCGCTATCGAATCCTAACAAATTTGGTATCATATGAAAGAGGAAGTTTTGCTCCATAATCTATCGAAGCGCTGTTACATGACTCCGACGATAAATTGGTGTAAATGTCGTTAGAATCACACCTATCTCGATATCTCGGCGTCTGCTTCGCCACTTGTACCAGCGTGTGGCATGCGAGTAGTTAAGGATGTGCTGAATCCGATGATGAGGTCGGTTTTTCGCTAGCTCCACGTCTTGGACCGGGGATATTGCCTAGAAGATACCCCTTGTCTGTAGACTCTCACCTTTCACCTTTGACAATGGTGTTGATGTACACGATGTACGGGAGTCAAGGATGTCCTGGTCTCCCGGTCGAAAACACCTTCGATGCAGATGTCTCGAAAAAAATGAACTTAAACATTGTGGATTGTGTGCAGCATGCGTGGATGTCAGACATAATTGAATTGCTTATCTGCCCAAAATTTGTCAAGACCATTTTTGAAGATATTCAAACTTGAAGCAGTAACCAATTGTTCTGGCAAACTATTCCAAGCGTTGATAGTAAGTACGTTTGCTGAAAAAAACTGCTTCTAAGATTAAGTCTGCAATGAGTAGGCCCTACTGAAGAGTTTCATAGAGTGTCCATGGGTAGTTGTCTATGCTGATACTCTGCTCTCTTGAAAAAATGTTCAGGATTTAATCTATCCATGCCATGGAGAATCTTATAAACTCGGATGTCGCCCCTCTCTCGATGATAGTGGAGGGAAAACAAATTAAGAATAAAGATGTCATAGTCGTTCTGAATAGATCTACATGTATGTCAAGAAACTCATTCATTCCAGGGATCAGCTTTGTCGCTCTTCGCTGTACAGCCTCAATCTTATGGTCATCTGGGACTCCATGACACGTTACAATATTCAAGATGGGGGCGCACCAAAGTTTTGTACAATGGTATAAATGTATGAGTTGACATTAATGAATGCGCTTGATAAGCCCAAGCATCTGGTTTGCTTTGTGTATTGTGGCTGCAATGTGTTTCCGGAAGGAAAGTTCACCATCAATGATAACTCCTAAATCTTTCTCATTCGTGACATTTTCCAGCAGTCCGTTATCCATAGCATATGTCCAATTTGGGTTATTGTTTCCAAGATGGAGAGTTTTGCACTTTTGTGTGTTTAATGGTAACTGCCAAGTACTTGACCAATTTGAGATGCAATCTAAATCATCTTGGAGTTGCTGGCAGGAAATTTTGCTCGTTATTGGTGCATAAAGTTTGGCATCATCAGCATATAACTGAGCATGGCAAGTTGAGGTTACATCCGGCATGTCATTGATAAACATAACGAAGAGAGTAGGGCCCAGCACACTTCCTTGGGGAATGCTACTTGTCACATTAGTCCACTCGGAGTTGCATCCGTCCACCCTGACTCGATGCACTCTTTGTGACAGGAAGGCTTGTATCCAAGAAAGAAGATGACCACTAATTCCATATGATGCTACTTTAATAATCAGATGTGAGGTACAGAGTCAAAGGCTCTTTTAAAATCCAAATAAATTACATCAATGGAATCTCCTTGATCAATATAACTAGTCCAGTCCTCCAGTTGACGTAAAAGCCGAGTCGTGCATGATCTGCCAGGGACGAAGCCATGTCGAGCCTCACAAAAAAGGTGGTTCTGACTCGTGTGATTTACGACAGCATCTCGAATAATGGACTCCATAATTTTCACTACCATTGAAGTGAGACTGATCGGTCGTTAATTACTGGGATCTTTCCTGCTGCCCTTTTTATATATAGCAGTAACATTAGCACATCTCCAGTCATTTGGCAAGAAACCTTTGTCCAGTGATAAGGAAAAGATGATTGATAACGGAGTACAAATCTGGTCCGCAAGTTCTTTGAGAACACGAGGGTGAAAAAAATCCGGTCCTGCAGATTTAGAATTCTTCAAAGCTATAAGTTTCTTTCTGACAACATCCAGTGTAAAAAGTACAAAATCTATATTCTGGCCATCATAAGATTTAGATGCTTCAGGACTACACAATGTATCATATACATTTTCACCTGTGAAGACTTCACTGAACTCGCAGTTTAAGAGATTGGCTTTTTCCTGAGCAGAAGTGGCTAAAGTTCCATCAGGCTTTGAAAGGTTTGCGATCTTTGATCTGCTTTTAGTCTTGCTATTCACATACCTCCTGAAAGCCTTGGGGTTTGTTTTAACCTCTGAAGCAATATGAGTCTCAAAATCACTGCACAGATCTCCTGTCATTTGTCGCAATTTATCCCTTTCATGAGCATACGTAACATAGTCCCAGATGCTGTTTGTGCTTAAATATCTCTTCCACAGTCTTTGTTTCTTCTTCTAAAGTGTGTCAACTCTATGTGTTACATAGATTTTCTTTCTCCTGTCTTTTTTTTTTGACATCTTTGTAGAGATATTGTCATCCATTGATTTCTTTAATTTTTCTGCCATTATTTCCCATGCATGCTCACATGTCTTGTTGGCAAATAATTCCAACCAATTTTGATTTTCAAAGTCATGTCTCATATTATCATAATTTCCCTTGTTGAAATCAAAGGTAGACTGTCTTTCCTCCACTTCATGTTCATACACAAGAGTTAAGTCAATTCTAAGACAGATGTGATCACTTTTGCCAAGTGGCGGAAGGTGTTCAATGTTATTGATTATATCAATGTCGTCAGTAAATACAAGATCAAGAACATTTGCTTACTGGCCTTCTCTATGTCTTGTTGGCTGAAGGATATGCTGGATGAGGAAAGCATCCTGCGTTGCCGTCAAGAACTGTTGTACCGGATGATCATCAACAAATTTTGTATAACAGTTAGACCAATCAATATCTGGGTAATTAAAATCTCCAATTAGGAGTACATGATGTTCCTTCCTTGAAGAGATGTCTCTTATCAATTTACACAGATGTTCATTGTTTGAGACAGAAGAGGAGGGGCTTCGATAAATGCATCCGATCAGGATTGATACATCTTTGGAAAAGGTTACAGAGCACCACACAGATTCAGTAAAGTCTGTAGCAAACAGGACTTCCGATATCGACGCTGAAAGTGACTGCTTGATGTAAAATTCCACGTACTCCAGGTTTTTCAAGATTGCAAATAATGTCATATCCATTAATATTGACTGATTGAGAAAGAAGTGGAAAAAGTGAGTTTTTAGCACAGGCTTCAGTTACACGTGTATTGCAACACAGTCAGGCCGTTGTAAAGAAACAAGCAATTACCAAGATTTCATAGTCAAAGACCTGACGGAGCACCTCCACCATTAGCATTTGAGGGTGGGGTGACATCCTTTTGACTGCTTTCGCCATCACTTGACACCACATCGTCATCACATACGTCACGAGACTGTCTCCTCTCAATGGGGGGGGGGGGGGGGGGGGCCATCCAGCGACTGGAATGAAGTCTCCAAGCTTGAGTTCTGTTTTTTGTGCGTTTCTTTGACACAATCTTTCCATTTTTGATGAAAAGATCAGTTTCTCCAAGATCATCTCGGTGCCTTTTTAGTTCTTTCCACAGATCATTGCGTTCTCTTCGTTGAATCTTGGTCAAGTCCGGCGAGATGTAAGTGTTGCGCCACTTATCGGAGTCAGTAGTTACCTAGCAGATGAAAAAATTTCACCCTTGCGCAGATCATCGTGAAGTTTTACGAGTAAAACTCTTGGCTTATATTACTATCCTGACGACGACCACCAAGTCTTGTCACCCTTTCCACTTTGACGCCAGAGATGTTCAAGAAATTGAAAATTCCTTTTACAGCATTGAAATCCTCCTTTTCACGGTCAGGAGAGGTAACTGACACAGGTTCTGATAGGTCATATATGATGAGATCACTTGTCTTCCTTCCTCCTTTTCGGGTATTTTCCTCTGACTTGTCAAGCGATCGTTTAACTGATCTTATTGATGAACTTGAGGCTCGGGTGCAGGTGCTTGACCCTCCCGATGAAGAATCTGTTTTATCCGAGATCGAGGATATTCCTTCACCTTTTTCCTCTTTCTTCCCAAAAGGGGAAATTTTAGTAAGAGTCTTCTATATTTTTTCCAGGGTAGAAATATCCTGATCGTTTGAGATGTCGGCATCCATCATGGTATAAAGATTCTCAATGACGAGACTGAAGCAATGATGATTTCGAGGCGAGACGGTCACGCGATTTCGATTTGGCATCCACCCGCGAAGTGCCAATCCAATGTATGTAGACCAGTGTACAGACGGTGCGATAGAAAAGTGACAATTTTATGTCATAAAATACACTTCCATACAACAAAATATCCAAACAAATTCACTCAATATGATGAAAAGAGACTATGTTTAGTCAGATTTTGTGATTTGAGATAGAAAAAAAAGATGATGTTTGCTGATTATTCCGGATTTTACAGGAGCTCTGAGAGGTTGTGTCTGTAATCCAATGCACGCACGCTTAGACTCTAGCTATGATTATGAAGAATCTTGAAGTAGCCCTCTGCCCTGTTTAGTTTGTACTGTTATGACACATTCTAGGGCCAGTCTACTGTGGTACTGGCATAGACTCTAATATGTATAGGCCTACCTCTATCACCTCTTTGCACATGTTGCACTGGCACGAGTGCGAGTGCTAGCACTAGTGGCTGTTTTTGCCAATACAATAACGTTTTTCATTTCACGTTCACTTCTTTCCAGAGGTAGAGACTAGTTCAATTGAGTTACAATCAGTGCACAAAAACTGGATAGGTCTATAAATATGCAACTTGCAAGTAAGCGAACTATGCTGCGTTTAGTAACCAGGTAACAAGTGGGTCTGTGTACACGTGTAGCGTAGGGCCTAATCGCTTTTCGCAAGCTCAGAGTGTGATGGTATTCTCAAAAACACAAAAGAAAAACAATCTCTGTACGTGCCAATACAGTGAATAAATGTACAGCTACAGGGGCTGAATGCAAGTGCCGAGTCACCAGAATTTGGACATGAACGGGCGCTGCATCGTCCCCAATGCAACCTTGCGCCAACAAGGTACACGCGTGCGCTCATTTTTCAGTGGCCTTTTATGCGTATTGACATTGAACGCGCATAGCGCATGTCCGAATTATGGAGAGACTGTCCAAATTCTGGGGTATTATCAAGGTGATAATAATATTTGGGGATTTTGTGAAATTTTATGATGTATTTAACAAAATCAATATTGAGAAAAAATAGTGTGATATTTAACATACATTGTTATGGATATCATTTTTTTAATCATATTATTTGAGTTGAACAAATATTGCAGAAAAGCGTGAGTGTCCCAAAACTGGTGGTTTTACTCTAGTATTAGTGAGATGATGCGAAACCTCTAGTCTTATGAAATATGAAATAGCATGCAATTCCAAGAGGGATTATTTGATGAATATTGGCTTTGAAATGGCTGAGATATTCCAAAACAGAGCAATGTTTTACTTTGTTTTTGGATGCCTCAGTGACAATAATTCAAAACAGAGCAATGTTTCATATTTTATCAATATCAACTTTACTTTTTGATGCCTCAGATATTCCAAAACTGATTTTCATCATATAAACTTTGAATTTCTCTTAGAATGGTACTTGTATGCTCTGTACTATTTCATAAGTGGTTTCTTGGTATCTCGCAGAAAGTTGAACTTTCTGTGAGAAAAGCCCAATCCTCATCTCCATCAATACTAGCCTATACCATTCCTTTAAAGTATTGGTGGAGATGAGAATTTGGCTTTTAACTTCTTGCGAAAAAAAAAAACAAAACACTTATGATATAGTACAGAGCATACCATTTTAAGAGGAATTCAAAACTTATTTGATGAAAATCGGGTTTGGAATGACTGAAAAATTCAAAAATAAAGTAAAACAAAGCGATAGTAATCAAGTGTGGGTCCCACACTTTAGAAGAATCGCTCTTTTTTGGATATCTCAGCTATTTCAAAACCAATTTTCATCAAATAAACGTTGAATTCCTCATAGAATTGCATCCTCTTTCATATTCAATAAAATTTTTTCTCGTTATCTCACCAAAACATGTTAGAAACCTGAAATTAGGTCTCACCAAAAACTATACGATCCCTGAAATTGTCTGAGGTCTAATAAGCCCTGATTCTAGCCAGTGTTACATATATGGGTTTACAATACCTGTGAGTGACTGTGTAAGTATGAATATTGATGACATATACAAGGTAGTACTGTAAAAAGACAAGTGTTTGTGTGCATTTTACATTTGCAAATTTCGTGAGAGGCAAGATTTGCAAAATTAAAATGCATGAAAAGTCCTTGTCTATACGATGCATTGCATGTTAGAGGCAACTCACGAAAATTTTATGCCGCATAAAAGGCTGTCGGCTCCAATTCGTGAAAATTTCATGCCACGAAAATATTGTGTTTTACAATAGTAATGAACCACTTCAAGTCTCATCAGATCTTCCACAGATAGAAGACAATACTGTAAAAAACACAATAATTTCCCAGCATGAAATTTTTCGCGAATGGGAGCCGACGGCCTTATTCACAGCATAAATTTTTGTGAGTTGCCTTTAACATTCAATGCATATACAAACGTAGACAAGATCTTTGCATTTTTATTTTCACAAAACTTGGCTCTCGCAAAATTCACAAAATGAAAATGCACACAAACATTCCTTGTTTAACATTATTTCTTCGTCATATGAGAGTTTCACAGGGAATTCTTCTTTTCCCCTTTAATACTGGTCTGCCTGTTCGTTCAGTCCCCAGTGGTGGTCAACTGGACGAGCTTTGGGTGGCTACGCTCACCAGAATGCCGAGGAGAGTGACCGTGGACAGCTCCAAGTCTGTGCGAGACTCATCGTCTGAGAGCCGACGCCCCAGCGTCTTTGAGCGCCTTGGGCCAGGAGGGTCCAGTGTGCACGTAAGCACTCTACTGCACTTTTTTGGTCCCCAGCCAGGATGTTAATTAGTCTGGAAATACAACAACAAACAAACAAAACACATGTGTTTTGAACAAGTTTTGTTTTCTGTCATATGATAGTTCATTCAGGTTATTCGTTTGTAATTCTAGTTTCAGTGATAAATCAGCACATGTACAATGTAGCTGGTATGCATGAACTTTTTTCTTTTGTTTGACTCACTGTAATAGTCTTGTTTGACTCGACTGTAATAGTCTTGTTTGATATAATCTTTACACTCAGTGATCAATTCAATGAAAGAGAACTCTTCTAATTGTGACACATTTCCCTTTGCATATCTAATGATTATGTGCTGTAGCAATTAAATTTTAAATGAGTTTTCATTGAAGAGCTTTATTCAAATTTACAGTGAATCTATAATACTGATAGCCGAATAGGACAAGATACAGCATGCCATAGGCTGGTGTACTTCTTGAGTGCCAAGCACAAATACAGGCATGTATGCACAGAATGAAAAAGCAAGCTTAATTTACTTGTCAAATGTTGTTTTGCAGTGTGATGTATTTTTGTCTTTTATTTTGTGGAATAAATGCTCTCAGTTGGCCTCAGCTGAACTAATGATACATAATGTCACATGATCATTTCCACCATTGACCAAAGACTGAAGATGTCACATATTATGTAGTGATTGATGAACTCATGAAACATAACATTTTCGTATATGAGGATATTATAGCATTGTCCTAGAAAACTCAGCTGAGGTGTACAGTAATGTAGTGATTAACAGTGCATTTTATTTTCATATTTGTAAATATTGTACCATTGTATTTGAGGGGTCAGCTGAATCTTGCCAGACCACTCTGTACTGTTCTGTTGTCTTCAAGAATTACAGTTCCCTACTAAAGAAATTGTCTGTATTCTACTGTTGCAGGGATCCAAGCAGGATCGTTACCGAAACTGGGAAGGCGAGGGCAGCAGATCCTACAGGGACCACTACAGCCAGGGAGAAGGGTAAGAAGAGCCGGTGATCTATCACTTGGTCTACTCCCACTTCGTCTAATAGCCATTTATTCTCAACCCACATGGCCTAATCCCGTTTGGTCTACAAACAGTTTGTCTATTGACTGTTTAGTCCAATTGCCACTTAGCCTTATTACCAGTTGGTCTACTTCCAGATCTGATGGGCTATGCCCATTTCTTCTAATACTCACATTCTATTAGACAAAGGGGGAAAAAATCCAAGGAGACAAAATTGCAATTAGACCATCTGGGCATTAGACAAAAAGATAATTAGCCAAACTGGGCATTAGACCAAGTAAGGATTAGACCAAACGGCCATTAGACGAAATTGAGAGTAGACCAAATGAGTTTAGCCATAGTGGTGTTGGACGAACTGGGAAGTAGACCATCTGATAGAAGACCAAGTGGCAATAAACCTCTAGCAAATGAAATGGAAAGTGTTAAGAGAACGCAAACCTCTCTGCCAAGGCTGTAGGGTCACTAATGTCACGGAATGGTGCACACATCCTTCCAGAACCTGGATCTACATCCAGGTCACCATTAGACCATCTGGTCATTAGATGAAACGATAGTGATCATTTGATGGTGATCCAGATCACCACCAAAAACTTATCGCCCTTGCCTTTTACCGCAATGAACCTTTCATCAAAATCTGTGACTCATACATAATAAAGATTTTAAGTACAGCAGTAGTATTGCCAACAGACAAAGTTTGCGAAAGGTATCTTTGAGGGAAGTAAACGACTAACCACAGAAATACAAATAACCTACTAGTATTTGTGTTTGTGCATGCTTGTGTACAGTATGATATATGGTACATTTATTTCAGCAAATGTGAGTGTTACGTGTACTTTACATCAAATCACTTGTAGGCATGTTGTAGCAGAATGTGTCATGGAGAGAGAATAAGGGGGGGGGGGGAGAGAAGATTCTCCTAGCTTATTTTATTGAATGCACTTGTTTTGTTTGCTTTGTTTCGTTTCTATAAGGTCGGATGCTGTGGATCTGAGGCACCGCGTGGAGAGCAAGCGCGCCGAGAAGGAGCGCGATCGTGATGTGAGCCGTGATCGTGGCCGAGGAGACCGATCCCAATCCCCGTCTTCCAGCAGCAAGGTTAGGGAAAAAACGTTCCTGGCTCCTTTCATCGCTCATTCTCATAGAGAACAGAGATACATTTTTGTCCCCGCCGAACGAGTTCGAGCAGGGGACTATGAAACGGGCTCCGTACGTGTGTGTGTCCGTGTGTCCGTGTGTCCGTCCATCCGTGTGTCCGTCCGTGTGTGCGTCCGTGTGTGATCAAAATGTTCAAAATGCTACTCCTTCGCCATTTCTAACCCGATTTTGATTCTGTTTGCTTTATACAGTGCGGGTCACCAAATCGTCTGACACGATAACACGGTTCGTTAAGTCGCACGCACAACAAGGATGAATCGTGTAAATGCGCAGTTTACCCGATACAAAAGCCGTTCCGACTCAGCGAACTTGAGAGCAATCGTGCTTCTGTCTCAAATACACGATAATTCTAAAGCCTGCTCCGCCAGGTACGAATCGAGTAATCGTCGAATCGGGTAGGAAATACACGATTCGTCCGCGCGCGCACCCGGTACACACACATTGTACACGTACACGCACGCGCTGGATAGGGAGCTGACTGTACAGTACCCGACTCCTGAGCTTACAGTGCTGTACGTACTGGCTCTGTGTACTACACTGTAGTGTGTCTGCTGCGCTGGGCGATAGGCGCGGTACGTGTCCGCCAGGGAGGTGGAAAGAGACCTCCCTGGTCCAACGTACCGGCGGCGCGGCCTAGCAGCTTAGCTCCTTGGCTGGTTCGACTGTGTGTACTGTATCGGATATGGAACTGCAGATTCAGTTGAAGATTCGTACAGCACTCGCATTTACGAGAGACAACATTATTTCATGCCGCGATTTTATATGCAGATGATGCATCCGATGCAGATGATGCATCCATGCAAGTTTGATCCATGTTTACTTTACAATAAAAATTGGTGTTGTCGAATAGAACAAAAAACTGTTTATCTGTACGAAGCTGAAAAGTGAAGGGTAGGCCTGATAAAAAAAAAAAAAAAAAATCCTTCCACTTAGCTTTGTCATCATCTGGTACAAACAATAGTAAAGGTCAAACAGCACTATGCTTTCACAATATTGCATTACTAATCACATTTTTAGTTGTAGAAGTGCATGTGTACATGTAATAAATGAAGGCAGTATCAATTCAGCAGTTATGGCAAGCAGCCCTAATTCGTGGATGTGTCCTAGTGGGCAAAAATAATAACGGAATTTAGCAAATCAAAACAGACTGCCCTGGCGGAACCAGGATTCCCACCCCCTCGTAAAAATAAATAAATAGATAAATAATCAAATACAGTAATAATACAAAATAAAAACAATTAAGGGGGACGGAAATTTGACCGAATTGTTGTGGTGACTTAAAAAAGACAAGAAAAAAAGTCATCAGCAAAAATGGCTGCGGCCGATTAATTTGTGTGTGATTACTAAAAACAATCATTGCCCCCCCCCCCCCCCCCCGACAAAAAAATGGGGGAAGTAGGCATGGATCCGCCACTGCATACGTCACTCTCACGACAATGATGTGTATTTTAAGCAAATCAAACATTTTAAGAAGCTAAAGGGTCTATTATTAAATGCAGTTTGAAATTTGAGAAAATAAACATTTCACAATTCTACCAAGTTTTTTTTTCTTTTGGCAGCTTTCGTCGTTTTCATGAGAATCAATTCATGTCCAACTGTCCCATCTGTCAAATCATATCTGATTGCTGAGTGAAAAAAAAAAAAAACAATGAATACAGAGACTCCAACCCCAAAGCACCTTCTGATCTGGAGATTCTCCCGCCTGAAACCCATAGCAAACGGGAGACTCAAAGTTTATGTGTGCGAAGCGCGAAATTCCTAGGGTTATAGATGCTCTCTGGTGCTATCTAAGGCTTATTTTTGCAACATACGATAGCAATAAGTAAGAAATCCTTTCCAACGGGAGACATTGAGCCAGGGCGGGAGAAATTAAATCTCAAACGGGAGAACGGGAAATTTTGCAAAAATGGGTTTTCGGCGGGAGATCTCCCGTCGAAAACGGGAGAGTTGGAGTCTCTGTGAATATTACTTGTTTTAACTTGATCCCCTTAACATTTTCTGAAATGCCTGCTTATACCAACACACGTGTATAGCTCCAGACGTGTCTTAGAGCCCATTTTCTCATTTATTCCTCATACTTACGGAAGTCCACATGTGAATAAAGGTTTCCCAAAGGGGGCGGGGAAAAAAAATTCAGCCTTTCTTTTTGTGATGACTGACAAAAAAAAAAAAGAAAAGAAAAAAGAATGGGGTCTTAAGCTGAAAAAGAAAAAAAGTCTGGTTTCAGCCGAATTTTTGTGAGGACAAAAAAAAAAGAAAGGAAAAAGAACTAAAAGGTCATCAGCAAAAAAGAAAAAAAAAGGAAGAAGGGGCAGTCAACCCCCCCCCCTTGCTCCCCTTCTAGTACTTTGTTAAAATTTTGCCATGCAAAAAATTGTACATTACAGAGACTCCAACCCAAAGCACCTTCTGATCTGGAGATTCTCCCGCCTGAACCCCTAGCAAACGGGAGATTCCAAGTTGATGTGTGCGAAGCGCGAAATTCCCAGCTTCTAGATGCTCTCTAGTGCTATAGCTAAGGTTTATTTTTTTCAACATACGATACAGCTGTAGCAATAAGTAAGAAATCCTTTCCAACGGGAGACACAGAGCCAGGGCGTTAGAAATTAAATCATTAGCGGGAGAACGGGAGATTTTGTAAAAACGGGTTTTCGGCGGGAGATCTCCCGTCGAAAACGGAAGAGTTGGAGTCTCTGTAAAATCTCAATTTTGATTGCGGATATTGAAAGTTTTTGAATGCCAAATTGATGCGAATGTAGCGGGACATAAAAGGAAGCACTTACAGAGCTGCGAACATTTCCGAAAGATTCGTATTTGTTAAAAGAATGAGGGGAATACGAAAACGTCCGTACATACCCTAAAGTACGAATTCACAGTGGGAAAAAAAAAATGGCAAACGCACATCCAGTGCCATTTTATTCGGCTGGGATATCGGTGCAACGTGTACGTGGAAAGCGCTGAATAGAAAAGTGTGTGCACACGCAAATCAGTACAACCTTGTAGTTGCGTATTCGTACCGAACGAAACTTTGCGCGCGTGAATTCCTGTCGCCTTTACTCTGATCATGGAGCTACCAATCTTTTTGGTAGCTCCATGCTCTGATCAATCGCCATGCATGCATACTGCTCATACAATAGCTAGCTAGCTGTACTAGAATCCATCTCCTCCGAGCTCGCGCTCAGTGGCTGGCCGGCCGTGGGTTCTAGCTACAATCTCTTCCACCATCTCCCTGGTACAATGTATCTGGGCATTCACGATATAGGCCTACTGTAGTACATGGGGGAAGCGTACATGTGGCGGCCAAGTAGCTACAAAATGTAGCATAGCACTCACATACACGCAATTACAATACCGTACACTCACTGTACACTTGTAAATGGTTTTGTAAATACATGTATTTCGTTTGGAGGCGAGGCGGCCAGCAGAGTAACGCTAGATAGTAGAAGGCTTCCCATTCGGCATTGGCATTGAAATTGCACAATGTCTGCTTCATCTTCTCCTCTTCTTCATCCCCTTTCCCTTATACCGCCTCCCAAGTACGAAATTATTTTTAGAGTGTTGTGTGTATGCATGTGTGCGTGTGTGTGTTTATAACGTTTATTGCACAATTTTCTGCAAGGAAGAGGTGAGTTTCTGTGCATGTGTCGATGTGCCTGCAATAGTACAGCTGTACCGGCCGAGTACTGTATAAGCCTGACGTCGTCCGACGCTGCCAGCAGCCCTGGCCTGTTGTTACTACGCTGTTTACCTACCGTACGTACAGCGACTGGGCTGTGGGGGTGTGTAGTTACTGCAGGTGAAAAGCGTTTGAACTTTCTTTCCCGTGTATCGTGGAAACTCGATGTGTGTTTCTAGGCCTATCAAAGAAGATCTCACATGATATGATATTTATAACAAACTGTTTTCCATTCCAAATGAATTAATTTTCTTTGTTTTGTATCGTCCCGTTCACTTGATTCCAAGGATCTCTTCGCAATACCGAGTTCCCAATGTGTAGATAGATCTAGATCTAGGCTTAGTGTCTATTTATTTTCGCTTAGCTTTTTCATAGTTTCGGTGCTGCAAACTTCTGCTAGTGCTAGGGCCATAGGGCCTACTACCGGGGAGGTGGGAAGAGACCTCGTCTCCCTGCTACTACACGTAGTTAGTAGTAAACCTATCGTTTTATTTCTGTCGTTTCTCACACCTTGGTTTGGTACGATTTCTTCCATATTAATATCACTTAATCCGTTCCCTTTTTATATGTTGCTGTATTTAAACGTAATTCTTTCAAGTGTCTCACACTGTGCATTTCCGTAGCGGTGATTTCTTCGCAGCAAAACTGTTTCAAATCTTAACGACGGGAGTTCCATTACAGCCGCTTTGGTGGGCTAGATGTTGTCTTTTGTAATGTTCGTGTTATTGAGGTGTTGGAAGTTAGTATTTTATTTTGTCATTTATTTTCCTGGCTAATTCTAGGTCTAGATACATGTGTATCTCGAGTGATGTTGGTGTTCGTGTTTCTCAATATAATTCTCAATGATAGGAAAAGGCAAAAATGATCCAAGTGATGTCTGAATGGTGATGATAACTGCTGGTGCAAAAACAAAACAAAACAACACACACACAAAAAAAAAATGGCTTGCTGTGAATGCTGAGCGTAAGTGCACCTCGTTTATTTCACTTTCCCTCTTACTCTTCTCTGCCCTCACTCTTCTTTACCCTCCCAAGAATGATAGAAAAAGAAAATACATACGCCTCACATCAAAAACAAAAACAAGTGCTAGCAGCCTTTGTGAAGCCCAGGCAATCAACGGTTCAAGTCAAACGAGCCAAGACACTATTCTATGAAGCTCTTTCCTTATTTTAAAAAAAAAAAATCCTCAGAGGTGACTACATCAAACTCAAATTTAATTTAACTCTTCCTCTTGGCTCATGACAGCCACACAAGATAAAACCTACAATTAGCCATCTAATTTATGGGAATATTTGGTACTGTGAGATGCCTTTCAAACAATGGCTTGACATGTACTAATGCGTATTGTACATTTTGGCTTATAGTTTCCTGTTACATAAAACCGTACCTTTATTAGCATATTCCTGAAAAAAAAAAAAAAAAATATATATATGTACATTGTGTGTGTGTGTGTGTAGACAGCACAGGCCACGCTAAGCGAAAGTGAGGAGAAATGACATCTAAGTATTAGTCAAATTGATAGAATTCAACAACAAATGTCTGATATACATTAACTCACTGATTGAAAATGAGATATCAAAGAAATCCCTGTAACCTTGGTAGGATTTGGTTGAGTGAAAGTCAAGATATCTTCTTGGATATGATACACTGCATTAGCTAGATCATTGACAAAGGACAAGCCCATAAATTTTGTTGTAAACTTTATTTTTGGTAGAATGGACTGTGTTTCATCCCTGATATACACAAATAAGGGTTAAAGATGATTTGAAAATCAGTTCCATAGCCCTAGGTAATACTGCATCTCTTTAGTATCTCAATTTCCCCCGTCAATTTTTTTTTCTCATTCTCCCCTCATGCATACACCACATGTATGTCCTGTCAGTTTTAACAACAGGTGCATGTCGTTCATTCCTTTCACCCCCAAGTTCACACATAAAGGATAGAGCCCCCATACTGTACTTCAACACACACATGCAACAAAGACTAAAGAATGAAATTTGTATGCCATTTTATTAAATGGAAAAAATAGTACATCTTATACAAACATTACAAGTAAGAGTGTGAAAGTTCCTCATGACACTTGCAAGGATGAATTCAAGTTGGATATAAAGGGTATGTTAATATTCCTTTTGAACTTGCATGGTTTTCCAAAAAGAACAATGGTGAAAAAGTGCCAAAAATAAAATTAAAGTAGTGAAATGTTACATTCTAGCAAGAATGTGGATACCATGTAGGTGTCAAAATTATCATTAGAATATAGTTGTTGTCAACTAGATCTTACATTGTAAGATCAAATTAATATCAGAAAATTTCATGAATCATTAAATGTCGACCAAACATCAGAAAACACATCAGGATATAAGGCAATTCATTGCATACATAAGCTATAAATGTTCAGTCTCAGTATTAAGTGTACATTATACCAGGGAGTTAAGTTGTGATACATTTGCGACACAGTACCATTGATATCTCCCTAAGTTTATCGATACGAAATCAAAGCAAGAGTGGATACAAATCTACCATTTTGATGGAATACAAAAATTTCTAATAGCACAAGACTGCATAACCTTTATGTGATTTGAATGACATACTTACAGTAAAGGAAACTGTTTATGTTAACTGCAAATCATTTGACAAAATGGGAATAATCGGGCCAATAAGTATAATCGTAACAAATATTATAATAGAAATTTAATGCAAATGAGAAGTGTACATGGCCTTGAAAATTATATGGGAACAATGTGAAAATTCCTTATTGGTGGACTTAAAGCAGCTAAACCTTTCAAATCTTACCAAATACAGTAACTAAAAAATTGGGCAAATCTCAAGCAGAAACAGGTTCCCGAACCATCTAGCTACGTACAACGTATGTCCTTGTAGGAGGAAGTCTCTATGCAAATTTCAAGCAGAAACAGGTCCCCGAGCCATCTACTGTAGCTACGTACAACGTATGTCCTTGTAGGAGGAAGTCTCTATGGCCGGCGAATGGTCCTCTTCTTGCGCAAATTCCTGTTCTGGCTGTCGATAGCCTCCACACACTTGTCCCAGATCTTCTTCACTGGCTCTCCTCCAGCTGGACAGATTGCGAAGACTGCGCGTTCGACGGCCTCAATGCGTTCCTGATCCATTGCCAGATTTTTCCTGCCACGCACATTCCTGTCTATCCTCTCCTCAAGCAGAAACAGAAGATTCACGAGCCGTCTGGCTACGTCTTTGTGGGAGGAAGCAAATGGCAGCATTTGTTCGATCACAACCTGCTTAACCTGCAGCATTTGCTTTCCATCCACAAAGACGTACTCCAGACGACTCTGAATTTCTGCCCTGCTTGTAGCCATGGGGGTCCTCCCACTGTTCTCCAGCATGCTCCTCTTCCAGGCTCGGAGATCTTGGACTTCAGCCTCCAGTGCCTCCAACCTTGAGAGAAGTGAAGCCAAGAGGGGGGCTGATGGCTGGATGACGGGGGCCGGTGGCTGGGCTGGTGGCTGAACAGCGGGGGCTGGTGGCTGGACGGTGGGGGCTGGTGGCTGGGCTGGTGGCTGAACAGCGGGGGCTGGTGGCTGGACGATGGGGGCTGGTGGCTGGACGGCGGGGGCTGGTGGCTGGACGGCAGGGGCCGGTGGCTGGGCCGGTGGCATGGCGGGGGCTGGTGGCTGGACGGCAGGGGCCGGTGGCTGGGCCGGTGGCATGGCGGGGGCTGGTGGCTGGACGGCGGGGGCCGGTGGCTGAACGGTGGGGGCCGGTGGCATGGCGGGGGCTGGTGGCTGGACGGCGGGGGCCGGTGCCTGGGAGGTTCCAGGCTGGGAGGACTGCATGGCAAGCTCGCTCTGGATCGCAGCAATACTGGATCGAGCTTTCTCCAGTAGCTCGGGCCTGCGCTCTGTGCCATACGTGAGGGTCTGGGCTGGGGGCTGAAGACTTCGTGTCTGGTTGGGGCGTCCACCACCAATGAAAGAAGCTTTCTGTAAATTCAAGACAAAATAAAACATTGTAACTGTTTGCCAGGCTGTATTGTAATGAGGTTTTTAATCTTAAGTATATATTGTGAAAGAAGCCAAAGCCTGTGAACATAAGTAAGGTCCATTGAGGTTAATCCTTTTTTGAAATCAAAACTGCTCAAGCACAAAAAAAAAGAAGTTCATTGCCTTTATCACAATAAACTTCATACCCTAAGTCATTTGAAAACTTTTGTGACCCAAATGTTTATAGCTCGTTCATACTTTTGAAAAGGATAGTAAACACCCCAAAGTCAATGTATTAATTATACATGAAGTTTTCAACACATTTCAAATTGCGATAACTCAGTGATGAAGAGCCAAGACACAAAATTATTTTCTTTGATAATGAAATTTGTGACATACTGTATAATATTTGGCAGTTTTTAGGCAAGAACCATTAAAAAGCAAGTGGAGTTTGAGTGTGCAGTCCAAGGCTGTAGCTTATATGACATGCAAATTGGTTACCACATGATGAATGGTATTGAATGGATTACCATTATTACATTACATTACATCCTATTTGTACAAGCCATATTTAGTTAACATCAGCTTCGGAACTCTCAAGGAATATATACCATATACAAACTGTATACATATACAGTATATATATATATATATATATATATTTCTTTCTTTTTTTTTTTGGGGGGGGGGGCTTTTTTGGCCCCCTCCAGACCTCGGCGACGGATCATGCAATGGCCGTTAAAGGAACAAGGCAAAGTACTTTTCAAGACTAAGGATTTTTCACATTTGTATAAAAAAAAGATTGTATGAAACAATTCATGCTAACTTATGCAAACATACAATTTGCCCTGAAATCACAATAGGCTCACAACTCCAAAATTTGATAAACATATTTCTTTCAATATTCCCCGCAATAAAATTGGAGGAAAAAATGTGGTTTCATTATTATTTCCTTAATTTCTGTAAACTTATGTTCCTTTTGTATTTTGTTTTTGTGTTGTTGTTTTTTTTTTGTTAAGAGATATTTGTCACAAACATTTCTGGAAGCATTGCTTTTGATAAAATAAATTGATTTCAGCCAGCAAAAACACATTTTCCATCGGATTTGATTTAAAAAACTTTTTAGCAGTTTTGCAGTCGACTAATTATTTTCTAAGAGGCATGGCCTCATAACTGTATGTGCAGGAGCACAAATTTAGTCTTAGAAGTTGCACCATTCTTGAAAAAAAAAGTCACGAAATTTCGCACTGAGAGCATCTTGTGTGTAATTGGGCAAGATATTGAGGAAATTATGGTTAAAGCACAAAGATAGTTTTGGGAAATCTAGAAATTCTAATATTTAATCATGATTATGAAGGCAGTTCATTGAGTTGTAAGATTTGCTCTGAATCTCTTTTATTTTTTCTATAATTCATCTGAAATATTTTCAATTTCTTTGGAGGGCCTCCAAATAAATCCATTCATGTTATTAACTATACCTTACAAGGGGTAGTGTATGATCAATAGCAGATCTAACTTCAACTCAAAGCATGGAAGTTGTTCAGAAATACGTCGGATAGTGTGCTATCAAATATAGGAGAAATTTTATTTTTTAAAATTTTCTATACCAAGACTATCTTTGCACATTAAGTGAACTTGATATAGGATGTAAATTTACAGTCAAAAAAAAAAAAAATCAAAAATGAAAAAATTAACAACTCTTACCTTTTTGGTGACACTGCACGTCCTTTTGGTGTTCTGGTGTGATGCTTGTTGCTCTGCCTGCCTCTTCCTTGCTACTTGGACTGGGTGTGACGCAGGTGGCTGCGGTGCTGCTGGGAGGGTCTGCACTGGGGATAACGGCTGCAAGGGTTCCTCAGCAAGATGTTCATACCGGAGTTCCCTGGTGCCGTGTTCTGTTGTAATAATCTGGATGCATAGAATGAAAGGATATGTAGAATGTACAGTGCTACCTGGAAACATGATTTACACTGTTAGCAGACAAAGTACTGACATTGTATTAGGAGTTTTATCTGTAAAGAATAGAAATACAAACACAGTGATCAACACAATAATTACAGTCAATGATTTACTGAATTAATTACCCTTTTTGACAAGTGCAAAAAGAAATCCATTATAGGTCATGGAAATGTAATTTTTGTTTTTATAAAAACTGAAAAAATGATTGTTTAATAAAAATACAAACACAGTGATCAACACAATAATTACTGTCAATGATTTACTGAATTAACGAACCTTTTTGACAAGTGCAAAAAGAAAGCCATTAAAGGTCATGGAAATGTATTTTTTTTATGATAAAAACTTGAAAAAAAAAATGAGTGTTTAACAAGTTGTCCATAGTATGATGTGATGTTTCTATAACCCTACGTATGACAGTGCACCAAAATTGTAGCGATAAAATAAATATATGCTGTTTCAGCATGGCAATCTTATTATGTTACTCTTAAGAAGCAGAGTGAATGTTTGAGGGCTAAGTACATAGTAACTTACTGTTCCCTTGAAGGGGTCATTCGTGTGAACGGTGACTCTCTCTCGCGAGCCATCCACGGCGACTAAGTGACAGCGGTCACCGGTCTGCAGTGTGAATGGCGTCATCGCTTTCCACAAGGCTGCATCGATCTGGCGAGGGAGCAGCCTCTTGAGGACAGCTTCCCTTACGTCCCCTGCTGGAACTTCAGAAACAATGTTTCTGTAGTTTGTCCATCTGAAAAGAGAGAGAAAAATTTATCGAGAATATGTTTTTACTGTACTTATAGGCAATTTAAGAAAATTTGGTTGTCTTACAGGTACACGTTAGTTTCGAAATTGGACAGAGGATGCTTTACCATCAATATTAATTTACGATTTCAAAATTGTGCATTACAAATTGCACATCAACTACCATGTATGAAAATGGCGCTTTGTACGGTCATAGAACTTGTTATATGTCTAAGTAAAATTGAAGCAAAAACAGCATTAATATAAAAATTACTGTGAATTTCGTATCTGCATGGGCGTCGTATTGTGTTTTGTAATTATATTATATGGGGGGGGGGGGGCAACTGCCGTTGCATGGTTGACACTTCTCGTTCAAGAAAATGTGTAAAAAGTTTTTTTTTTCTTCTTTTTTCTTTTGGCGATATAGGGCATACTGCAGAAATGGTATCGAAATCACCAAAGTTTGGGAAGAAGGGTAAACTTTGTAACAGCTCTACCTATACTCGTTTAGTCATACTGTGTATATTTTACTTATCATGAAATTGCGAATAAGCTGTACTTGTTTGAAAAGGGTGGGAAAAATCGAAGGATCACTACAGTGTACATGTACTTTGCATACTTGCCAACATTTCAAGATGAAATATCTTACTCGTGAATTGAAAAAATCTTATATTATATGCAAACTGAAGTTAAAAATTTTACACTGTCAGTCATATTCTGAACAGCTGGTGATTTTAAGTTGTGTACAGAAGTTTGAAAGCCTCACTAAAGCAACTTAACGTTAGAGGTGTAACCGTGTAACGAACAGAATCAAATCCGATGCAAAAATCGAGATGTCTAGCTACAACTTACAAGGCATGTACTAGCATTTGCCGAGTTATCTACACGTGCGTAACTGTAGTTTACAGAGGAGTATTTCGTCGAAGTTTGTCAGTGTCGACAAGACTTATTTATCACCAGACAATTTTAGTGAAATCCTTCATATTGATTGGCTGAAAATACTGGTCATTGACCTGTTGTTGTATGGTGACTATCAATGTAAGACAATTTGTCGGCAACGGCAAACCATATTGTGTAAAAATGCCTTGTCGCTTACCTCACGTTCGCAGTCGTATCGTTTTGCGAAAGGACGGTGACAGACATCCACAGTCCACTGTCTGGATCTCTCGCTTGGTACTTGACCATGACGACGACAGCAATGAAGACGATAAGAGTTGAGTGTTCAAACGCAGAAGATCGCATATATGACAAGACTGAGTCGACGAATTCGAGAACGAATGATTACCCCAGTGTGGGTGAGAGATATTTATACTGTTCGTCTTCAAACTTACAAAGCGAAGAAAAAGTAACAAAAGACGGTTTGATAAAAAAGGGCCGACGATTTGCAAGGACTCTTTCACGCGCGCGTCTTGAACCGCGCGTTGAAACAATCAAAAGCGCCGCCGTATGATTGGTGCAGGTATACACACAAAAGAAACGATTAACCGGTTCCCGACCATCGAGTCGGTCTGGTCGAGTCGGCTCAGGACAATAGAAACAGGACTCTGACGAGCAAGGTGTGTTGGACACGCACCCATCTTCCACGAGTGGTGATTTTTGTGATGCCCAAATTCAATGGCGCTTAAAAGGTGAAGGGTGCGTTTATCAACTCTTTTACTCGGCAGAAAAAGGTTATCCAATCAACTTTCAAGGAATTTTTACGAGTTGATAAATGCAAAGCTGTTTTGATAGCCCTATCGGAAAACCTTTCCGAAAGCCGCAAATATGTGCTTTCCGAAACATTGTTTCTTAAACAGGTTGTCAGAAACCTGAATGAAGGGACTTGTCGGATGAAATATCTGACAAGTCAATTATATCCGACAAGTTTTGAGAAATTCTTTAGTCTAATTGGCTGATTTCTCTGAACTTGTCGGATATAATTGACTTGTCAGACATTTTATCCGACAAGTTCCTTCATGAAATGCCCCCCCCCCTTTTGTAAAATCCTTTTGAAGCGAGATGAACCGAAATATGTTTTGAAATGGCTTTCTACTGCAGCTACGAAGCATGCACGCCTTCAAAGACCAACGAGAGTTGATAAACGCAGTTTTGTTTGGAATTCGTTTTCTAAAGGGCTTTGGAAAAGGTTTTTGAAAGCCGTTTATACAGGGGAAAGATGATGAACGCACAACGCAAGATCAAGCCGCAAATTTATTAAAAATTATAATTTAACTAATGATGTATCGAACTTGTAACTTCTCCGAGTGTAGGTTCCAACGGTTATTGACCTCATCAATAAAATTCAAGAACGATTGCGATGTTCTCTGGTACTGACGGGGTGACAAAAGTTAATCTTTTATAGAAAGATGTTAATTTCCGTCTTTGTAAAGACGACAATTCTCGTGATATTTAATTTACTTATTCGCCAAAGTTATGTACCGCGTAATTTTCCTGGTTCAAAGACTTATTGTCCTCTTTTCTTAGGATGGGTGGGCCAAGCCAACAGGGGGAGAAATAGAAAAACAATAATTAACGCCCATGCATCTTTGCAGTACAGTAGGTCGTGTTCTCTTTGTTGAATATTTTAACTTTGTCAGCTGAATTGAGACCTATTTTGGAAAGTGATAGAATGCTGTGTCGCTACTCAAAACATTCTTTTTCACTTTTTATGTTCAGTATGGAAAGGATAGCTGTTTGTCGTGCTATAGTATGTCTAGCTGATAGTTAACAGGTCAAGTCTGCAAAGAATTCGCCTCTGAACCGCTTTGCGAAATAGCCTATATTGAGTGATGTATTCTGATTGAAAGAATTCGTACCCCGCTGTTCACGCCTTTTATGAGTAAGCCACGCGCACCGAAGCCTTATGAGCTGCCTGCTATCAAGGGTGGATAATCAGGTGACCATCTTTCTTTCGCTATTGATAAAGACTAGTGAATTAATGGAACGATGCTGCTAGAAAATCGGCGTTGTGTCAGCTAATTTGTAAAAGAATTTTTCAGTCCCCTTTTGTGTTTATGTTTATCTACATTTAGATTGCAAACAGCAATCTTTACGGACCTAAACAAGTTTTCTAGAGCTATCAGTTCCTTCTAAACGACGGCATTCGGATCACTTCGATTGCGTTATAAAATTGTATACACCGAGCTCCTTTCAAAAAATCTGTTATACTTTTCAAGAAAACTTCAAAATTCATAACTTTTGAACGGATTGTCCGATTTTCCTCAAACTCGCATTGATGTGTTCTACTAATATTGCTGCATTCACTAAACCAACATGTCTATGAAGGTGAACTTGTCCTTTAATTTGAAGGTTTTTAGTACGAGCAAAGAACACGATCTCAAAGACGACTATCGTTAATTAATACATTAACTTTCTCTATCGATATACTGTCTTTTGAGCCCCTGTCTACAATGGGTTCCTCAGGTTATATTTAGGCATTGGTACCTGCTAAACGCATCCTCTTTAGTTTCCATTGACAACAACATGGGAGGAGAATGGAGGCGATCAACGCCCTCGCCAAAAGACGCTTTTTGTATAGTAAAACGCACGGCGTGCTTTTTTTTTTTTCTTTCTTCTGTTTCCTTTTGTTTGTGAGTTCAAAACTTGCGGCCGACACGCGCAACGACTCATTCATGCGGCAGCGGCGGCACGGACACAGACTCACCGAAGTATTCGGGCTGTCGTATTGGTCAGAATCGTTTATAATAGACCTGTCGTGCTATTGGTTAATTATCTTAAACACCCAAGCTGTTGCCTTAATACGGTATATGCTTGCGATGGAGCGTAAACGCCGTCGTTAACTACAGGACTGCTGTATTATTTCGTCCCAGGAATTAAAGAAACAGGTTGAACTTGAACATTAATATCTTGAACTTGGAGAGTTATTCTCTCTGTTATTAAGAAAATAGACATATTTTGGCCCCAATAGAGCAATGGTTACTCCCCCCCCCCCAAAAAAAAAAAACAAAAAAAAAACAACAACAACAACCAAACAAACAAACAAAACAAACAAACAAAAAACCAAAGAAACAAGAACAAACAAACAAAACAAAACAAGACAATACAAAAACTAAAAGTGTTTCACTGCTTAATGAAGGTTCTATTGCACTTTGGCGTAAGTGCATATACATGCATGTACCTTTGATTTCTCGATTTCACTGTAGCCGGTCAGTTAATATCGGACGCTAAGTTACAGAATGCATCAAACTCATGCACTTTGAAAAACAAAATAATGACATTTGGAAAAACACAATTTGTTGCAAATCACAACACTTCAGAGAAATTGCTATAGAATCAAAACGACTGCATGCACGCGAATTGATGATCGGATAGTGAAAAAAAAAATCGTAGGATTTCTTTTATTAATTCTTAAGCAATGTACTCAGTCCTTCATGCCTTTGTGATTGAAGGTACATTATAAGACTTAAAAAAAAAAAGAGCTGTAGTACTCTTTCTGATCCATATTGAATCCAACGTTCATGTATGGGGGGGGGGGGGGGGGGGGGCTGGGATGTTGCACAGATTATAGTATGCATGGACTTAGTCGCCCAAAATTCCTTTAGCGATACCAATGAAGAAGAAGATGGAGAAAACGAAATAGAAGAGGAAGAAGAAGAAAGGAAAGGAGACATACGAAGAAGAAAAAGAGATAAAAGTGAATACAAAAGAAAACATTTGAAGAAGAACCAGAACAGGGAGGAATAGAAGAACAATAGTGAATAAACACAAAGCAACACACAGTGCAATCTTCGATTGATATGACCTGGGAAAATTCATTTCTGCAATTTTTCACTGATGTGTTCCTATTCTATGCATAAGAATCGTATTCTCTGAAATATATATTACAAGAATAACGTGTGAACACAAAAAAATATATAGCGTTAGTAATAATCCTATAGCAATAATAATAATGATAATAATACTATGGATGATAACAGTAATAACAATTATAGTTATAATGATAATACATCTTAGTCATAATAATCTTACAGATGAATAGCACTTTCATAGTATTTCCTAGTCCTATCGGAAGAATTGTGCACAAGTTCATGTTCATTGTGTGCTTTGGTATTATAAAAGTGACCTAGTTTTAAGAATTACGATACAGTTTTGTAAACCCAAAGTGAAGCTGTGTCAGGCATACATCAACTTATATGCTCCTGATACGCATAGTATATAAAGAGCATGAATTAGCAAACTTATAGTAAGCGATGGTTATACTGCGGACGACTATAAAGGACATTGTGCCTATATGGCGGAAATTCAGAATTGCTAAGGCTGTATACAGCTGCAGCCTGCAGCAAAAAAGACGCGAAAGCAGTCTTCGATTCCCTGCAACATTATGACCATGTGTTTAATTTGAGGGTTTTTAGTACGAGCAAAGAACACGATCTCAAAGACGACTATCGTTGATTAACTTCATTTTTTTCCATGATCTTTTATTGATTCCATATTCAATACAATCTCATGATAAATCGAATCACATGTATTACAGAATCCACGATTCAACAAAACACAATTATAATGAAATCAAGCCAAGCTGTACTTTCAGCAGGAACATTAACTTTCTCTATCGATATACTGTCTTTTGAGCCCCTGTCTACAATGGGTTCCTCAGGTTAGGCATTGGTACCTGCTAAACGCATCCTCTTTAGTTTCCATTGACAACAACATGGGAGGAGAATGGAGGCGATCAACGCCCTCGCTAAAAGACGCTTTTTGTAGTAAAACGCACGGCGTGCTTTTTTTGTCTTTCTTCTGTTTCCTTTTGTTTGTGAGTTCAAAACTTGCGGCCGACACGCGCAACGACTCATTCATGCGGCAGCGGCGGCACGGACACAGACTCACCGAAGTATTCGGGCTGCCGTATTGGTCAGAATCGTTTATAATAGACCTGTCGTGCTATTGGTTAATTATCTTAAACACCCAAGCTGTTGCCTTATACGGTAATGCTTGCGATGGAGCGTAAACGCCGTCGTTAACTATACAGGACTGATGTATTGTTTCGTCCCAGGAAAGAAACAGGTTGAACTTGAACATAATATCTTGAACTTGGAGAGCGATTCTCTCTGTTATTAAGAAAATAGACATATTTTGGCCCCAAATCGAACAATGGTTACCCCCCCCCCAAAAAAAAAAAACCAAACAAACAAACAAACTAACAAAACAAAACAATACAATACAAAAAGGTGCTTCACTGCTTAATGAAGGTTCTATTGCACTTTGATACGTAACTGCATAGTTTTCATCCTATATAAAGGTCTTCGATTTCTCGATTTTACTGTAGCCGGTCAGTAATATCGGAAGCTAAGTTACAGAATGCATCAAACTCATGCACTTTGAAAAACAAAATAATGACATGTGGAAAAACAACTTTTCGGGAGAACTGCAATATGATACACAGAATCAAAACGTCTGCTTGATTGATGATAGGAAGAAATAAATTTCGAAGTAATTATTTTATAAATTCTTCAGCAAATTCACTCAGTTCTTCGTGGTTAAAGGTAAGCCGGGTTGGCCGGAAGATACCGAGGCGGGAAATATATTTACCGGTAAATACCGCCGTTCTCATTGAGACGAAAACGGGAAATACGGGGAAATACTAAAATACAGTCATTTCTGGAATGCATATAACCAAGAAATGTACAGATTGTTGTGTAGAAATATGATTCAACACAAAATACATCGAAAAAAGCTAAGCCCAACTCATGCGAGCTATACATGTACATGTAGGGACTCATTATGTTTACTATAAGTGCTATGACAAACTCTCCTCATGGCTGGCATTCTTTAAGTCACAAGAAGTTAAACCAACAAAATGTTTTATAAATATCTAGAATATCTAGAAATCACATGCAAATTGTTTCTTTGAAATAGGAATGTCACCATAGAGAGTTATGAACAAATAAACAATTTTTATGTACTGTAGTTGTGATGTATAAGATAAGAAACCGATGTATCTATTGAAAAACAAAATCTAGGAACTTGATGTAAAACAACCACACACTGGTCTTGGCATATCTAGAGATCTCAAAACCAAACTGGACATAATGAAATTTGGAAATCGACATCGTCGTTGCTGTAGTGTACAGTATGGACTGTTTTAACGCATGTATGCATGGCCCTGAGGAACCAAAGTGTCACATTTGCATATGAGATGTACGATATGCTGTGCATACCCTTTTCCCTCAATCACTTAACCAATGTATACTGTACTTCTTAGAGAAGCAGCATATCTCAGCAAAAGATGGTTCTAAACGCATAACAATACAGTCAAACAGGCAAATTAGCGTCCGCATTATTAGCGTGGTGCCTTCTTACAGATGTGCTTTACAACAAAGCGTGCGGTGCATCCTTAAGTTCAAAGGCGCGGCGACGGTATACTTTAAAAAAAGCCATTCAATGAGCCCCTAATCATGTGTCATTCAGCGCACAATCCGCGATAATCATACAAGTCCTTATAAAAAGTCACGGTATCACGATCGGTTCCATCATTACCACGTTTGTCTTCTGAGTATTCACTTCGTCGAGATCGCTTCCAGTAACTAATTCTACTATGCCGCGAATTATGGACCATGTTCGTGCCCGCATCATCCAGCTGCATAAGGATGGGCGATCGTATCGGGAGATACAAGCGGCGTTAGCTGAAGCTGGCAACATCCACCACGTCGATGGAATCAGGCGTGTAGTAAAACGCTATGAAGCTACAGGACGCCTTCGTGATGCGCCACGACCTAAGCCCTCACTGCTTAACTCGGACGATCTCGACTTCATCCACCAGCGCATGCTACTGAACGATGAAACTACCGCGTCGGACCTCCAGAAGATATTCCGGACTGAGAAGGGCAGGAGTATTTCGCTCTCGACGCTGAAGAGAGCAAGAAGCAAGCTGGGATGGGTGGCGACTGGAGCGAGATACTGCCAGCTCATCCGAACTGTCAATCGGGTCAAGCGTCTTGAATATGCTGCGGCATGTTTGACGTCAAATGAACAATTTGATGATGTCATATTCACCGACGAATGTAGTGTCCAGCTCGATCAACACGCAACAGTCTGCTTCCGCCATGTGGATCCACACACTGGAGTTGCAGCTGACCGCAAGCTGAAGCCTCGTCCCAAGCACCCGACCAAAGTACATGTTTGGGCGGGGATATCCAAACGTGGCGCCACCGAACTGATGATCTTCGATGGAATCATGGACCAGGGGTTTTACCAATCTCTCCTTCAAGACGGCTTGGTCCCATTCATCGCTTCGAAGTATCCCGAGGGCCACCGTTTTATGCAGGACAATGATCCAAAAGTAAGTTAAAAGGACGTTAGTAAACATGCAATATATGCCAAGTATAGTTATATACAATATCTATAATTCTTCATAAGAATCTTAATATCTGAATTCCGAAATCATCTGAACGTAAATTCTGATTTTTTTAATAAACACAATTTGTTTTATTCGTCGTCATGAAATCATAAAATCATGAAATCATAAAACTCAATACATGTACAGTACTGCAATCTTACTTTTTAAAAAGTTATGTTTAAATACAGCTGTATCTCATAATGTTTTACAATGTACTTGTATACAGGTAAAGCACGATACATGTACTTATTATTTTTCTTTGTATCTATTACTATTTATTTCAGCATACGAGCAGACAGACTAAGGCCTTCATGGAAGCCAACGGCATCAATTGGTGGCCAACCCCTCCCGAGTCCCCTGACCTGAATCCCATAGAACACGTATGGCATGAGATGAAACACTTCCTACGGAAGGTGAGTTAGTAAGAAAAAAATCTGGTATCTTTGGCCTCCACATAATTATGTACATGAAACTCTCTCGCCTCTTCACACAGAGAAATTATAAGTCGTTCCTTTGTCTTGTTACTTGTACGTAAATCAATCTAGGTGTAAACAGAAACGTGATAAGACAATACTGGTAAAACACTTCCTATAAGAATGGTTAGTAAGAAAAAAGTCTGGTGCCTTTGACCCCCACATATCTCGCCTCTGCACATAGAGAAATTTTAAGTCTCTCCTTTTCTTACGTTACGTGTATGTAAATAAGTCTAGGTGTAAATAGAAATGTGATATGACAATACTGTTGATACAATATAGATGTTACATCCTTCTGTACACGTTTGTATTATTTGGACGTCCAAATCAAACTATATACACAACTTAAATGCATTGCATTTTGATATCATATTATTCTAGCGATCACAGCTGCCTTTTTTCTTTTCCTTTTTTTTTTTTTCGTTCCTTTTGCTTACATTTAAATCAACTTTCATTTGTTTTACTCTTCTTCTGCAGACACACAAACCGAAGACGAAGGACGAGTTGATCGCCGGGCTGAGGCAGTTTTGGAGGGAGCGGATGACACCAGAGAAGTGCAGGAAGTACATCGGGAATCTAGCCAAGGCCATACCGAAGGTGATAGAGTGCGAGGGAAGGGCGACCGGCTACTAGCACGGCATGGGCGATCGGCGAGGGAAGGGCGACCGGCTATTGGCAAGGCGTGGGCGGTCGGAAATACGTGTTTTCCTTCATTCTGTATTATATTGATTGTGTATTTATGTACGTATTCATATGTCAAATCCTTGAATTATGTACTATTCCTTCGACACACATCAAAACCTACAAAGTACGACGTTAATGTATTTTGTACCTATTCTATTAAAATTCAGTTTCATTTGAATTTAAACCGTTCCTGTAATGACTGTTTCATTATTCGACTGATGACTGAGTTAGTACACATTTGACTGCAATGTTTTGAAGTGGATGCATGTAAAACCCAACCTGAAGTGTGTGGATATATATGTGTGTGTGTGCGTGTGTGTTTGTGTGTGTGTCAAAAATTACACAACCAAATACCCCATGGGAAACATTACACATATATTACAAGTACAGTTGAATTTCCGAAAAGCTGGGTATGAAGCAGTGGCAATAATAACCTAAGATCGTATAGAGCAAATAAATACAAGCCCACCCTAAACATATGGGCAATAAAAACTGAATTATGTAGGTTCTGAGAGATTATGCATGTTTGATATGAGAAGTGCCACGAAATACGATTTGAATATCATATTCATATTATGATATTCAAAATTGTATTTCGTGGCACTTCTCATATCAAACATGCATTATCTCTCAGAACCTACATAATTCTAAAATAAAAATACAATGTATAAAAGAAAACTACATGTACTCCATTAGAGGCAATGTCGTCGTCTGTCTTTCAACAGGAATACACGAAAATGAAGTTGATTCCAAAATATAGACTTTTAATTGCAAATAAAGAAATTATATATATATATATATATATATATATATATATATATAGTCATTTTAGCTTTTTATCACATACAGTGTACATCCAACAAGAAACTGCCATATTGTAAACGCGATTAAAGATTGTAATTTAGGGCAACGTACAGCAAGAAACCTTCAATTCGCAATCACAGTGTTAGATTGAAAAAAAAAAATATTCCACTGCACTAATCCATGTCACAGCTAGATAGAAAAATGGATAATCGTTGAATTTTCATTAGAAACAATTGTTTCCATCTCACTGATAGATATACAAATAAAATTCACTCACCCTCCCTCCCCCCTCCCCCCATCCCACGATACGCAATCGGGACTAGAGAGGAAAGACAATCTCAGATATCAAGGAATATTCCTTTTATAGTAACCGCTACGGCTCTAACATTAACAAGCATCGGATTTTCTCTCGTGAAAGAAATTTAATTTCCATTAATAATTGAAATGTTTTAATGGTACAGTATACGTGGTGAGTCTCGTATAAGGTCTCGTAAGGAGTAGCTCGTTGGGATGGCAAAACGGCCGTTGGATATGATAAATATTTCTAGTATTTATCATTGATATGCAACCGGGTAGTTCTAGGCCTACAAAGTGAAGACGAACGATGAAGGCACGTTACCGTAAAACTAACGTTACACGGAAACAAACGAGTGGGTGCAATACAAACTACGATGTCCTCTCATACTCGTATACATAACATGTGTACATACACAGTGTAGAATATAATCTAGATTCTACATGTTGTAGTAGAATCTACATCGCATCGTTCCATTAAAAAAAAAAAAAAAAGTCACGAAACACTCGAACAAGAACGGCAAATTGTTGCAAACATAGCAATCTCTTACCAAAAAACAAACAAAACACTCTCAAAAGTACGATTGTACTATGAAAATAAGCTGCACGTGTGTTAACGTGTCATCAGAGTGAGTTCATGATTTCAGCACGCACGGCAGCTCTATTTACGTTTTGCGCTGCGATCGATGTACTTGTACACTGTACCATGTGATATGCCACATTTCATGACTACGGTGGTGTCATATCGACGATAAGAATTTGGTGCTGTGCATGCAGTAGCAGCATGCAGGAGCCACGCTCGCAATGTCGATGTGATAAAATACGATCTAAGGGAGTCTTTGCACACATCCGCTATATGCGCGCTATCCATGCACGAACGTCGTCTGCTTACGAAACTTACTCTCTGATTCGATCAGCGCGCACATTGTGCACACGCATGCAGCGCGCCCGAAACGTGTAATAGAAAAAAACACGTTTCCCTCGCTCCCAGCACGCCGGACATCGGCACTGAATCGTGAAGTTCTGAACGCTACACGTTTCCCTCCGCGGGCGGGCCAGTGCGAGCGAATCGTGTTTCGTTCACTTTGACTCGATTCGCTCACGCGAAACGCCTGAGCGAACCCGAAACGTGTAAACGTGTCAGACGAAATGGTGAGCGGTACTGTATGATAGCACTACATGGGAGCTTTGAAACTTCTATACAGAATTTCAATTGTGACCTTTGACCTTGACCTTTGACCTATATTGTACATTTTGCTTCAAAATGCTACTCCTTCGCCATTTCTAACCCGATTTTGATTCTGTTTGCTTTATATGATGGCACTAGGTGAGGGCTTCAAAACTTCTACACAGAATTTTGACCTTTGACTTCTTTGACCTTTGACCTTGATTTTTGACCTATATTGTACATTTTGCTACAAAATGCTACTCCTTCGCCATTTGTAACCCGATTTCAATTCCGTTTGCTTTAAATGATGGCACTAGGTGAGGGCTTCAAAACTTCTACACAGAATTTTTACCTTTGACTTCTTTGACCTTTGACCTTGATTTTTGACCTATATTGTACATTTTGCTACAAAATGCTACTCCTTCGCCATTTGTAACCCGATTTCAATTCCGTTTGCTTTAAATGATGGCACTAGGTGAGGGCTTCAAAACTTCTACACAGAATTTTGACCTTTGACTTCTTTGACCTTTGACCTTGATTTTTGACCTATATTGTACATTGCCTACAAAATGCTACTCCTTCACCATTTCTAACCCGATTTTGATTCCGTTTGCTTTATGTGATGGCACTAGGTGAGGGCTTCAAAACTTCTACACAGAATTGTGACTTTTGACTTCTTTGACCTTTGACCTTGATTTTTGACCTATATTGTACATTTTGCTACAAAATGCTACTCCTTTGCCATTTGTAACCCGATTTCAATTCCGTTTGCTTTATGTGATGGCACTAGGTGAGGGCTTCAAAACTTCTACACAGAATTTTGACCTTTGACTTCTTTGACCTTTGACCTTGATTTTTTTACCTATATTGTACATTGGCTACAAAATGCTACTCCTTCGCCATTTCTAACCCGATTTCGATTCCGTTTGCTTTATGTGATGGCACTAGGTGAGGGCTTCAAAACTTCTACATAGAATTTTGACCTTTGACTTCTTTGACCTTTGACCTTCATCTTTTTACCTATATTGTACATTTTGCTACTAAATGCTACTTCCGGCGGGGACATATATTACGCACCGCGTAATTTCTACTTTTCCTTGTTTTTTTTTATTCACCTGCTGAGATACAGTAACAGACACAGAGACACCCATGCGGACAGACAAACAGAGAGACAGAAAAAAAAAGAAGAGTAACCCCAAATGAACCAAATGGTTAAAAAGACCTAAACAACTTCCATTATTGTTTGTTTGTTGTTGGAGTGTATGGCTTTAAATCTACAGATCCTTTCAAATCCTATGTGTGGACCTTCCACTTTCAAAACTTCTCTAACCTTTCAAGTCCTTCAAGCCTGTTTTACTAACCAATTTGATCCCATACCCTTTAAAACCATCAATTCGTAGAGTTGTTTCTTACCAGCAGAATCTCTTTCTTCCGTATACCTTTCTGTTTACTGCTATTCCATTGTTTAGTTCTCTGTAAGCCACTTGGGGTCATTTAAAAATTTGTAAGCTAGTGTAATGTAAAGATCAGCGAAGGCATGCAGATACAGTTAGCATAGTAAATATTATTAAAGCATTGAGCGGATTCATGCAATGTGTTCTGATATCAGTCGGATGATATTGGTAACTGAAACCCCCCAGCAACAAATGCCAGTAGGCCTACTGTAGACTCATTGTGAGTGCATCTAAATGCAACTTTGTTGTTTTGTTTTGTTTTTTCTGGTTGATAGAGAGATAGGTCCAAGCACCGGTCCAGTCATAAGGACTGGGAGGGCTCGGACCGCAGGAAGAAGAGCCGAGAGCCGAGCTCCATGGTTGTGAAAGGAGGCGGACGAACACCAGACAGTAACCATGGTGAGCAAAAAAAAAAAAAAAAAAAAGTTTTAACACAGTCATCTCTCTCTTCCACCAATCAACTGATGTCTACTTCCCTGGTAGAAGCCTGATGTGTTTTACTTGGTTATCAGTTGTGTTTGTCCAAATATTCCTCAAGTGATGAATGTGCAGGAAAGTCAACCAAAGCCAGATAAATAAGGCAGATTAAACAACAGCAACAACAAATAATGCAGAGGATGTGCACCTATAGTTGGATTTTTTGTTGCTGCTTGCCATACATGAGATTGCATGTGTTTTCTTAAACATGATTGAGCAAGTGAAAGAGAAGGAACAAGGCTGGGACTTGAACCTGTCACTTCCTGCTTACCAGACAGGGCCCCATGAACTGATCTCAAACCACTCCATGACAGTAGTTATCTTGAGACGGGGATCCTTAACTTCGAGGATAAGCTCATAGATAAGTATGGACTGCCGAGTGTCGCATGGTCTCTTTTGTCACAAAATTTCATTTCCTGACAAAAGAGACCACGCGACACTTGGCCAAATGTTGAGTTTTGACAAGGGTATTAGGACAATACACAGTATAGTGCATAAGTAGCAAATGGCCTTCTGGAGTAAGTGACCACTATGGACAGTTGGCCACTACAACGAGGCATGCACAGTGCATACCATGATTGTCTGAAATGCTGTTGCGTTCCCATTTCAGATGATGATCAGCTTAGTGATGAGTACGGCCTTGAACTAAAACGCAGAGAACTTCAGCGAGAGCTGGCTCGCATGGACCAGATCGACCAGGGGCAGGTAGGGAGCTCAGTCTCTGGCACCCTTATCTCTTCTTCTGCACACAAAGCAGCTTCTAAACATCTGGGCCCAATTTCACAAAAGATAGTTTTTATTCTTGGTGAAATTTAGTCCTTTGTACTGAAACAGACAGATACAAAGTAGGCATTTCTTGCCCATGCACATGCTTTGATTTGTTATTAGACCTCTTTTTGTGTACATTTTAAATGCATGAACGGGAAGGAAATTTGCATTATCCATGGACTATTGTACATGTAAACTACCAATGTGGATTCCGACCCTTTTTTCCCACAAAGTTTTATGGAACCGTTACCACATATATACCACAGCATGATTATCTCTGCAGAAGGAATTCCTATTTCTCATTGATTCAGGTGCATACTGATGCATTTTTTCTACTAGTTCAACCTGTCTGTCGGACTAGTAAGCACCAAGCTTTTCCATTTTTTACTGGTAAATTCATGAAAAAGTTACTGGTCCGACAGTGATTTTTACTGGTCAAATACCATCGTACCAGTGCCAGTGTGCAGCATTGGTAAATTACAACAAGATGATAATACTTGAATAATTATGATTTGGATTTCCCACAAAGTATGTTAATTTCTGTGGTCAAATTAAGGAAATAGGAAGACAGTGATATATTACATTCCCTTTTCATTTCTGAAGACTGGCGAAGACAGTGGCACAGACTACCCCAGGCAGCTCTCCTCCCGTTCCCCATCACCCGTCAAGAAGAAGCCGCAGCACGCAGGCAAGAAGACCAAGAAGCGCGACCAGTCGATGAGCAAGACGAGATCCCGATCGCCCCCCTTGCACCTAGTGTCCCCCGTCCCGGAAAAGCGAGGCAAGAAGAAGAAGGCAGCTGAAATCTCCCCAGCGTGAGTGTCGGCTTTTATACAAATATTAATTTCTTCAAGGGACATAGCTAAAACTATTTGGCCAGATGTGATTTTCTCAACTGTGCCTATGAAGTCAAGGGGAATGGTTGCACTGTTAAGAAATCAAAGGGGCAGATAGTTTTAAAGGGATGATACAGTATTGGTGGAGATGAAAATTGGGCTCTAACTTTCTTGCGAGATACCAAGAAAACACTTATGAAATAGTACAGAGCATACAATTTTAAGAAGAATTCAAAGTTTATTTGATAAAAATTGGGTTTGGAATAGCTGAAACATCCAAAAACAAAGTAAAACAAAAGATCGTGATAAAGTGTGGGTCCCACACTTTATTAGGATCGCTCTATTTTGGATATCTTGGCCATTTCAAAACCAATTTTCATCAAATAAACACTGAATCCCTCTTGGAATTACATGCTCTTTCATATTTCAGAAGAGGTTTCTCACTATCTCACCAAAAAATTATAAAAACCTGAAGTTAAGTCTCAACCAAAACTATACCATCCCTTTAATGTGCCGCTAAAACCTCCTATATAGATGATAATTTACGATATTTAATGGTACTGTTTACCATTGGGACCAGTGATTTAAAAAATGTTGGGGATATCACATTTGATGCATGTGTGTAGGTCAGTTGTATCACAAAACTACCTACAATGTAACAATTTTGCAATAAACCCTAAAATATAAGGAGATATCACTATTTTTCTCAATAAACCATGACCGTAGATGATTTAGTCTAGAAACATTTCTATTATAACTATTGTTCACATTTTGTATTAACATTACTGAACATTTACTGTACTGATTAAATTTTTGGATTGGTTGTTTCTATCCCTAACTCACATTTCAGAAATATTTGAAGCACTAAATCTGAGTTTCTGTTTCATATGCAAATGGTAAATAATGCCCTTAAGATAGTTATGCTTAGTTAAAGGTATTAGCCCACATTTGTAAACCTGCAGCAATTGGTCTCATAGTTAGCATGGAGTTTGGGTATGATTGCAGTAATACCTGTGCAAAATTTCGTTCCCATTACAACGTTGTAGTCCATTACTTTCATAAAAATAAATGAAAATGCACCGTAATCCGTATGCATGCGTATAACGCTCGCTAGCTCCGGTCCACGTACGTGTTACATGTATAATGTACGTAGCTATAGCCCGCGCTCGTAATTCGATTTTGGGTCGGGTTGACCCGGTTTGAAAATTGATTTTAAAACAATGATTTTCTCTCTTTTATTGAATGGTATAGACAAAGAGCGACAGGTGAGGTATGTTACTGTTATAACTTGTACTTGAAGTCATATTGGACCTGTTTTATGCAGTTTTGATTTTCGTGGGTTTGCAAATGTGGGCTAGTACCTTTAAGGCATTTACTCAAGTAAAACCATGAGCAGGATACACAAAGGCATCCTACTTACTGCAGATTCTGAATCATGCTTTAGGAATACTAGTGCATTGCTTCCCGAGTTCATCGGGTTTTGTTTTTCAGGTTAAAGACTTTTATTATCACAAGCTAAGGGGCGAGTCTTTCAACAAATTTTAGATGCCAAAATAACTCATTGTAAGACTCATTTCATGGGGGGGGGGGGGGGATAGATAGTGATAGGGCGCAGTCCAAAATGTGAAAATGAAACCCATCTCCAGCCTCAAATGTCAGGATCATCATTAACCCGTTGACGGCGAGTCCCGAGTACACTTGGGCAGGTGTCTATTGACCGATTCTGTGACGCGCTATGTGTATTTTTGGCATGGGCAGCGCCATTACTGCGGTGTCTCAGCCGACCCCCCCTTCTCTCTCCCCACCCCTCTCACGCGCACGGAATGAAAAACTGATGCATGGTTGCTTTAGCCAATGGGCGTCTCGTACTGAGTGCGCGAATGCTTGCTTAGTGCGCGAACCTTTGTTACAAGTGCGCGATAAACATGTTGCCCGTGGGGTGGGGGAGAGCAGGGGGGTCGGCTGAGACACCGCAATTTGAGCTCATGGCTGCGCCCCAGTGCCATAAAATGTCTGCTGCCCTCAACGAACCCGAATCGGTCAATAGGAAATGCTTGTTGTAGCTAAATCAGCCTGTCCTCAATGGGTGAAACTGTGTGCTAAGAAATGTATTACCAAGTGTATTTCCTCATTACATCAATCTGAACAACTGTAATGGTGTAGGCACTTAAGTAAGTCTTTCTTGTGATAGGCAGTGCCATCCCCATTCCGTTCTCCTCTTGTGCAGGAAAAAGGAGAGTCATCCACCCCCAAAGCGCAAAAGAAAGGCCAGTCCCTCTCCTGCTAGACCAAGCCCGTGCACCCCTAGCCCATCACCGCCAACGAGAAAGCTGAAGGCAAAAGATCTGCGGAAGAAGAAGGGTGTTATCCCCGTCAAGCCACAGAAGAAAAGGTAGAGTAAATAAATGCTGACCGACAGAATTTTCCTCTGATCACTTTATCATTTGTGATGAATCATTTAGCCTTTTTGATGTTACTGTTGCGACACAACTTTTATTTATCAAATCTTGTGAATTTTGTCTGAGGATTATTGTCATGAAATGTTATTAATAAACACCCATGAGTAAGTGGAAAAATATAAGAAAAATTACATCTTGACAAAGCTGTGCAGTGTAGATGCTCCAAAATAGCTGAATATGCTGCAATCATAGAATATTTCATGGTGTGTATTTTGCAAATTTTGCTCTCCACGATATTGTTGCAAAAATCCTAATCTGCAAATAGTTTTGGAGTTATGTACAGAGAAAACTTGCATCTGTGAAGATATAAACAAGCACAGTTCACTGAGAGTGGCCCAGTAAAATCCAGCCCTTGCAAAAGTATCCTATTAAGCAGTATTTGTTTTCAAAATGGCATTCCTCAGATAAAACAGCATGAACACAAGACCTCTCAGATCAGTCTGAACGTGGTGTATTTTAGTTTGTGACAAGTAAATGAGACATTTAAAGATAATATAAAGTTTTGGGACCTCAAAAGTTTCCCTGAATTTCCTTGTCCTAGTTTGTGTTTCAGGTTAAAGTACCTTTCATATAACTAACACTGTGAGACTTACTCGCCCCAAAGTGCTCTCATGTCTTAGTAAACATGCAATAATGGTTTCGTACCAGAGCCGCCGCTGTACGGCGGCGAGGTAGTACACGTATTGTACAAATCCATTATTGCATGACAACTGCGACCAGCAGCGTGCAGCCCCATACGCATAGCTAACTGTGACCAGCAGCCCCATACGCATAGCTAAATGGGGCTTCGCATTGTAGCATTCAGCATCATGACAGATTTAGTATCGCGGGTAAATATCAACTTAAATATCCAAAAATTTCTTCAATTTGAAGACTTACCAGTTAAGTTGAAGTATTGAAAACAGGCTTCGGGCAATGTTTGGTTTTGCCAATAGTCCCTTTCTTTTCGAATTGATGACTGAATGTGACTCGGTTGAGAGGACCTTGGGAGAGCTACACTGAATTGACGGCCAGCGCATGCGCACACAAACATCTTATCCGTTCATGGATATGAAATTTGTGCGCATGTGATGTGTGCCAATGTGCTTGCCGTAGTATTCAGTGTATGTAGCTTACCCAAGGTCCTCTTGACCGAGTCAAATTCAGTCATCAATGCGAACCAAACGTTGCCTGAAGCCTGTTTTCAATACTTCAACTTAATTGGTAAGTCTTCAAATTGAAGAAATTTTTTGGATTTTAAGTTGATATGTACCTGCGATACTATATCTTTCATGATCCTGAATACTACAATGCGAAGCCCCATTACGCTATGCGTATGGGTCTGCTGGTCGCAGTTAATTGCATGATTACTAAGACATGAGAGCACTTTGGGGCGAATAAGTCTCACAGTGTTAGTTATATGAAAGGAACTTTAACCTAAAACACAAACTAAGACAAGGAAATTCAGGGAAACTTTTGAGGTACCAAAACTTTATATTGTCTTTAATAGATGTTCATCAGTAAGTCAGGAGTATCAAGCATCAAACGTTATATGTTTTGTTGCTTTGGATTGAAATTGAAATTGAATTGAAAACAGAAGGAAGAGTTAGGGATGAACAGTTTTCTGTGTCTTATTTCACCACATCAGGGTTTCCTCGAGCGAGAGCAGTAGCAGTAGCAGCAACAGCGACAGCGACAGCAGCAGCGGTTCCAGCGGGAGCAGCAGTTCCAGCGAGTCTGAAGAGGAGACCATCAAGAAGAAGAAGTTACCCGCGAGTGTGTCCAAGAAGAAACCAATGCCTTCCGGCCACCACCGACAATCCCACCCCCCTGCTAAGGACAGTCGCATCCGTTCCCCTCCGGTTAAATCTAAGCAAAAGCCCTTGTCTCCCAAAACACTTCGGCGCTACTCCCCGTCCACGCCCACTCGCTCCGACTCCTCGGATCGATCCCCCACCCCAAAACGAGCCCTCTCGCCACGAATGCGCCAAACCCGGCAGGAGGCGCCGCCCCGGCGCAGGTCCCCGACACCGCAGAAGCGAATGCGCTCAAAGAGCAAGCAGCCATCTCACTACCCCCCTTCTCCATCTCCGAGTGGGAGAAAGGAGAAGCTCCCTCCCCGCCGAGACCCTACTCCGGATCGTGGCAGTTACTCCTCTCGCCAGCAGCCCCACCCTCCCAAGGATGCCCAGTATTACCCCAAGCAGGGACGATCCCCGTCAGCCACCGGTTCCCGGAAGTCCTTTTCACCGGGGAGGCGTAAGAGGGATTCCCTGTCCCCCAGGAGAGGGGAACCCTTGAGGGGTAAGGAGCCACCCCCTCCACCCAGGTCCTCCAGTGGTGACTACCGGGATAGGGAGAGAGACCGAGACAGAGGTGATAAATATGGAGGTATGTACCAATACCTTCAGGGCGCTTAATGGGTGCAGGATGTTTGCCAAACCAGTACTGCATCCAGAAGAAACAACCCTAAACTTTTAAAGCTGTTAACTCGTACAGTTTGCTGCAACCATTAATGTAGGGAGTGTACAAATTAATGATGAACTTAACATGTCATGATAATGACATATATTATGAATTGAAATACCTCGTACTGAGAAAGTCATATGCTTATTATTTTACATAAAGATTTGAAAATGCACTGTAGTGGCACCTTGAAGAAATAATTCCAACAATGATGATGGCCTACTTATTGTATGTAGACATTCATATTACACAACTCCAAAGCGGACAATAGATTATATGAGACACAATTACTCAGACCTTTTTGACAGTGCTGTGAAGTAGGCATTGTCCTGATGCGCTACATAGCAGATTTTGACCGACAAGCATTTTGTTATAGTATATTCATTTAATCATTGTGATGTGCATCCTTCTGTTGACAGGCAAATCTCTTGGAGGTGGGCCGAGCCAGGGAAGCGGCAGTCGGGACACGTCCACCCCCCGTCAGTCCGGACGGGCCCCACAGGCTGGATACGAGTACGACCGGCGAGAGCCAAGGGGGGAATCCTACTCCGGGGGAAGGGGTGGAGATCGACCGGGATGGCCTGCGGCAGGGCGGGGTGATGGTGGTCGGGATGGTGGACGTGACGGCGGGCGAGAGATCGGAAGAGACGGAGGACGCGACGGAGGGAGAGACGGAGGAAGGGATGCAAGGAGGGATGGAGGGAGGGACGGAGGAAGAGACGGAGCAAGGGATGGAGGGAGGGATGGAGGGAGAGATGGAGTTAGGGATGACAGAGGAAATTCCAGAGGAGGCAGCAGCTTGGACCGTGGGAGAAATGACTACCCAAGTGACCGCGATCCGCGATATGGAGCATATCCTCCCCAGGGTAAGACCTGGTTCAGACTCTTCAGCAGTTCTCAAATGTTTCTAGACTGTCCTAGGAATGTATCTGGTCACCTGACAAAGAAGAGATCTTTCGCCTTGGAAACAAAATCGATTTAGGTGAAAGAAGATGAAACTAATGAAACCCTGCTCTTAGGGATCAAGTTGCTGTCAAATGCATGGTAGTGATATAAAGAAATAGTAATAATAATAATGTAAATTTACAATTTTTTTTTTTTGTTATCAATTTCCCTTTTACTTACCTCACCTTATAGGGGGTCAGCAGTGGGATTCCCGTGGGGAACCACGGGGTGGTCGAGGAGGGGAACCCAGGCCTCCTGAGAAAATGGAGCGGGAATCCCGACGTGACGAGTGGGAGCGGCAGCGGGGCTCGGTGGGACCATCCCGGGGGCGCTATGAGCAACCCCCTCCTGCCAGAGGTCAAATGGACCGTGGTTTGGATCCACCGTATGGGTGAGTTTTATTTTTTATTTTTATCTGTGAGTATTTCTGTCTGTCTGTTGCTGAAACTGTATAGAAATTGAGGGGACTTCAGTCTTATATCAATGTTTTAACACAGTATTAAAGAGCTGCAGCTGTTGAACAAGTGTGCAAATACAGAATGAAGTTGTATGATTGGGGTTCGTCATATACCAGGTAATGACGTGATGAACATGATCATGTGATAGCGGAGCATTTGTTATGAAAGCCCATGGGCAGAACAATTGGCGAATGATACTGAACATCAGAACAACAGTTTTATTGTAGTTGATACAATCGATTACTGTACCATTTATTCTATGTAGTGATAAAATGTAGCAGCTGATGATATATTAGGTGAATTGAAATGTAATTTACAGATGCAGCGCTAAGTTGAAGAGCATAATAGAATTGGACTTGAACCGAGAGTATCTACTGCAAAGCTAAGCAGTGCATACTGTGGTGTGACGATGGTGCAAAAAATGGCTACTTAGTGCTACAGAAAGTTATGCATTCTCATAGTACTTTGTGAAATCATGTATTACAATAAATAATGAGTTTTTACTGTTGAGAACATGCAGTATGTCCTAATCTCAGGGTTGAATTTGCCTCTCCAGATAGGCTACAAATCCATCAAACTTTGTCCTGGGGCTTGGATAACTTCCAAAATTGTATTTCAAACCCTCAAGATAGATTAGTCTGAGCACTCAATTCTCTGCGATGTGAATTTATGTGCTATTTTGTAAAATTGTTGAAACTTTTGTAAATTTTGAAAAATGGTATCTGAAATACAATTTGCAATACATTTTTCCTTGACTGTGAATGTACTTTGGCAGCTATGTACTGTATTAGTGTAAGTGATGGAACTGTGATTTTCTCAACTTGCATTTAACAGAAAACGCTCAGCTGACGAGATCAGGTCCAGGTCTCCTCCAGGGAAGAGACGCCAACTGACACCTTACCAGCAGGATCTTGCTAAAGGCACCTGGCAAGGATCCCAAGGAGATACTCGATACCAACCGGAGTACCAACGAGGTCCTAGTCCGAGGGACCGCAGTGAAGGCAGAGACTTTGATAGGGCCAAATGGCCAGAAAGGGATCGCAGACCAGATGAGAGGAAAGACTTTGATCGCCGAGATTATCCCCCGAGGGACAGCCACCTGGACTTTCCGCGAGATGAAAGAAGGGACTTTCCCCGTGATGAAAGGAGGGACTTCCCACGAGACGACAGGAGGGATTTCCCACGCGACGATCGACGTGACTTTCCCCGGGAAGACCGGAGGGATTTTCCTCGAGACGACAGGGGTAACTTCCCTCGGGATGAACGCAGGGAACTCCCTCGAGAGGACAGGAGGGACTTTCCTCCCCGCGACGACCGTAGAGACTTTCCTCCCCGTGACGACCGACGTGACTTTCCCCGAGATGACAGAAGGGACTTCCCGAGAGACGAAAGGAGGGATTTTCCCAGGGATGACAGACGGGAGATGCTTAGAGAAGAAGAGCGAAGACCAAGGGAGGGATCGACTGATAGTCGAGGACTCGGGGACCCACATAGACACCGTGATGAAGCAAGCTATGGAGATCGTAGAAGGGATGGTGGTGGGCGAGGAGGCGATCCCAGAGGTCTTGACTTTAGAGGGGCTCCTGACCAGAGGTTTAGTGATGGGAGAGGTGGTAGAAGAGATGAACCAGAACCTAGTAGAAGAAGTTTTGATGACAGAGGTGAGAGAAAGTACCCCGATGAAAGAGGAGGTGGAAGAGAGTCTGCCGCAGGGGGAGGAGGAGGAGGAGGGGGAGGAGGGGGAGGAGGAGGAAGAGGGAGCAGTCAATATAAGTATGGCAGGAAACGAGGGAGGGATAGTGATCCTCCAAGAACCCCAGAAAAAAGTGGAGCAAAGAGAGTGGCGGAAGAGACCAGAGCTTCTTCAAAGCCCAGAACAGAGGAGAGTGACCACCGGAAACGATCAGAACGTTACGGAGAAAACTACAGCGATTTGTCTGAGGGTGGGAGTGATGACATCCACAAAGGTTCTCCTGCGGTGCGTGATCGAGATCGTCAGGGATCAAGAAGGGAGCCCTCTGAACCGAAGGCTCGCATGCAACGGGATTCCTCGAGGGAGTCCAGCAGGGAAGGGAAAAATCAAGAGGAACGCTCTAAGGAGCATCCTGAGACACGTCAAGAACGGACCAGGAGCAAAGAACCAGAGGCTGCCCAGAAGGATAGTCTCAGCAGCAGAGGGAACAGCATGGATAGGACCGACCATGGCTCGGGTCACAGGTCGCGGCGCAGCGTGAGTCGTGGAAGCACCGGGAGCCGTAGCAGCTCCATCGTCAGTGGCAGAGAAAAGCAGGAGGAGAGCCTTCCAGAGTCCATCCGTGGCCAGGAGCAGAGGAACCAAGGGTCTTCCAGGGAAAGCGCATCAAAGACAAAGGGTGATCAGATGACGGATGTTCCGAAAGAAAGTGCGACAGTCCAGGATGATGGTGACAAGAAGGAGGAGAAGATGGAGAAGATGGACACGCAGCCGCCATTAGAGTCCAAACCTCCAGAACAGCCCACTGCAGAAGAAGAATCCATTGCGACACAGCAGGATGCAGACATGGAGAAAATGCCCCAAGAGACGGTCCCTCCAGAAGAGTCCCAGAACCTCTCCAGTCTGCATGACGAGTATGAGGACGTCAGCGAGGAGGAGTTTGATGACCCATCTGACCGATCGAGGAGAGGCTCGGAGAGAGGAAAGAATGGCGACCAGTATGAATCCAAAGGTAGCTTGTCAGCATTCTTTCTAACCTCGCCTTTTCAGCTTCTTCTACTTCTATGTACCATACACACACACACACACACACATGCATTGATAGTCCCTGTAAGAGTTATATGTAAGATCTTACCATCCATAGAATGTTGATACTAATATTTCATTCCTTTATGGTACAAAGCCCCTCTGGAAAAATGCATCATTTCAGGCCGATTGTGACACACTTCAAAATACCTTTCCCGCTGTGACATTCAAATATGGCAGTACTAACTTCATTGAGTTCAGATTTTACTAAGAACTTGCCTTGTTATTTGCGACCACTTTTTGTTGCAAGTCTTGACAGATGAATATGATTATCTAAGGAGGGAAAATTTCTTTTTTTTTCTTTGGTCCCTCTCAAGCTCTTGATGATTGTCTAAGAAAAGAAAATCTCTTTTTTCTTCGATCCATTTCAAGCTCCCGACGTGCTGGACGTTGATTGGATGGTCATCGCGAGATACTGGCAGCCCCCACCGAAGGCAGAGGTCCCAGCAGAGATGTCGGTACTCAAGCGGTTCTCACCAGGCCAGGTCCTGGCGCGCATTGGCGTGTCCCGGGCTCTAGCTGGCCCCGCCCTGATGTCAGAGATTGAACAAAAGTGCAAAGAGGAGCTTAAAGAAGGTGAGATTGGCAGATCAAGTGTGTCTTTCTGGCCATGTTTAAATGCTCAAAAGCAAAGCAAAGCAAAGCAAACCAAACCATTCGGTATCTTACCGTGCCATATTTGGAGTGTTTGAGCAATCTGTACCTCGTGTAACCATTCATAGACTTGCCACAGAAATGGCTACTGTAAAAGTGGATATTTTCGCGTGACTAATTTTTCGCGCTAGGCCGGGTCAGAAGAGTTTCGCGTGTTTTTAATTCCGCGGAATCAAGACGTCACGCACAGGAACGTATGGCAAGCAAAAATATTCGTGTGTTTTTATTGTCGCGCTAGTTTCTGGTTGCGCGAAATGCGCGAAAAATTCAACACCGCAAAAATTTCCACTTTTACAGTACTTCAAGCCTCCACCCCCACCCCTTTGAGTGAAATCAAACTATTATAGATTCATAATTATGTGAACATCATTTTATTCTTACCTTTTCTCAGCCATTGCCTTTGTGTCTCTTACATGACCAATTACTTCATCTTCCTCCTTGATTTATAGTTTAGCATTAACTTTGTTATGTTACAGTTAAAGTTGGGTGTGTGAATTCTCTATTCATACAGGGCTCACTTCCAAGAATTGCTTCTTTTCCTCCCATGGTTCTACCATGTGTAAATGTGATTTCTCTTCCCATTCACCCAGATGGACCACCACTGTTCCCGCATCAGACTGGCGCCCTCAATGCCTTAGCACGGAGAAAGTGGAAGCAGCGCCAGACGTTGCTGCAAGACATCGGACCGTGCCGGCAGGCCCTCTGTGCCAGGAGGGACATGGCCATCAGAAAACAGCTCAGGAAAGCAGAGAAGGTATGCCTAGAGTAGAAAGTGACTTTGTGTTCTTGTCAACTTTTCTGAAGTTAACAGAAGTCCAGTTGGACAGAAGAATGAAAAAAAGAAAACCAACTGCTAGAATTTAAAGCTGTGTATAACTATATATATATATATATATATATATATATATATATATATATATATATATATATATATATATATGTTGATAAGGTAGTCCACGTGTTGGCAAGATAAAAAGATAAGTAACAAAGCTGCAACAAAGTTCATGCTGTATTCACCAACGGTTTATTTCTTCACACAAATTTTCGGGCGTCTCGCCGCCCTTTCTCAAGTGTTGATACTGAGAGAACAATAACAAAATTAAGCCATAACAATATATTGCAACCGTGTTGCCAAGGATGCGCGCTTTAACGCATCAATGCTAGGCATCCTAACACCCAGCGCGCATCCTGGCAACAGTGCAATGTACGTCATAATGAAATGACAATGAGTATAAAGCATACATGAAAAAACTTGGTACGACTGATACAGAAGTAATATTCCTCTGAATACGCAGCTGCGGTTTAATTAATGGTGGATTCTGAAAGAGCAGACTCCAAGCTTTAACCCCAACTTACCTGGGGGGGGGGGGGGGGGGCATAATGGCCCCCCCCCCCCTTGACGAATTCCGCGACCATTCCAGCGCTCAAAATTTTTTGACCGCGCCGCTCGCTGACTTTTTACTTTCAAGTCTCGCGCAACTTTTGAGACCAAATTTGTCGCGCCCGGGCATACCGTTCTGTAGCCACGCCCCTTCAAAAAATTTTCGTCAACCCCAAAATTGCTCAAAAATGTGATTTTGTGTACAAAGTCAATACAAATTGTGTTTTTTCAGTTAATTCATATAAAGATTCATATTTTTAATCTTAATGGCTGAAATCAATTTATTTTAGTATAATTATGCTTCAAACAATGTGTATGACAAATTCTGCTGAAAAAAACAACAAAAACAAAAGTTCAAAAAACAATGAAATACATAAAAAATTGATAAAACAATAAAAAACATTAGAAGTTAGTTTTGATACTGAATTTTTTTTTACGCACAAATGTTTGGAATGTCACTAGGATTATTTACACCAAAAATCAGCATTCCATAAGCTGTTACAAGCCAATTACAGATGAAAATGAGGTTTTTTGGCATATATTTGCATAATTAATTTTAAATAGAAAATGCATATTTTTGGATCTGAAAGGGGGGCCAGGAATTCAAGCTCGCTAAATAGCCCAGGTAAGTTAGGGTTAAAATGATATATAACTCCTTTCAAATGTACTCTCCTAACTATCTAAATATTGGGAAGAAAGCACATACTCTGGAAAGTGTGAACTGAGAAAAGAGGCTCCGAAGTACAGGGTCTATTCAGGTGCTTAATCTTTACCAAGCCATGCTAGCTACATGATGAATGGAGCAAAAAAAAACAGGATGTAAACCACTGGAGCAACAACAATGAGGGGATTATCAAATTAAGCTGAAACTGAGATTGCTTTATTAACACATTCTGTAGATGAGTAAGGCCAACTTTCAAAGCAGTAGCATCATCCTAAAGTTCTTAGAGTTGAAAGTGAAGAGTATGGCAGTGTTTTTAAGAAATGAAGAGGGGACTCTAAGGCACACCTAATCACACTATTCTACCAAAAGGTGTTCAAAGAAAAACAGCTAAAAACACACTTTCCTTTTTGTTTTATGATCCCAAATAATAGTATGATTAAGAAGAGGGCTTGCTCTTTCAGAAAATATGAAAAAGTCAAGATTGGGTTGACCCATTTCACCTATTTTCCGTCTTCACACAAATTCAGTGCACGCGACTTTTTGTTCGTTTTGCGATGCACGGTCACATATATATGATGCATCACGCGTTACCACGTTCTGTAGCGCCACCTCACGTCCACTTGAGGACAGCCGCAGAGAAATGCATGCACTGTGTGTGCGTGTACAATAGTCGCTCTCATGCCAGTGCATGTTATACGATACATGCATGGCATGCTGTGCTAGCAATAGCGTGTGCTTCAGTGCACAGCAGTGAAGTGGCTAGCGCCGCTAGCTCCAGCACCAAAATAATTTCCACTTTTTGGCAACCCAGGGTACTACATTTTTCAAAAAATAAAGAATTCAACAAAATGGCTGATTTTCATTTGGTACCCCACGATACCATTGATGTCATCATATTATCACTAGAGGGCAGATTGTTTTGACTCGATTTCACCGCAGTATTCATTCCATTCTGCACGTGTGTGCGTCCCTGCATCTGGCAAACTCTAGGTGTATCAAACAGGTTACTTACACTTTGTATTGTGTCAGTCTTGCTCAGCGATCGTGGCAGGCAGTGCACTTTTCAAACAGATTATGTAGTACAATGTACTACTTGAGTTCTGTGAGTGAGCTGAGCACATGGGAAGCAAAGACTTCCACTGTCAAGGGGGCTCGTCTACATTTCCTTGGGATCACAAAAATTTTACATCATCTGCCTTCTATAGGTAGAGTAGTATCTAAACCTCTTTCACTGTGCATAATAGATGAACGCAGAAGAAGATCATAGTCTCACACATTTCTCATTCACTCAAATTTGTAATTTTGCTAAAGCTTTTTACCTTGACATTAATTCAGACAGAATTCAAACAGAATAGATGTATGTCCTTTCTGTCAAGCTGTTCTTGTGTTCTACCATTTTTGGAATGTAAGATTGAAAGACATTTTTAGTAAGAACTAGAAAGCCTCACGCACATTTTCTTCATGAAATTGAGAACTTTTTACAATTGGGGGAAAGGCGTATGCCAGTTCTTTAGTGTCTGTGAGTGTGATGATGTGTGTGTGATTATTTGTGATGTAAGCGTGTGTCCAAATATTCATGGATTGATTGTGCCAAAATGATCCTGTTCTAATTAAAAGAAAAGCCTCGGTAATAGGAGAGTATTGTAACACATTCCCCCCCCCCCAAAAAAAAAAAAATAAAACAAAACAAAGCAGAATAAGGAGGAAAAAATAGGGTAAGGAAGGTTTGTAATCCTTTGTCATACTCTCTGTCTTCCAAGATCCATCGGAGCCGGTGTTCTCCAACGCCGTTGACGTGGATGCGGATCTCTACCGCCTCAGCATCCAGCTCCTGAAGAACAAGCCAGAGGCGGAGGTCAAGCCTCAACCTCCCATCCCTGTCTCCTAGGATTCCAGGGACTCTGTGACTGATGATGCTTCACATCGCCCCTCCCTCCACCAGTCTCCACCCTCAAAGGATATTAAAGGGGAACTCCAGATGACTTCCAGACTTTTGCCTTTGAACATCTATACATTGGTTATACTGGGTACAGAGTTTCAGAATTTGAAGTGATTGGAGTAAGTAATAAGAATAATTTCAAATTTCATAACAAATCACTGTGAACAAGGATGATGACATAGCAGCTTCACCATAGGCATGCAGAATTGGGTCTTCATGGAAGCAGAACAAAAGAAGAAAGCATGCATGAATTCTACACAGGTGAAGTTGTGAAGCAAATGGTATTGTAATAGAATTACATACCTACATTACTTGAATATGCGAATCTCCTATGTCATCCTTGTTCAGTGTAATTTGCTTTAGGTTTTCAGAGTACATGTATTGGCTTGTTTGCTCAAGGAACACAATAAATTCCACAAATCTATACATGGCACTATTGATTTACGGACTACATGATGTGAAATTGTGAAAATCGTCTGGAATTTCCCTTTAACAACCCCCAAAAGGGGCATCACTATCACCTTCCATAACACTAGATTCTGTGTTCAGAGAGCCTTGCTTTCCAAAATTGCATACGGTTTTCGTCTCACTCGAGGTCGTGCCTTCGCATGAGACGGCTACTCTTCCTGCAGGCACATCGATGCTCTGGATTCTTTCGGTCGCACTTGACTGACCACTCCAAATCCTCACGCTGGTGCACCATTTCCTCATCTCTCTTTCATGCGGTCCAACTAAGCAGTGATTAGCCTCGCTTCGCCTGGAGAAAAACTTTGTGGAATTCTGAGCTGATGCTCCCTCCGCAGCATGAGACGCTGCAAGTTTTGGTGCATCTGACTGTGATGGAGATGCCACTGACTTTGCGAAATAAAAATGCCTGTAGTTCAGATATACTGCACGAGCTGAAATTTTCATGTTATATTTTCTTGAGTATGCTTCAAGGTACTTGTCGAACATTTTTGCATGTTGTTAATTTCCAAGTTGCAATGGTCTGGTAATTGTTACTTTACCTATCATGAAATAAATAAGAATGAGTTGTAGCAAGTGACAATACTCATACCTGAATGTTTTTACTTAAGGATTTCCTGAGCTAGTACAGTGTAGTATGATCTGCATTGGAAGTACTGTACTAGTGTGCTAGACCTTCAGTTTATTAGAACCTAGTTACATCTGATCCAGCGCTGGCATGCCTTGATTTTTCATGTGTCGTTTTCATGTGTTTTTATATCGATACCATGATATTTTGCTTTTGAAAGGTAATTTGCAAAATTTGCAAATATAAACCAACTTGGAAAATTTCAGCTCGTACAGTAGATGATTGTTTTGGTGCTTTTTCGTGTGTGTGGGTTTCATCTGTGCGTTCAATGCAGCAAGTATCCCTTCTGCCAGTCCAGGTGAGGCTGATGCCGTGGCACCTTCAGTTAACTGCTTGAAATGCAGCATGTGAATGCTCAATTCTCTACACTTTGTATAAAAGAAATCTTTTCAGCAAACTGTGTCCCCAGATTCACCTCAAAATAGCTGGTATGCTCACCCTGTTGTGGTTCAAAGACGAGGTACTTAGCTTTATGTGTGCATTAAAGTAGGTATAGAGAAAGAGTACCCGGCCAAGTTTTGTGGTATAGCAATTGCTTAAAGAGCAAGCAAAGACTTCAATAACACAGTGGTCAATTTTTCAGAATTATTATTATGGTAAACATATTTTTTTGACAAGAACTAGTGAAGCTGAGTCATTTAGAGACTAACACTTCATGTCTGGCAATATGCAAGCAGCACATGAGTACTCTGTGCAAGATAGTGTTGAACACTGCTAGTTTGATTGGCTGTACTTTGTTTTTATGATTAAGTTTTTGCTTTACGTAAGAAAGGACTTCTGAACATAGGTTTATGATGTCATTGTTATGCACACAGTTAAGGGACTGAGCTCTTTGTTTGAAAAAAAGAGGCAAATTTAATCTCAGCATAATATGTTCTGCTGTTAATTGTTATGTGAGTCTACTTATATTTCTTTTTTATTTTTGTGTTCTACCATGCAAGATGTACAAAATTTGGCTTTCGCACAGTGCATGGACATGTAAACATTTTCATGTAATAAATGAAATGAGCTGTGTTGACAAACGCATACAGAATGTTGTGGTATTTGATTTTTGTGTGGCTCGCAGGTGCAGAAACATGTATGTCTGATATGAACTACACTGTATCATGCGTTCATGTTAGGGTTGCAGAATCTTCACTGGAGATACCCTTTTCTAGACTTTGGACATCAGCAAGTTGACCTTTTTATTTTTTACATTTTATTTTTTAGTTATACTGTACAGTATTGGTACAGTTTTTAAAGGACATTGTCAAGGTCACCATAATGGACATTCACGTGCAGCAATACTAGTAGAACACATCAGTGAAAGTGAGAAAAAAAATCAGACGATCCGTTTATAAATTTTTAATGTTTCTATGCAGTCACTGCTGGAAGATAAAACTACTAGAGTTTGTCATGCCTCATGCATAGAATGATATAGGAAAATCCACAAAATTTCATTTTTTTTTTTCTGAAAAAAGCACAAATTCCCATGGCTTGTTAGTGACATATGTTAAGGGTAATACGTTGTATCATTCCCCCTGCCTGCTGAAGAGGCACGCCAAGTGCTCTTCTATTAAGCGAGAAAAGTGAAAATGTGTTCTATTTTCTTCATATTTTCTTAATATCGTTCCATGCATGCGACATGGCAGGCTGTGGTAGTCTTCTCATCCAACGATGATAGCATCAAAACTTCAAATATACGTAAGTTTTTAAGGGATTTTTTGATTTTCCACAGACTTTGACTGATGTGTTCTACTGATATTGCTGCATTCTCTTAATCCACATGTATATTATGGTGAACTCGTCCTTTAAAGACCCCAAAGGCGTGCATTTACAAGTACAATATATCATAAGTCCAAGACTGACAGAAAGCCAATCAGTCTGATGTAGCCTTGTGGTCGCCTTTTGACTTGTGGGTGTGTGTGTGTGAGGTTGATAGGATTACTAAACACAGCTAAAAAAAAGAAGTCCAACTCCCAACAGTTCGTCATAACATTATTAGGCAAAATATTTTTACCAATAAAACTATTTATAGTCCTATGGCAGTGGGAAAAAATAAAGATTTCCTTGACTTCATGGCTGAATGAGAGCAAATGGGATACAAAATCTGTGCTTCCCAAAAGTCACAAAAGTTCATTCATTGCTAGTTTCTATTGAATAAAAAAAATCCACTTGTGCTTGAGAGCAATGTAAACAAAAGTCCCCAGCAGTTGAGCAACATGTTATCAACTTTAGGGCCTACATTAACAATCCATGATTAAACAAGTATGGACCTATAATACGTAAATCAGTCATGCACTTGATCTTTATGATAGGAAAACTGCAAAGATTCACGTTTGTACTGTATTTCACAGGCTATAATGATACTACAGTATTTGTATTCCAACAACTGTAGTGCCTGCAGCTTTGCCGACCTTCAAACGTGCATTCCATTATATGATAAAGCTTTGGGTGTTTGTATAAAATCCGTGCATGCCGTTGCACTTGTGTGCATAATTATGTGTGTACAGTGTGATGGTATGCCAGTGCGGGATGCTGTTCGTTATTCCGAAGTTTCGTTATTCCGAAGGTTCGTTAATCTGAAACACAAATTCCCTATACCTAGAGGTTCGTTAATCCGAAAATGAAGAAGGGTTCGTTAATCCGAACATTTGTGGCGTTATTCCGAAGGTTCTATTCCGAAGGTTCGTTAATCCGAAAATGAAAAAGGGTTCCTATTCCGAAGGCTCGTTTATCCGAAAATGAAATAGGGCTTGTTATTCCGAAGGCTCGTTAATCGGAAAATGAAATAGGGATCGTTATTTCGAAATTCGTTGATCCGACAATGAAATAGGGTCCGTAACGAACCTTCGGAATAACGAGCTTTCTTTCATTTTCGGATTAACGAACATTCGGAATAACGAACCTTATTTCATGTTCGGATTAATGAACCTTCGGAATAACAAACCTTATCACATTTTCGGATTAACGAACCTTCGGAATAACGAATTTTTGGAATAACGAACCATCGGAATAACGAACCTTCAGACCAAAGAACCCTTGGAATAACGAACCTTCGGAATAACGAACTGTAACCGCCAGTGCGTGAATACGTTTGTGAAAATTATAGAGCCGTGGACAAAGTACGAGTGTATGGACGTTTTCCTGGAATGAATGACCCTCAATACCCAAGACACGCATCGAAAGGGCTTTTATATACGAACGACTCCCGTTCTGAAGTCCTGGGAACCTGCAGTTTTCTCTTGTCATATTGAAACTTTGTTGTAGTCAAACAATAACAGGGGCGGATCCAGGAATTCCATACAGAGGGGGCGCCTTTGCAAAATTAAGGGGGGCCCACGCCCCCATTTTTTCTTTTTATTTCTTCTGTTTTGGCAAAAAAAAAAAAAGGGGGGGGGGGTGCGCCCGGATCCCCCTTGGATCCGCCACTGAATAAAGTATATAAAGCTATATTGACAATTATTCTAGCGCCTGAATTTTTACTTGGTAACGAGAATTTAATTATAACCGTGTTCATTATAAGGGGATTACACTGTACATATTACCCTTAGTATAATGCTACATGATCGTATACACGTCTTCGATAAACCGCGGTTTCAGGAATCAAGCCCGCCGTTGGCCTAATCGATAGGTGGCATTCAATCCAGACGACGTTTTAACACTATGCACACGAGCTGAATCCAGGTTCCTACCCAGAACCCCAGTGAAAGAGTGACCTTTCGCCTTGGCTTTCTTTACTCCAGCTCTTTATGCTAGTTCAGCTGCCAAGACAACTGCGTGCATAATTTTGCCGCGGCCCAAAGATATGCAACAAGTGTTACATGTCGCTGATCTCTATCACCCATCTAGCCCAGGGGATTTGGCAGCATTAAAATAATATGTACATGTACGTCTGAATTTCGCTGTATCTTATGTTTGATAGCGGAAAAAGATTTGCTGGTATTCTTAAAATTTACTTAATCTACATGACAGGCACTTAAATCTTCTCAAATTCATCGCCAATGTAAAAAAGATTTTTTTTTCTTCTAAACTAATTTAATGAAACGCTTTAATAATAATACTTTATCCAAGAGATATCTTGTGAAGATAGGGATAATAATAATAATAATAATGATAATAATAATAATAATAATAATAATAATAATAATAACAATAATAATAATAATAATAATAATAATAATAATAATAATAATAATAACAATAATAATAATAATAGTGATGATGATAACGACAATCATAATTATAATGATATTAATAAAAGTAGTAATGACGATGCTATCAATAATGCTGTATTTTTCTTTTAAGAATGTGCTGTATCATGGTCAAGCAATGATAATGATTTCAATAACAATGCTGTCCGCTGATGATGATGATTTCATCATTTAACTTTTACTATCAATGCAATGATCCATTTATGTGTGTGGTTAGTATGTCTGGTTATATGTCTGTTTACTTGTGTAAATGTATAATAATAGTTGGTACAAATGTGTCTGTCTGTCTGTCTATATATGCACTCTGCATGCCCATGTTATCTATAGAGCAACACTCCGACACATCTTTCATTCTGTAGGTAAATCAGTCAATCAGTGCAATCAACCAATCAACAAAAGGATAAATCAATCAATCTCGATACCATTTTCTATCTATCTATCTATCTATCTATCTATCTATCTATCTATCTATCTATCTATCTATTTATCTAGCCCTCTATCTCTTATTTCTCTCTCTCTCTTAACTATCCATCTATCTTTATCTATCTATCTATCTATCTATTCATTTATTTATCTATCTATATCTATCTATCTATCCATCTATCTATTTTTTCATCCATCTCTCTTTCTCTGTCTAGGCACTGTACAGTACTGGTTGAGGTAGGGATTCATGTTTTGAACGTTCCTAAGTGAGATACTGAAAAGCCTCTTATGATATATGAAAGAGCATGTAATTTTAAGAAGGGTTCAACTTTTATTTCATGAAAATTGGTTTTCAAATGGCTGAGATATCCCAAAAAGTGCAAATAATAAAAGGCGACATGCCCCAACTTTATTAGTATCTCTTTGTTTCACCTTGTTTTTGGATATCTCAGCCATTTCAAAACCGATTTTCATCGAATAAACTTTTGATACCCCTAGAACTGCATGCTCTTTGACATCTCATAGAGTGGTTTCTGAATATCTCACAAAATGTTAAAAGCTAAATCTTCACCTCGACCAGAACTGTACACACCCTTTAATTTATTTATCAATCTATATATATAGTTATGTATATATATATATATATATCTCACATACATATGAATATACACATTTAAATTTATATCCATGTGTTTATCTATATTCCGTCTATCCGTCTATTCATATAAGTATGTAACCATCTATCTATCTTTCTATCTTTTCATATCCATTAATCCGTCAATCAATCTGTCTCTTTAACTAGGTATATCTAGCCATCTATCTATCGATTTATCTATCCATTTATCTATCAATAAATCTATCTTTCTATCTATCCATCTATCTGTTTGTCCTACTAATATTTATCTACCTACCTTATCTGTCTGTCCATCTATCGTGCCTGTCTATACTTCGCTCAATATTATATGTTTCTATATACTGCTTTCGTCTCTCTCTCTCTCCATCTCCTTCCCGCATTTCTCTCACTCCCTTTAACAAATAATGTTTGCATATCATCGTCTACGTGTTCGTGCATTTTTTTTAGGATTCGTCCCCCAGATAATTCCATCTCTATCTCCTATCGATCCTCCCTTTTGCTGGTTATCACTCGTTTCCATATTTATAAGTCTCAAGCTAGGTGTTTTGTTTGATGCGAAATATAAAGTAAGAGTCATTATGTGTGGGTGAACGACCACTTCAGGGATTTTTCTTTATCATGCAACCGCAAGCTGTGTTTGATACGTACAGTGACAGGTGAAATGAGATGATCAAATAAAGCGGTCCATTGATGTTTCGCGGCCCCGCTGACAATTATTATCATTACTTAAGGAACAAACGCCGACTGCTTGTGGTGATAGATTTTGACATTTAAATTTGAATTCGCAGTTTATGCGTTCTATAAATTCACCAGCCACCTAAATGCTATATTGTACATATTATGGCGGGTGATCAACGCAAACCAACAGCGTTGATTCTTCAGAAGGAACGCGCGCACAGTCTCCTGTGGAACTGACATAATAATTGCATGTAATGCAGTAATTCCACCGACACCACCAGTTGCCCTTTATTCGTGTGTATTATTGTGTACATTTATGTGCGCACACCAACGTGTGTTACTGTTATGTTTATAATGTCGCTCGTATCAGGGCAGTTACCCACCGAGTATTATCCCCCGACTAAATACTGGTTAATGATGAGGTTAGAGTAAAAATTAGGGTTAAGGTTAGGTGTAGGGTTAGAGTTTAATTTGGCTAAGGTTAGGATTAGGTTCTGGACAAGGATTACAGTTAGGGTGATCAGGAGAAGAGTCTGGGGTACTTGTCCGGTCGACCCGTTATCAACGGAAAATTTAGTACGCATGCACAGGGTTGAATAAATCAGATCCTCAGCCATTAAGGCTTACTACAGCAACCCCCACAACATCAACAACGACGACAACAACGACGACGACGACGACAACAACAACAACAGCTGCAGCAACAACAACATCCAGCCTTATTGAGCATTCATTATTCAGGGGCAGTTATAACTGATATACAATACATAATAGCCTATTCGAAGGGTTTGACGTTACCATGTAACGTGTTACTCGCCACCTTGCAGATTATGTGGCCACATCATAATTTGAGCAAATCTCTCTTATTGAATGGGTACATCCAGCCCGCATTCGTGATCTAAGTGGCTTACAGGTAGAGTTTACTTGAATTATACTCGTCATCGCATTTCTTTGTATAATGTTGAGCGACAGGTCGTGTTGGCTCCTTGCTAAATGCTTGCCTCAATTTAAGATCCTCGGGAAAAACAAAAGGTGATTGAAGACTTTATGTCGACATCAAAACAAATCAATGTTCCTGCATCACGTTATAGTACATGTACCCC